>VXAA01002192.1:471340-557108 GCA_013399115.1 Anseranas semipalmata | reverse complement strand
AAAAAAAAAAAAAAGACACTAGTGAATCTCCGTACATGGAAAGGTCCTGAAAGTAAAAAAAACCTGAGTCTTCAACTTAATAAAACAGAGGCTGGGAGAATAACAGTTCTTTTGCAGACATATGGTTTGATTTTTAGGTGGTCCTATGTGGAGCCAGGAGTTGGACTCGATGATCCTTTTGGGTCCCTTCCAACTCAGGAAATTCTGTGATTCTATGAGGAAAGCTTTTACGAAGTGGCTTAGTGTGAAGTTTAAGATTAGACAAGATTAAAAATACCATGCAGGTTGCTTGTTCTTTTAAAATTTCTTTTCCTCTAAGGTTTTATTCCAGTTGCTAAAGAAAAATAAGAAAGCTGACATTGGTCAATGCTTCTAAAAGGGAAGAAGTACAAAATACAAGTTGGTTCAACGGGGTGATTAGCTTACAGAATTCATGAAGAGATGCAACTGGGTCCCACTCCTACTTTGCGAGCGTTAGACAGCTCCACTCTGACAGAGAAAAGGGGAAAAAACACTCAAGGAAAAGGAAAGGGAAATTCAAACCCTAGCTGCTGGACTAAATCACTGTATTAAGGGAATGTCCTGGAGGAATGAAAAGGATGAACCTTTTTACCAACAGATGCAGAAGTGCACAAAAAAACCGCAGGTCCTTCAAATGGCTTTCTGTGGGGACAAAATCACAATTTTGCTTGTCCACCCAGCAATAAAATTACTCTGGAAAAAAAGATGTAAGTCTAGTTTATGTAAAAATATGAGCTGCATTGAAGTTGCATTGTCTTACAGATGTAGAACAATAATCAAGGACAAGAAGAAATATGAGGCATAATGTTCTTCCAGGCTAATAAAGTACAGAGGAAATCTTGACTACCCCTTCGTATGAGATGGAGCTCTCTTCTACCTGCTTCTACAGATGATATCACAGAATCACAGAATGGTTAAGGTTGGAAGGGACCTCTGGAGGTCACCTGGTCCAACCCCTCTGCTCAAGCAGGGACACCTAGAGCAGGTTGCCCAGGACCATGTCCAGGCAGCTCTTGAAGATCTCCAAGGAGGGAGACTCCACAACCTCTCTGGGCAACCAGTGCTCTGTCCCCCACACAGCACAGAAGTGCTTCCTGATGTTCAGATGGAACCTCTTGTGTTCCAGTTTGTGCCCACTGCCTCTTGTACTGGCACTGGGCACCAATGGAAAGAGTCTGGCTCCCTCTTCTTTGCACCTTCCCTTGAGGTATTAATACACATTTATAAGATCACCCCCTGAGCCTTCTCTTCTCTAGGCTGAACAGTCCCAGCTCTCTCAGCCTCTCCTCATAGGAGAGATGCTCCAGTCCCTTGATCATCTTGGTAGCCCTCCATTGGACTCTTTCCAGTATGTCTAGGTCTATATATACAGCCCTTTCAGCTGAACAGAACACTTCTCCCTTATTTACATACTCAACTTATTAGTTTGTGGGAAGGACAGGGCCATGTGATGTATAAATAACTCATAATTATTAATCAATGTAGGTTTCATTTAAATATCATGTACTCTCTAGTTAACTACATACTGTGGTAGTACTAGAAAATGTTGACTAGCAAAATTGTCTTGCTCACAATTAGGCAGCCTTCAGGAAGAGTTGTTAGACAAATGATTTACAATCAGTGAATGCCTGCGTAAGAGCTAATAACAGTGTTCCACAGTAAGATTAATTTTCAGCGGATAAAAGAAGATTAAATAAGGCCAGAGCTTTCATTATGAAATATATGGGGCAATATACACTGCTGTTACTGAGTGACAACTTTAAATAATGACGTCAGACATTCACTGCATTTTCTCCAGTAACATCTGACACAATGAATACACCTAAAACAAGAAATAAAGAAGCTTTAACTTATTAAGATTACTGTAGACTTGTAGTACAGTATAAGCACCCAGTAGTACTTGTAGTTCTAATTATGGTTCAGTATGTAAAATTAAAGAAAATAGCTTAGGGAATGACCAAATGATACAGTGGGCATGTCCCCAGGTGCAAGCGAGTGCCGTACTAGAGATCTGAGGTAGTGCCACGTAAGATGACACACTGATATAGCACAATATGGTGCTGTGAAGAAATATTAAATTAGCTCCTGGGATCGGTTCTGTTCACTTTATCTGTCTTAATTAGTGGGTCTAATTCACTTCTACAAAGTAGTGCCATTTAGTATGGCTACAGTGCTTTTTAGGCAAGACTTGGGATCTCAGTGTTGCTTGTGATAAGTACTCAACTGGACTGTCATACTCACAAAGCTCAGCCAGCCCTCCAGTACACAGACAATGTAGCTGCTGTTATTATCATCACTGCCAGTTATGCTGACCAAATAGCATTTCTAACTCCCTTCTTCCAGTCATGTCATATTCAATTTTATTGATTATCTACCAATGGAAGGTTTATCATTAAACCTAGTTGTAATCTGCTTGTCTTTTCCCTTTCTCTCTGAATTCCCCATGAGGCTACATTTGACTCTTCTCTCCTCAGCTCTCTGGAAAAATGAGGATAAAGCCCATTTGTTGAAGCGTGTGAATACAGAATGGGTTTCACTAAAATCAAAAGTTTCATAGTTCAATACCCTTATGAAATCCTGCATTCTGATGGATGCTGCCTTGCTTTCTCTTCCATAACCTGCGCCCCCCTACCTTCCCCACCCCAAATCTGCTCTGTAGTCTTCCTCTAAGCCAAGGCTGCATTCTGTCTTAAGGGGAACTTTGTAAACTGTTAAGTTGAAGTGAAAATGGACTTGAAATCTGCCACCAAATGGTGTGACCTTTATGTGGGCAGCATTATTTTGTTTTTCTCTAAGCTGTCTCTGTGCTTAGAATCAACTCATGGCCCTGCCTCTTCTCTTTCAAATCACTTTATCAGTTTCTGTCGTGAAAGAGGAATCTGTCAGAGAAAAAGAAAGGTATCTGCTTATGCACTGAGGACAACAGCAAACTAAAAAAGCAAACGTATATTAAGTGCATAAAATGGTGTAATGACTTTCCTCCTCTTCTGTTTTTATATGGTCTGACACTTCAGAATATTCACTCTGCAGGACTGAGGCTGTCTCTTACTGTATCTACACAGCAGCTAATTCATTTCTGGCCTGATCCTGATCTTGACTTCTGGCCATTATCAGTATTAGATTATTGTAATAACAGCAATTAGAATGTGCTATGTCTAACAGACTGGATAGCTTTGGATATTTGATCTGACCTATTCAAAATTCAGAGGAAAATATATGAAAAAGACATTTCTGAGGAGATAGAATAAAAAAAATACTTTTTAAACTGTATGTCTAATTTCAGCTCATTACTCTCACTGGTTCAGGTATCTGTGCCTGTATCTCTCTTACCTTCACGTCTTCATGCTTGGAAAGGAAAAGATTTTTTACCATATGAAGTCAGTAACAAATCATTTGCACTGCTGGTGGAATTCTCTCTGTTCTTATTGGTTTGTACCATATATACAGAATACTTTGAGGACAAGACAGTACAAAAATGTAAACATCCTATGAGCTCAGATAAACTTCTACAAACTAAATGACAAAAACAATGTATAATCAATCTTGCAAATCACTGCTACCTCCTCAATAACCTCCAGAGAAGAAAAAAAGGACCAAATTTAATGAAGTCAGTTCTCAAAGAGAAATGTGTGATACCTTCTCCATGCAGAATCTATACGTGAAAATAATCCCAAGCTCCTTAGATCAGAAAGAAAATTAGAACTAGTGTGGAATCAATTTGTTAAAGTTTGCATAGAACTTTTAATACTATCCAAAGGCTAAACATTGTTATTAATCTAAAATGGAAGAAAATCTAGAAT
Organism: Anseranas semipalmata; assembly: GCA_013399115.1. Taxonomy (NCBI): domain Eukaryota; kingdom Metazoa; phylum Chordata; class Aves; order Anseriformes; family Anseranatidae; genus Anseranas; species Anseranas semipalmata. Next base: position 553,287 of record VXAA01002192.1, on the reverse strand, counting down.
GAAACAATTAACTCAATGCCAGATTTTAGTGCAGTCTCTTGTTTGCAAGGCATGCCAACCTGGAACAGCGTACCCCTGATCTCAGCAGCTGTGGAGACTGGATCTGTGCTTTGGGATGCCCCGTTTTCCCTTCACCCGTTAAGTGAGCTATTTGCCCCAACAGCAGCAACCCTGTCACATGCGAATATGCTACCTTAGTGTTCATACAGTTGTGCAGCCATTGTGATCAAGCAGAAGTCCACTGCTGTGGAAGCTGCTGTTCCCTCTGTGTTCTTCTCCATCTCACAGCAGCAGCCTCCTAGCACCCTTCCATGCCCATCACAGACGGCTGGACTGTTCCTGGGCAAGAATCAAGGGGGACAACGAAACGGAGGGGTGTAATGACTGCTGCTGCTTGCCTCTTAGGACCTATTGGCTCCTATTGCAAAGGGGTCAGACAGCACTACTGAAGAGCAGCAGTTCTCCCCAGCAGCAGCTGCAGCTCCCTGCATCACCTGAGTGGATGGATGAGGCATTCAGCTGTACAGTCAGAGGATGTAGCCTGGACAGCCATTCTCACTGCTCTCAGGAAAAAGGGAAAACAGAGTGTAAACTACATGTTGCAGATGTTCCAGTATTCATCTTCTGTTAGAGAATGGAGTTATGACGTACTCATTTCCTGAATTTATGTTGATGGAAGTAGTAGGTAGGAATTAATAAAGTGGGGAAAAAACAAAACAAAACAAAACAAAAAAAACCCATAGGAACAGGATCTTCAACTATTTTTTTTATCACATCAGTGATACTTTTTCAAATGATGTTGGACTATTTCATTGCTTCTTGATTAGATGCAGAAGAGAATCAACTTTATAACACCAAAGATGAGGCTTGAGAAGATTAATACTAAATTGGATCAGGCAGAGGTTGCAATAACAGCCCTGCACTGTACATATGAACAGATGGTAGCCTACATTAATAACTTGGAAGGCTAGACTAGCATAGCAGAATACGATGCATTTTAATGACGAACTCTGTTAAAACTGTGAGGATCAAGTATGGCCATATTTAAGGGCTTGCTCCTCTTAATTTTGCAGAATTGAAAAAGAAAAATCTTACTGTCATTAGCAATTGCAGAATCAAACTCAGTTTATAGAAGATCCAGGGAAAGAATTAATGATTTAGAGAACAGTAAAGCTGGAGGGAGAAGCAGAATGCTGATCTATGTTTTGTGACTACGTTTATCAGGATTCCTGTTTAGGAATGAAACTACAGGAGGTGAAAGTGTGTACATTTATCATAATTTACAATTAATTTCAATTTCTTTTAGTTATTCTTTATCCATAGGAACTGTTTCACTATTGATTCTGGGAGTAACCTGGGATTTTTAATGAGAAAAATGGCATTTGCTCCTCCCAGAAAGGCAGTATCAACAGCAACACAGAGGCAAGGCCATACGCAGGGTCTGCTTTGGAATAGTCAAGTACCTCCTAATGAATCCTCTATACCTATTTCTGAAGAATCAGGGTATTACATTTATATTTGTTTTCAAGTCCTTTTCCAGCCCAGCCTTCCTATTTTGTGTGATTAATTCTTCCTTAAGAGCTTCTTGTTCTGTTTTCACAACCAGAATACAAACCATTGCTTGATCTGAAACTACCTTTTGAGTGATCAGGTATGCTCTACTTAGCACAGAGAGTGGTCTTTGGTGAATTGTCTTGTTGCAGTCCAGAACACTGATAAGCATGGGGGTGCTCAGGGCTGGCTGTGCACAGAGTGTAACTATACATTCAAAGTTACGGAAGCCTGACGATATAATGGCTATTAGAAATTCTTATTAATCTGTGTGCTAGTTATCTGTAGGTATGATCAGAACATTGAGTTGCTGTATACTTACGTTCTAATTAGCCACTTCTGCTATGGTGCAAGTGAAAAATTGGATAGCCCTTTAAATCCTTTCTTTTTCTGAATAACTTTTTCTGTATGAAGGATGGGAGAAATTTGATTTTTGTTTTGGAAAAACAGTATTCTACACTATAATTCCTTTCACATCACGCTGGGGTTGACCATGAGTTTGTCAATAAAGAGTTCATTCAATTCTTTACAATTGTTTTCTGAGACACTGTCATCTTTCTTTTTTTTTTTTTTTTTCTTGAGAGAAACTCTGTAAAGGTTGCATACATACAAGAGCAATGGAATACATTTCATTACATATCTTACAATGCAAAAGACTAATTTTCCAGTCAAATTCAGGTTTGATCCATTTAGTTTCCAATTCATTTTAGCTATGCTCTTGATGTCAGATGGAAGCTAAAATCCTCTTGCATTTCTCCCACATTTAAATCTGAACTCTATTTAATAGATAAATAAAATTTGTGAAGTTCAGCTAATGCCATATTTTTCTTTGTCTCTGCAAAAAATATATTAGTTAGATTTTGACAAATCTGTGTTCAAGAGATGGTTTTAATAATGATCTAAAAGTTAGTGTGATTGTATGTATATGGGTTGGCAAAATTTCTATCATTTATTAAGCCTATTCCCTTAATTCCTTCTCTTCAGTATTTTTTTAAAGTTTGATGTAGATATTTTTACTTGGTTTTCTGCAATCATCATACTTTAATGAGTGGATCCGAAACCATTAGCTGGAGATTATCTGTTGTAGAGAAAAATATATTTTACCCTTGGTTAATCACAGTACTATCCTGTAGAATAAAAGGAAACTGCATTTGATTCTGTTGGAAATAGAATGTTGGAAATAGATGACCTGTCTTTAGAACACAAAGGAGGTTTCATTATCTGTATGTGTTTTCTCCATATCTTCATTCCGTAAATGTTTCTTACAGGCAAGCTAGCAATTTTCAGCTAATAAGAAAATCTGGAATTCCTATAATGCTCTCTAGCAAGCCTATTTGCGATGCTTTGGACATTGATGATTTTGTCAGATTTAGGTAACAAGAATTAGCATTTCAATTTACAATTCTTTTGTCTCCTTGTTCCACAGGTAACTTCATATAGTCCCAGTACAATGAGCCTCTTCCTTTACAATACTTTTTTACTAACCTATGAATCATCTTAAACAAGTATATCAGAGAACTCTTACCATCTGCAGAAATGTGATGCCAGGTGTGATTTGCAATAGAGATCAGTCTGGGTGAACTCTCTAGTGTAATTAATAGTTTTTTTTATAATTACCTTCCAGAGCATACTTCATGTCCTGGGCAAACAGAGTCCACATGATTTCAGCACTGATCTTTCCCATGTTCAACTCTTGAGGGAACCTGCAATCAATCACATTACATCAGTTCACCTGCTGCTAGAAATTATGCTTACAGCTGCACAGCAGTAAGGCAAATATTTGCACAAAGAAATTATTTTCCACAAAATAATTCTTCTAGTATGCACTCACTGTATTTTCTGTTCTGTACAATTATGTGAACTAACCAACTTTCAAATAAAAACTTAAACTTCCTCTATTCTAATGTCAGGGGCCTAATGAATTAGTTGAATGTTGCACCAATTTCATCACAGACATGCTTTAAAACATTTATCTATCTTGCAGATAAATCCTCAGCTTCAGACAAATCAGGTAGCTTACGAAGAACCCCAAACTGTTGGCTCAGATGTTTAGAAGCTACAGGTTTGCCTTAACTCCCTTAGCATTACACTGGAAAATAGTAAAGTTGTTTGTGAAGCTATATTGGTTTATACTAATGGAAGACCCTGTTTAGACACTTCCACCTTGAAGCAAGGATAAAACAGTAAAGAATATAAAATACAGAAAAATACATACATCTAATTTAAACTTTTAGTTTTGGTCTTATGCTTCATTTGTCTTTGAAAAGCAGTCCTTTTTAGACATTTTTTGCTGTTATCAAGTGAGTATTTGTCCACGTTTCATAGATGCCAGCTGTTTCTTATTTTATGTAAACAAAAAGCTTTAATCTTTCAGTTTCACTGTTGGCTACTAGCAAAAGATGACATTTTAGTGAGAGACACTGTATGTTTCACATCAGATTTGAAAGGAGAGCTTTTTTTTTTTTTTTTTTCTCCAAAGTCTGTCCTTACTTTACTGCAGATGTGGAACTGACATTAATGTGAAAAGTTTTCAGGGCACAGAAGCAGACTAAAGTAGGCCACCCAACTAAAGAGCAGAAAGGACTGCACAGAACCTCAGAGTGATTAAAAAGTTTATAATACTACAGTGGTGCAGTGAGAACCATACAAATACACTAGCATTTCACCATAAATACATAAAATCATCAAAGACCAAATTCATGAGGAAACATACAGAGCTGTGGCTTTCATCTTGACTTTATTACACCACCTTACACTAGCAGAGAATTTGGTCCAAAGGAATTTGACCTTTTATTGAAGTACTAATCAAATTCAGAAAATATTCTGTGATAATTCATAAAAAAATTTAAGAAGTTTTAAATTTCTTGTTGCCAAAGAAAGAATGAGAATGATGGGCAACTTTATGACACTAGCAATATGATCTAAGCAATGTATTCTTTCCAGTGGTAAATAGCATTATATGAGTTTTGCTCAAATCTAGATCATCATAACAGCCTCTACCAGACTACATATTACCTTGAGAAGAAATAATAATGAAGTGGGTGTATTTTTCAAGTGGGACACATTTCATCCTGATCTTAGGAGCAAATACAATGAAGCAATTGCTAGTGCAAATCACCAGTATGCCTTCTTTTATGCTAATGGCTGCTCAATTACAGAACTTGATATTAATTCTTTTAAACATAAAGTTACTTTTATTCAAAAGCTCAAATGTATTAACTGTAATTGTCTTAATTTCTGTACCTCCAGTCCAGTCTGAGTGCTCTCTGAGCGTCAGACTTGAATTTTGACAGTGTTGCTCTGAGGAAAGATTTAGAAGTTGATTTAATATTGATACTGTCTCTTGTCCATAAAGGAAAGCTGGCTGTAATGGAAGTCTGGGTCTGATAAAAATGCATGTTTGATTAGATTTATATATATGTGTATATATTTTAACTTGTGAAAACACACACACACACAAACTGCAATTATCCTTTCACTATGTTAAATAGCTTCTACACAGTATCCTCAGTTAGGTACCTAAACTTCATGGCCAGAGACACCAACTTCCGTATCCTAGAGAAATATATAATTAATGCATAATCCTCTACTGGACATACCAATGAAATTTCATAACCTTAAATAAGGTCTACGTTGTTTCAGGTTATGGAATAGCTGAAAATTGTGTCATGTCTATGTCACATTTTAAACAAATATACCTGTTTTAAATCTTCCTGACTTTTACTATGTATTTTAAACAATCTGCACCATTGTTATCATACCATATGTACATTCACTTAAGAATGAAAGGGCACATACAAAACTTGAGATTGCAAAATACTGACCAAGACTTTGTGTATTTAAGTACTGTATACAAGTACTAGCCTGTTTTCCTGTGGGGAACTATAAATGGGATAGCATTGGCATGCAACACTCCTGCCACAATTTATTCTCAGAGATAGCTTTACGCATGAATAGTCATATTTACTTTAATTTGGTTACTCATGTTTCTAAGATTACTCATGTAATAATAATTTATTTGCATTACAGTAGCATTTAGAAACTTCTGACAGATTTAAGAAATTATTATGCAGGAACATTAAAATATGTAATAAGAAAAAATTGCCGACTTCAAAACTCACAGTTTAAAAAAGACAAGAAATAGAATAGGGGAGAAGACAAGGTAAAAGTGGCTCCCTCAAGATCCTATGACAGGTGAATGTCAGTCAGCAACAGAACTTAAGCTTTTGGATCTTCTGAGCCCTCTTCCCAATGAAGATGTGGTTCTAGTATATCTTTAATATACATACATACATTTCAGTATATATACACATAAAATTACATGAGTATTCAGAGAAAATGAAAAATAAATGAGAATAGAAAATTCCAGGTAACCAATTAGCATTCACTTGATATCTGTCCCGAAAGACATGATGCACCAAAAGTTTACCCTTCTCTTGTTCCTAGCTTTCGCTTTGTCAGAGAGATGTACTCAGTATTGTCCGCCATATTTCACTGTCCTACCGAACTGATAGGCTGAATTACCAGCATTGTGAAAAATGCTCCTGTCAAGAATTTATGCAATAAAGAGTAATGCAAACTGCCGAGGAGAACATAACCGAGATTTTATTATGCCTGTTGCTTCTAACAGGTATAATTGCGTCTCAGAATGTTAAGTGCATGTAATATTTTCAACATCCTCTTAATGTCGTAATTCTAGCATCTATACATCCATAGGTACAGGAGAAGGAAAAGAGCACAGGCTTGACATTTGCAGCCACTGTTAAAGCTGCTTGGAGGATCCTAAAAATAATGTTGCAAAAAGGAAAACAGCTTCTTATAAATTCCATATTGTATTACATTCCTTCCTGACATCACGTTATAGTGCTAAAATGAGTACTTGACAATAAGTACAGCTTTCAGTTTGTGCTGTAGATAGTTCTGGTACTCTTGACTTGGGTTCCAAATGTCAGAAGCAGCAGTAGTGTTTTTTCAATTGTAATATATCTTTCTGGCTAAGAATAATGATAGAAGAAGCCACATAATTGTGATTTTTTTTTTCCCTGAAAGTGACCTGCATATAGAATACTCGGACACTGCTCAACAAAGTTGTATGTTGGAGTTTGCAGCAGTCACCACTGACTTAGCTGCAACTGAAGGCAAATTCCAACACATATAAAAACACACACACAACTGAAAGCAAAAATTAGTCAAAGCATTAAAATACAAAGAATAAACGACACCCCAAAAAGATTCTTTTAAATTAACCATATTTAAAAAAATCACAGTTAAATTCTTTGCAGACCCTGGTGGTTAGATTAGTGTAGAGGTTCTGTGTTTCTCTGACCAAATATAAAACAACTAGAGTTACACTCAGGGCCAATTCTCCTTTTCTTATTAAGGTTTGATGTAAGAGGAACTTCATTTAAAGATGAAAGAGCTCAGTGAGAAACCATGCTTCATTAAAGGGCTGAGATTATTATTCAATTCCAAACAAATAAGAGAAAGCTCAATGATTTCTTAGCACGATTTATTACTATGCACAAGATATTAATGGATGCTAAAGCTGCCAGCTTGGATTCAAAAACTAATCCAAATAAAGCCAAAGGGTATGCCAAGCACTCAGACAAGCTCAAGAGAAAGAGATCAAGTCTCCTCATACTGTATAAAGAGCCGGATTGCGTAAGATAGTGGTCAAAAGGTTAGTTAGAGCTCAGTTGAATAGTCCAGGGTTTATTTTTGAAAATTGAAGGCTGAGATGCCATCTCTAACGTGTATGGGTTGGAGGCAGAAAAAGCCTAAAAAATGTGTAAAAGGGACAGTAATAGGAATGGAAGACAAGAAGCTTGCTTGGTGCTGTAATTCGGTTCAGTGACTCATCTGGTCTTTCTGAGCAAGGAGACATCTAGTATTCTGCTGTGACAAAGGAACCAAGAATCTACATACATCTCTATGTAAATAAACACTGACGCATACTACATTTTTCTTACTCTAATGAAAACAGCATTTTTTTTCCTGAATTTCAGATGAAGGTCTGGGCAAAAAGAGCAAAGTTAATTCTGTTTAACCTAAGCTCTATCTTAACTGTATTCCATAGATGCAATTACTGAAGTAAATCCAAAGTCCTCTCTCAGATCAAACCCTTTGAAAGAAATTGAAGAAAAGATTTAGGCACGTCATTGTATATTGCAAAATCTTTTATCCTACGCATAGAGGGAGGAGATATATTTGAAGGAATATATGAGAGCCACATTTGTCAAGAAGGAAGTATGCATCCTAGAATTGCTTCATCAAATTGGAGGAAGGACAGTAAACAGCATTCATATAAGGACTAGTTTGTACCAATGCCTCTTTTTCAGATCATTTGCTCTAAAAGGATAATGGTAGCCATGATCTGCTCTCAAAAGTAGAGGAGCTGTAACTCTGGAAACTGTAAGGCATCACGGAATGGAGCTAACTTTCCAGTCTCTTGCATTCTAAGTATCTGCCTAATAGTCATTATTAAGCTAATTATTCTACAACTTGGTTAATCCCTCATCACCATGGTAATGAAACTCAATTGTACTGGTGCATGCATGCTGTCCTTTTGTGCACTGTTAAGCCTGTGATCTAAAAACTACATATACTGGAAAATTAGGTTTTCTGTCATGTATGTGAATGCACACAAGGATTTATTTTTTTTGTTGCTGTGGAGTCAGTCTTCTCTCTGTCCCCTATGCCTAAGCATTTAGTAAGATATGCATTTTCATCATTTATATACTTTAATTTAGTGTTTACGGGTTATGTGAGTACTTAATTCCAAGTCATCTCTGAACTTCCTTTCCAAAACTTGTTTCCGTACTTAAAACAGAGACTGATGAGCATTATGCAACTATCATAGCTATAGGCATTATGCAACTATCATAGTTATAGGCATTATGCAACTATCATAGTTGCTGTTGCAGTGTATAAAATCTGTGAGAAGCTAACATGGCTTAACATACAAAAGAATCATACGAAAAATTTCCATATACTGAAAACAAACGTTAACAGCAGCAGTTGACTTATTAAAGGGAAACGATAATCAAAGGTCAAATCCTAAAGCACCTCTGTAAATAAGGAATTTTGTATTATGTATATTATATCACTGGCTATGTAAAAGGACTGTTTTTTTTTTTTCCAAACAGTTTCAAAATTTGGTCCCCAAGCAGCAAAATGTCAGAGAAATTTCCCATGCAAAACTCTATATATTGGGTTTTCTAGCCTTTGTAAAAGCCGCACATTTTCACATTTCTCAGGGAAGCAAGAGGACAACCAGGAGTGCATTCTGAGTAATTTTGTTTCTCTTGCTACAATTATTTCTGTCTCATGGGCCATAGTTTTCCCAATTTCTCTGTCATTCTTTGAGCAATACTGTAAAATCTCAGTTTATCCAAAACATTGCTGTCAAAATCACCTTCCTCACTTGCATGACAGTCTCTAATCCTCAACTCATAAATCAAGCATACAATAACATTTGGTGGATCTTATTAATAAACAGAATATGTTAGGTTTTCGTGGCAAATAAATTAGCCATTAGGTTGCTGATACATAATCATTCGTATACATTCCAAAAATGCTAAATTGCATATAAAAGGTAGCCACTTAAAAATTTCTTCCATCTGTTGTATGTGTTATACAACATATGTGCTATACAACTAAATTGAAAGCTTTTTACTAAAGATGTGCAGAGGCACAAAGTTTAGAACTTGATTTCCAAATACACAACCACATTTCAGTTGAGTATTTTTTCTTGTTGACGATCCTTTTAATTGAACGGAAATATTATTTTGCTAGCAATTTTTGCTGTCCTGCAGCAGAAGTGCAGTGCATATTCTACAAGTGCTGGGATGTCCTAGATTTGCCTGTGAATCATGCTCCAATCACATCTTACGTTGATTTAACTAGTAGAATGAGAATTTTTACAATGTCAATAACAGATATTATGTTTTTCCCTCAAACTTACCAATTTTAAAACTTATCAATTTTTTGTCACAAGATCTGCATGTTGACCACACAACTCCCACTGGATGGTCTGGTATGGTTTTTCAGTTGCTGCAATGCTTACTGAGGCAATCATGTCACATTTCATCTGGGTTCATCAACTGATAGAGTTCAAACTGCTATATCACAACTTTTTTTTTTTTTTTGGCCTCCTAGGTAGATATAAAAATAAGGTTCCCAAAACTTGTTGAAGAAAAAAAATCCGGGCAATTTTATACCCTTGTTAGTGTTAGGTCATAGGTTGGACTAGGTGATCTTGAAGGTCTCTTCCAACCTGGAGGATTCTGTGATTCTGTGATTGTGGAAACTCCCATCAGAATGCTTGGAGCTCTTCTGGGGACCTTCAGTAACCTCCTCTCTACAGCTGGATTCAGATAGACCTGGACCTGGCTATTCCGCTGGGACCAAGCATGACTGTATGTTTCTGATAAGGAGTCTTAGTTTTGCAATATTCTGCTTATATTTTCCTTTCATCCATTTTCTTTTCTGGGATAAGCAAGGGGGAAGAGGCTGCCTGTCATTTTTCTCAATGTTTTCTACATACTGCTTCTGTTTTAGGAGAGGTTTTTCTTTAAAAAAAAAAAAAAAAAAAGTCAGATCAATTCTGAAGAATTTTCTTTCAAGTTTTTCCATCCACAGCCCTTCGTCTCTTGCTCCTGAAGTCTCCTATTTCTCAAAGACACATTATTTCCTGTGTTTTCCCTTCCACTTCCATAACAACAGTGAAAATGGGAGAGAAGCAACACACACAGACTCTCTCCTTTACTCTGTCCCGACTTTGTCCACTCCTGATTCTCTTTTCACATCTTACACAATCAGTTAACTGTACCTTAAGGAACTTCCTAATCCTCTCAGAGGAACTCTGTTCTTTATCCCATCCTGTTCTCCATCATGTTTGCTTTAGAATACAGCTAGAACAATTTTTAGGATCGGTTGTCCCCCAAACAATTACTTTTGTGTACTTTCAGTGAAGATACTGGAATGAAGTACATGTATATGTTTGTTCCAGGTAGAAGTTTTATAGTAAGTGTATTTTTTGTACAGATGGTCTGACAAGAAATGAACTTTAGTTAATAGAAGAACTTCACACTAAACGGTATAAATGGAGTCAATAGAAAAAAAAGCTTTCTTTCATCTTCATGGTAGAAAGTTATTCCTTAATAAGGTCAGTGCTGGAAATAGTTGAACAGAGAGATGCTTATTCTCCAGGTCTGAAACAACTCTTCATTTATCTAAAGGAATGACAGGAATCAGAAGGCAAGTACTTGCCAGTATCTGGTTATTACCAGGAGGTTTCCTTCAGGAGTGAGTCTTAACCCTGTGGGTCCACAGACAACGTGCTACCTTTTACTTACAAAGCACATCTCCATGTGAATAGTGCCTTTCGGTATTTATCAAACATTGGCTGAAAGAGACAGAGTTGTTCTTGCTTCCCTTCAGACCATTCTATTACATTTCTCCTGCTACTGCAGACACCTCTATTAGTTATTTAGCCATCATACAGGTATAAGCTTCAATTCCAACTTTCGTGTAAGTCATCACAGCCAGACCATGCTCAGATTTTGTAGACTCTCTGCCAAATATCTCCAAGGAGCTAAAAGAGCTAAAACTGTTCTCCAGGCCTTCCTCATGTCACATTTCAATTAATGCAACATCAATTTCTCCAGCCTTAATATGTGAAACATGTTCCTTTGTACTCTTCCTGTGTATTTCATTTTTAAAACCCAGCACTGTATCTCCTTCCTCTCTTGTGTCAACTGATTAGCTTGCCCTTCTCTACTAGTATAACAGTGATAAGTTATTCAACTTGTCTTGGTTATTGATCATTTCTTCCTCACATATTACACCTCAGTTCTGAGAAGTCAACTTCCATCTATCATATATCCAAGATACTGCTCTCCATTTTTAAAATTTTCAAGTCAGCCTAGTTAGACTTTCTCTCCAGCCAACCATAAATTTGGAGACTGTCCCTTTGTAAGGCTCAGTATTTTTTTTTACAAGTACATCCCCAAAACTCTATTACAATGCCTAGACGGTGTCTCAGAATGATTTAAACAGCTTGTGTGCCAAGATACTATGATAACAATAATACCATCATGTTGTTTCACTGAACTTTGCTTTCTGTCTATCCATTTAGTTCTCTTGCATAATACTTTGCTACTTAACTTTTTGGAATAGTTCACATATCACGTGCCTTTAGAGTTCCTGAAACAAAATGTTTCTTTCCACTGACAAGAGCACTAAATCCATATCAAACTGTCAATTTTATATTCTGTATTTAAAAAAAAAAAATCTATAGTCAGATTACATTTAAAATACAACTACTGATTCTCATGTATTTCCTGCACTTATTTTAATAAATCCATGATTTTTAGTTTTTATGTGGAAAGTAATTACTTACTGGTTCAAGACAGGTGTATATGCAGTTTTATCTTCATCTATGATGGTGACCATCAGAGTAATAAGCTGTGCCCAGAAATCTAAATTCTTTGTTGTTGGTCCCTGTTCTTCTTTAGGAACTTCTTGTTTCTTACCCTGTTAAAACAAGATTTTAATATATTTTATATTAGAGAAATTAGAGTAACTATTATGTGATTTCCATCTACAGGTTATTACTTAGTTGGGAAGAGTGACATATTAAGAGTCTTCAGAAATTTTGGGATAAGGACTGTCTTAAGTCTATCCAGATTATAGTAGATTGTATAACAGTCTATATCTGGCTGTGGACATATGTCAAAAACTGTACATAGTGCTAAGACACCCATATCAGCCAAGAACATTAACAGAAATTTGATTTTTAGTGCATGTCCACACTTCAGTTAAATACATTCTTAAAGTCTTTGTTGTGCTGAAATTGAGTGTAGGTAAAATGGTCTGCTGAGATGGAACTTTTATACCCTACACAATAAATAGTGAAAAAATCAATAAGGAATATTTCGTGGTTTGTTTTAGATTAAACTATGCTGAAGTTATTGGGCCTAACACCTACTATGCTGTTCACTCTAAATGAAGAAGCAGTTAAATTTCACTTTATTTTGTAATAACAAAAATAGCAAAGGCTATTGCCTGAGGTATTTTGCACAGAGATTTTCCATGGACTGATAGATTGACTAGAAGAACCACAGTATATGCATTTGTTTAAAACAGGCAGGGGAAAACACTGCAGAGTAGGAGGGAAAAAAAATCCCTGGAGACATGGAAATACTAGGAAAAGGTACCTAGGAATATTCAAGAGAGGTATTGTTTCTCCAAGGATTTTAAAACTGTGAGCAAAACCAGTGAGTTACTTGATTCATTTTTTATTCAGGGAAATGGAATTTTGTATGCTCTTTGTTAATGAAAAGGACTGCAACCAGGTTCACATCCAAAACAGAGAGCCTGAGAAGCCCCATTCCATTTTTGTAATGATCACTAAGAATGACATGAGACACTGATATGTCAGATGGATTACCAACATGACTGTCCAGTCATTAACTAATATTTAGTAAGTAATGCAGTTTTATATTCCCCTTGACTGAAAGCCTGCCTTTTGCACCTTTTTTATATACTTATAAGTATGTATTAATATTCAGCACTTAAAGACTTTTATCAAGAATTTAATGTTTCACCTCGCTAAAATGCACGTTTACATTGTTTAAACACGCATTCCCTGTACTTCTCATTTGTAGTCCAAATATGACCACTTCAATGGATGCTGTTTCTCTTTGGATAGGCCTATATTAGTATTATAGAGAATTAATTAAATGTTATCTTAACCTCAATTAAGTTTTATCTATTAACAGCATTTAGAATGGCAGAAAGGGAATTTCAGCAACACTTAATTGAAATTGTTTTTGCCATCACTGTGGAGAATTTTAGAAAAGTATCATTAATCACCCTGTTGCATACTTAGCTGATATGCAAATGGTACAGCTTCAGTGTCTAATGCGACTGAAATAAAGGTGAGGCTCAGAAGCAGTTACAGTGGATGGTGTGATTAATATTACCAGCAATTTACAACCACCCATGCAAACAAAAGAGCTTTTCAAAACAAAAATGAATATTGGAACATCAGTGTCACTCATCAGGGCTTTCCATGGTGTACATTATATAAGACCTTGTTTCTATAACAAAGATTTTTTTCTACTATTTTTTTTTTCTCTGCAGCTAGTGCATGTTTCAGGCAAACTAACTGAAAGGCAGTTGTAGAAGATAAAGCCAGTTCACATTTAGTCCAACATCTTATCCAAGAGCTATATTTCACAGAAAAAATCTACAATAGCATGCATGTAGCTGAAACAACTTTTTGTAATTGTGAATGTGAATCACAGAATGTGAAATTCTATTCTTTAACATTGATAGCAAAAAATATTTAGTTTACAAAGTTTGAGTAACACAAGGAGGTGCTTTCCACAAAAACTCTCTAGTACAGAAATCTTCCAAAGATCAAGGTGATCTTTGCAAAATCCCCAGAAAATGTACTTTTAAATAGTCTCACATTAACAGATGTAGTTTTATGCTCTGAAATAAAAGTGCACACTCTGTGTCTGTGCCCAGTTTTAATTTCCATTCTGTATCCTAAAATCTAATAAATAGGTTAGAAAAGGTCAGAATCATTGTTATTTTTGCATTAATTATTATTGCTGTTATTATTTTTTATGTGGTTTCTGGCAACACATGCTTTCACAGAGGTGTTTTAATAAGATAAAGTAATGTTGAAAGTTTGATTACATTGCTTAGTTTCAGCACTTGCACAACTGACAGAAGAAAGTTCCATTTTTGAGTAAAAATGACCTTGAAACTGAGTTATATTCAAATCCTGAAAATTTCATTGATACAATTTGTTTGTTTCAAAAATATTTCTATTGCCACAACTGAGAGGCATAGTAAACTGTGTAGCAGTGGAGAATAAATGAGTAGGAGGACAGCATCATACAATCATCCTTATATTTTCAAACTTTTGTAGTGAAACAAAACATGCTTTTAGAGGCACTGAAGTTTAATTTCTATACTGCTTTGTTGAGGTCTGCCTTAGTGACATGGTCACCATCAGTCTGTTGCAAACAGTCAGTAAGAATGCCCTCTTATTATGTGAAAAAACAAAGTCATGTTTTTCCTTCTTTGTGGTTTCAAAAGAAATTCATCTGCTATAATACTGTAACTGTGATGATAATAGCCCATGTCTCAGTCTGGTGATTTGGTCCTGTATCTAACCAGTTCTCAATAATATGCATTCATTCATTTTAGGAAGTAATACCAGATGCACTTATGTGTTACAGGGTATTTATAGTCTGTGCAGAAGTTCTGGAAAGGCCTTTCAAAATGCCAAGATTAGATTAGCTTCTGCATAAACAAAGTATATGCTTAGAGCCGTACACACATAGAGAATTTACTGGAGTATAAACATGGTTTACTATATGGTCTACTGAATGGAAAAAAATTATCTCCATAACAATAACTTCATTCACTGAAGTTATATTCATTTGAAAAAAACTGCCAGTATAAAAATGTGAGCCAAATATCCAATACACTCAATTAGTGCCACATTTACACAAATACAGGGCAAAGATATATAAGCCACTAAATACCACTTAATGTTATAGAGGAGAGTACTGAGATTTTAAAAAATACATCTGAAAAGTCAAGAGGAACATAAATTCTCAAGTATATCAAGAAGACAAGTCACAAGTTAACAGATTCATGAACTTCAATTATTGTGAGCCAAAGTGAAGATTTCCAAATCTTTTTGTTTCCTTAAAACAGAAGCAATGACATATTTGTAAATCAAGTCAGAAAGTTATTAATGTGCTTCCTAAACTACTTTTTGAAGGCAATATCTTTTTCAACATAAGACACGTAGCTCTTCACTGAGATCAGTGTCAGTTAAAGAGAACATACTACATTTGCTGCATAAGGAATTAGCTAGTTCCTTATCAGAATGTTTTGTCTCAAATAATGAAGATAGATATATGTAAGACTGTCAAGATGTCATGTTTTACTTTCTGTAGTACTCTTTTTTTTTTTTTTTTTGTAATCAGCTGTTTTTGTATCGTGCTACAAAACTCTAAGTATGACATTTTTGCATACTGTTAGCATTTACAGTGCTTCACCCCAGGAAATACTGTTATTCCTAAAGAGTGATATTTTGCTGCAGGATATTTGCTTTCTAACAGTGGTTGGCTCTCTGACACGAAGGTAGACAGTAATAAAAAGAGGAAGTGGGAATTGCTGAGCATATTTTATGATTTTCTGCTCACTCTTCTTATAGTGATAAGCTCTCCCAATCTCCAGCTTAAGCACACTCAATTACATCATTTGTTGTTCTGTTTTCACTCCAAAATCAAAGAATTACACAAATTCAGATACTAAGTATATTTTCTAGAAATACTGTGATGAGTATCTTTTGAGAATTTTAGGTTGTAGACAAAGGCAAAATGTGGAAGGTGGTTAACATAAGTTGCACACTCATGTATATAATGTGCAGGAACCTATCACTTCTGGCCAGATGGAAATACTAACTGTTTGAGTAATAGTAACATCATTCACAATATGATTCAGGCAAGAAATGAACCATGGTAAAGCCCCAAGCCTGCAGCGGGCCTAAGCAAGACAGCAGCTGCTAGTCTTTCCCCTGAGTGAGAGCAGGTGGTGGCCTACATACAAACCATTTCTTGTTGCTTTGGGGTTCATCAGTTTCAGCTCTCACTTCTCACAGCTCAAATCTCAGCTGTGCAGCTGAAACATGAACCTCCTCTGCTGCACCACCATGCTAGGATGAACTCACTTTCCTTTCCTCCCTCTGAGTGGAGGAAACCTCCATTGCATGGGGAGGCAAGTAAGGATAAGAGATACCCGAAATGACTCTGCAGCACACCTGCATTCACTGAAAAACCTTCAGAGCTATAGGTTCCAACAGGGTGTATATTTAGCTGTTCCATGTGCAGATATATTGTTGGCAAACTGTAAGAGGAAAATGCAGAAGGTAGTCTCCTGTACAACTCTAGAGCTAATGCAGGATTGAGGTAGTAATTTGAATTATCTTACTCATTTCTCTATTAAAGCTAGATTAATTAATTTCCTCAGAATTGCCTCCCACTTGCCATGAAACAGAAACTTTTCCTATCAGTTATGAAGATTATATGTGATTGATGTTTGATTACTATCTGTGATGAGTTATTTTGAATGTGATCTATTTCTATTCATTCTAAATCTTGCTTTCTGCACATGTTCACTAAAATTTCTCATATTTGCTAGTAATCGCAAGCCTATAGTTTGTAGACACTTGTCTGCTTAAAGTTTCTACATACAGGCTCACCTGGTGGAAGACTTGCTGAAAGGAACTAGAAAAGGCATGTAAATACAGTGAAGCTGCAGTTAATTCAGTTTTCCAGCTGAGTGAATATGTGCTTTTTTTTTATTATTATTATTAATATTTCAGGACTTCACACTGCTCTGTCAGTAAGTACAGGACTTGAAAATAACTGAGTAAGACAGAAATAATGTAATGACACCTTATACATCCTTCTGTTCTAAAAAAATATATTTAGAGATGCCAATTTAAACTTGTTTTACATTCTCTACCAAAACAGAAAGACTATGATGTCCCTGCATTTTAAACCATTTACTAGATAGGGAGGATAAACTACTTTATGAGTTCACAGTTAAAAAAAAAAAAAAAGGTGAAAGTTTTAAAATACAGATTAGCATTTGTAGGTATTGCAGTGCTGTGCAGAAGTAAGATTACCTCACATTCCACTTTTAACGGTTTACTAAAATGACTAGCATTTGCTGATAATCTCTGCAGACTTACCAATACCCAGTCTAGCAACAGCTCATATTATACTTAACAAAATCAAATTGCTGCAGAGTAAAGGTTAGCAAAAAAAGGAAACTGTTTATAAGGCAAATAGATGTGATGTCTGAAGTTGCTGCTCCTACTAATTCATAGTGGTTCTCAGTTTGCAATATAATCTGTTGGAGAATAAACACGTGAGCACTCGGCGTGTTTCTTGATTATTTGAGGGGTAGAAGCTGCCTGGAGAAGTGGGTATTGTGTTATCTGCAGTCATTTGAGTGAAATGTCATTGGAAAAAATTGAAATCCCCACCCTATGTTCATATTTAACAGTGCTCTCAGACTAAACACACTCTCATTAAGGTTATCACAGAAACAAGGAACAGACATCCTTTAAAAGATAAGGGGGCACCAATACTTTTAAAACAATTCTGCATTATGAAACTGGAAGCCTAATAATATAAAGGCAACAAAAAAATACATCTCAGGGAGAAGAAATGAGATAAAAGAATTATAACAAGCAGTAAAAATGCATGCAGGAAAGTGGGAAGCTTTACACAGCCCTTCACCTTCTCAAAGATAAAGCTAATGACAACTCATGCTTCGTTATTTGTAGCTATTTCAGGTTAGTTTCAGAAGTTTCAGAACATCCTTGCCCACCCTTCCCAAACTTTCTTTACACAATCTGCTCTCTCTCCTCCTACCTTTTATTCCTTTATCTTCTCAAGAAAATAGAATAAATATAATTTATCTCTGACAAAAAAATAATAAAAATATCCAAGCAATCCTGTAGATTTCCTTCTGCAATTATTCATCAACCCTAACTATCATGCTTATATGAAAAAGGAAATAGGGGAAAAAAACAAAGCACCTGTGTACTCAATTGTACTTTGTTACAAAGGTAATGTATATAATGTATGAATGTATATCATTTGTATTTCACATTATTTTATCAATATAATATTCATCTATTTTCAGTCATGTCAAGATAGCTGCAGCAAGATACATTTCAGACATTTTAATAGGAATTCAAATAATTCAAGAATTTCTTATTACCCAACAGCAAAAATCAATATAAACCTATGACAAATAATCATTCAGATTTTTTTTTATTCAGTGTGATTTGATGCTCCTGCAGCATCATCAAGGCTTAAGGTTACTGAATTTTTTGTTTATCAGACAGTCCTTACTACAGCTGAATACATTCAATTGATTTTCTAGAAGAAGAGTTCGCCTACAGGTGTTGGTGAGAGTTTCTTATGTTCAAAGTTTGGAAGCTGGAGGTAAATTCTCTGACGTGTCAGGAATCCAACATTAGAAAACACATTTTCATTTCAGAAAAGTAGAATAGATAGCATTTACTGCCTCTCGTAGAATGCAGAAATTCATATTTTTGGTTCAAGTGAAGTGTGCTTTCAAATTAAATTTGATGTTTCATATCATGTAGTATAAATGTTCTTATTTATGATACACTACGCAGCAAATGTGTGTTTGCCTAACAACATAACTCATCCTTTTCAAGGCAGTAGTCACCAAAATACTATTTTTCCAGTGTACCACCCAGAAGGCAAAGCTAGTAAACAAGAGGTAATCAGATAAAGCAGTGGTGCTCCTTAGACAGTTGTATAATTCTGTAGATAGAAAATTCTTAATTTTAACATTATTTATAGAATAAACTCTGGCTATGTGATAGGAAAAAAAAAAACATTTTCAAGGCTTTTGCATGGCATTTGGAACATAATTACTTTGCATTGACAGTTCACCCTGATGGACTGTTATTTAGAAACGTTATATAATTATCCTCCGCTTTCTTGAAGCAGCTACTAAAGCCTGGATCCAAGTATGCATCACAGGTGATAAAATATAAACCCGGAAAGATAGTATATCATTTTCAGCAAATGATAATACTTCTTTCCTACAACCACTGAAGTGTAATACTGGATTTTTAAAGATTATTTCCCAATTACAAATCTTAAATGAACAGTAATCAATCTAATTTCATCTTCCCTAAAGTCACTGGACAATTTAGCCATGTCCAATGTGAAGACTAATTTATGATCTGACATTTTCATTTTGAAACTCATCTTGTTAACCATTTAAGAGTTGATAGCCATCTGTGGATTTAGTTATTATATGATGCTCTTTCTCATATAAATAAAATGAAAATAACCCCAGTGCTTTCATATGAGGCAACACTGGAATGCTTTGTGTTTACTTACTGTAAACTAACAACAATGAGCAAAAGCATGAAGCAATTTCAAGTTTGCCTTACCTGGTCCGTTAACTGTGAGTAAAGATCATAGCAATTGTCAAAAATGTATTTATAAGTTGAGTCCAGGCAGGCTCTTACACAGTCTTTCACCACAGTACTGGCTCGAGGTGGGCTCTGTAATTCAAGGACCTAATAAAATATTTCATAAATGATAGAATTTCAGAATCAGGTGGAAATGAAAAAATCCAAATGTTGCAATAGCTCTGTAATATAAGATGAAAAGTGTTGAAATGTAATAATGGTAAAAATAAAAAAAAAAAAGGTGTTGATTTCAGGTGATCTTACTTTAAAGATGCGTTAAAACACATACTTCAGTTAAGTGATTAAATGGTATCACTGATTTTTATTAGAATGAGATTATTCATATGATGAAAGAAACATACATACCCAAGGGTTTACATCTTTGGGTTTTCCTCTTTAAGATATCGTTAAACCATATAATTATGTGATTTTCGCTGAATATCAGTGAAATAACTTCATTTTGTAAAGCAAAAGCTTCAGCTTTTTACTCCACTTTAGGATTCATTTGAACTTCAATTTAATGGATCATTTTAATTCTCTTTCTGTAGTGCCTAACACAGTGAAATCACAAGCTGTTGTGACAAACTGTTTTATGTTTCTGTATTCCCATCCAGTAATATCGATTTACACCATTCTCATTCTAAAAAATATTTCAGAACTCAACCACCTAGATAACAATATCTGAAATGATGAAAGCAAGCAGTGTTACAGACCTATTTTTCTGTTTGATGTGTGATATTATGGTACCACTAGGAAAACTTTATTCTATATGATACATGTTCTTAAGGAGTTCAACTGATTTTGCTTTATGTGGCTTGTCTTTAAGCTAATTAAAAGTGGGTTGTTGTTTGTTCGTTTGTTTCCTTCGGAACATGTAAAAATAATTATTAGACAAGGAAAAGATAGCTGCTTATTTTTCAGAGAGAATGGCTTCATTTTAGCACGTTGTTAATATTGTCTGAATAAGATAATTTCAGTGATCTTCAGCAAATGGAGAGATTTAATTTAAAACTGAAGGAGATGAATTGATTAAGAAATGATTAAAAGTATTAAATAGAGTACAATTTTCCTGGAAAATAAAAGGTAACAGCATTTTTTTTTTTTTTTTTAGAGTAATTGTGCAAATAAAGGACAATACCTTCATTCGAAAAAAAGTAATGCTGGTAAGCAGGTCCACGGTTGATTTCAGATCTTGAAGTCTTTCAGTATTGCTGGCAGGAAAATTATCCTGTTGAATCAGGAACAGAGGAATCATGTGAAACAGGAGATGAAGGTAAGATCCTTGAAAAAGTAGGAAAAAATCATCTGGGAAAACAAAGATGATGCTTGGAAGGATTAGAAATGTTCACCTGCTGCCTGAATTCTGCTTGTGAGAAAGTCAGTAATAAGTATTCCTTTGATGCAGAAACACAGAAACCCCTGAGATGGATGCTGCCATTCCTAGAAGTCGAAAGGAGAGCCAAATCTGATGGAGCCCTTTTAACTTAAGTATCATTCAAAAGTTTCATGATCCAGTGAAATGGAGAAAGAGAGGGAGTTCAAAATGGTATGAAAACTGGCAGGTACTCTGTGCATGCTTCTTTCCAGAAAAGGCTGGGTTTGGAGCACAACTCAGTGGAAAGAGCTTCTATGAGGCATAAATGAAATTGGGATTCCTATCATCTAGAAACATGAGGAGTCAGCTCTCAACATTCCTAGGATCTTAGCTTGGTGGCTGTAGCACCTCTCAAAATAAATGCAGCAGTAACTGCAATTTACATTACATAAGACTGTGAAGGTAATTCCCAGATGAATTAACTTAATCAAGTTGTGAATTAATTTAATCAAAGTTGTTGAATCCTACTCTTTCTTAAATGTCTGCTCATCCCTTGACTCACAGTTAGCTTTTGGGAAAAAAAAAAACACCTACAAAATCCACCTTTTTCAATTTGGGAAAATAGTTAAAATGCTTCAGTCCTGTAGTTTTTTGTTCCTAAGGACTGGAAGTCTCCAGTTAGCACTCAATATTTCAGCTTCTATGACACGAGAGGGATTAATCTCTAAAACTTCTTTAAGCAGATAAAGCTCACAGGAATGTTTGTAGGAAAACAGATTTGAGTTGTCCTCTAGGTAGAACATGTTGCACATACCCTGTATTTAGATAAATCAATCCTCAGAGAATTGTGCAATTGATCCAGAAGTTTTATGAACTTTTCCCTCTGTAAAATGAAAACAAGAATATTTTGCATAAGAAGTGGCATATTTTGTAATCAAGGGTAAAACTATAGCTCACTTTTTTTTTTTTGAAAGCATTTATCTGCTAATTTACATTCTTAATTCATGTGAAAGATAAATTGTTTTCCATTGTTTCATATAAAAGTACTAGTCTGAGATATCAGTGTTCTAAGGCCAGGCAATGTATCTTTTACAACTGTGTTTTTGCTTTCTATCCTATATTGTAATTTACCTGGTATGCATTCAACACTGTGCAGCTGT
This sequence comes from Anseranas semipalmata, assembly GCA_013399115.1. Taxonomy (NCBI): domain Eukaryota; kingdom Metazoa; phylum Chordata; class Aves; order Anseriformes; family Anseranatidae; genus Anseranas; species Anseranas semipalmata. The sequence goes on along the minus strand of VXAA01002192.1, from coordinate 531,194 downwards.
GCAATGAATTAGCGAGGTGATGTACACTTTCCTATGCAGTATTTTCATTTCTTAATGGCTGATACATAGTTAAATAACTCAAACAAAATACCTAGAAATTGAAAAACATTGCCCAAAGTCTCTGACCAAAAATGCAGTAAGAGCATCAATTCAGTTTAAAGACGAAAGTTTTGATTTATGTTAGCAGGACATACTAAAACAGATGAGCTTGTTAGATTTTTATATTTGCCTTGTATATTTGCTTACAGTCTTGAAGAAACCACTTCCTTCTCCCTTTAATATGTAAGAAATTATGTTCATTTACAGCAGAATTTGATGTAAAAGTATGACTCAAAATAACATTTCAGAAAGCATTTTGCTATGAGATAGCCAGCTGATTTGTGCCAGTAATACTAATGAGAATGTTTAATTACCAGTCTCCATATTAGAACATATACCATAGTCTACTGCACAAAAACGTTCATACATCTTTGCCAGCCTACGTGAAAGTTGCAGACTGTTGGAAGTAGCAAGATCTGATAGCTCTCAGAATGCTATCACTGAAATAGGATATGCACTAATATGAAACCAGAGTCCTTTGTGCACTGTTTCTTATCCCTCAGAGGAGCACTAACCTACACCCAAATCCACTAATTTGGCACGGTTCACTTAAGGAATCAATCAACGTTTTTTTTTGTTTTGTTTTGTTTTTTGTCATGCTATAAATCTGTGCTGAAATATTCGGTCAGCCAAATCCTTCCCAGCTATAGCCTGAGGGCTTGAATTTGAGATGTTCTTTTTGATGAATGATGTGCAGCTATCCACTAACAAATGCCTTTTGACCAAGAGAGAAAAATAATCTAATATTTTGCCTATAAGTAATTGTTTGAAGAAAGATCTCCAAATCTCTATTAGTGATGCTTTCTACTGTCTTTCCATCCATCTGTTGAACTATGAATTGGATTGGAATTTGCCTCAAAGGTAAACTGGCGTTAACATCAGAGAGAGGATTTAATCTCCCCCCAGTCTGAGGATAAATGAATATAGTTCTGATGATTAGCAAAATGGAAGGAAAGAGTAGAAAATACGCTGAATAAAACTCAAAAGTCTAATAGGGCTTGAACATGGAAAGCGTAGTCTTGTTTCAACAAAGATGCAGAGTCATTTCATAATAAACCATCAATTAGTTTATAAAAAGAAAAATAGAATAACTACAGGGGAATATTTCATTGTCACGGTAAAACAGTAATTAACACAAAAATATTCTGATAATGCTTTTCATGTATAGAACTTTTTTACTTTATAGAATGGAGCAGCATTAATACTCTTATTTCAAAGCAAACATCTAGCAGCAGGAGATGAAGTTCCATTTCAAGAACATACTATCTCCAAACTAAAGACCCAGACCTTGATACATATATATATGGGAGTTCTTTCACCAGACATAACCTTTAAAATAAAAATAAATTGATATTTAAAATAAATATTTTCCTAAAAAAAAAAATACTGCATGGACCTAACTATAATGACTTATTTATTTAATGGAACTTACATACAGACTTTTGGCATCTCTTAAATTTGAAAATATATGAATGTCAGTACTATTTTAGGAGTATTTAGAACTGTTGATTATTTACAGCTGATATGAGTTCTATCTCAAAGATGCTTGTGGATGAAATGCAAACATATTTTGTTTCAACTATCCGAAGTATGAAAAAATTACACAGGAATGCTGTACTTAATCCTTGCCAGCCTGTGTGAAAGCAGAAGAATGTTGGAAGTAACAAGATCTGATAGCTCTCAGAATGTGTGATTTGTATCCACACCATCCTGGAAATAGGATATTTCCTATATCAAACATTGTTTGCTACAAATCAAAATTTCTTTTACCACCCAGAGCAAATTTTTCTTTAAAAACCTAAAAATTTACACTTCTTCCAGGCACAGATTGGATTACTTTATTGGGCATAGTCTGATAATTGTTTGTGACTTCTGATGGGAAGACAAAAGCAAAACCAGAATAAAGTCTTTCTTGGTTTACCAGTTGAAATGTGTAATTTCATAATGTTGTCTTGAAAATTCTGAAAGTCATGTTTCTATTATTCTTAATAATGGAAAAGAACATTACTACCTCTGACACTACTTCATGCCACTATAATTTGTATTTAGTTAATTTTAATTGTGTTTAATATTTATTTTAATGTCAATAAATAGTATTTAAGAAAACTTTGTCATGTTTTCATACATACTGTGAAATGAGAAATGGCTTTGATATCAACCATACAAATAAGGGAAGGAAGGAATGCATTTTTCAGCATCAAATTGTGTTTATAATCTACCTCTGACTGTATCATGTGTAATAGTAGAGATATGAAAGCAACCTCTTTGAACTATTGCTCTCCTTTCCTGCTCTCATCCCCACACTGAAGGTAGGGGAATAGATTAGAATACACAGTGTATTTTTATTTTTTACCGTGTTTTATCTACACCGTGAGATACATATCTGCAGAAGGACAGTCAACAGGAACAACAAAGTGCTACCACATCCCGAGATTCTGGTAGTCTGCCTAAAACTGACACCTGAATCTGGGCCTTGGACAATGCACCACTATTTCAGCAAAAAAAGTCCACCGTTATAGACAAGTTATTATCTACAAGTATTTATGACTAGATTTATTAGGTTAATATGAGTTTGCTAATTAAATACCCCAAGAAAACAATTGCAACCTATATTTAGTCTAGTGCAGTTAGTTTGCAAGACCCACTACAATAAAGACAAAAAATGGTTGTTAAAGATTTTAGTTCTATACATGTGTGCTAGTGCTTTCTACCCCATATGCCTTGCATATAACTATATAAGGATTTTAGAAGGAAGCGAATATAGAGACTTGGTAAAATCTTCAAAAGCTAACAGCAACTCTCATTCTTTAAAATGACCAACTTTTTTTTTTTTTTAATTTTGAATTTAGAAGTTAATATTGTATCATATATTAGAAAATAAGGATCAATATTCTAGTGAAAAATAAAATCTACTTACCCCAAAGTTAGTAGCTGCAAACCTATCTGAGGCAGATACATTAGTTGTTGCTGTAGTATGAGCATAAAAAGCATTTATATTGGCCAACAACGTACTCATAACTGCTGGAACACCAGGACACATATATTTAGAAGATAGACAGGAAAAGTGCCTGTAATTCAAACAAACTGACAGTTATTAAAGGTGGCAAGGATTCTGCACTTTCTGTCACCACAATTTCTTTTCAGCTGCAATGGTGTGATTTTCGAACTGTCATGTTTATCTGTACAATTGTCCATGAGAAAAAATCCAGACATTTGATATAATTGCCACTTGCTACATGCTGATATTTGCAAAGTGAGCACAACAGAGTCACATCTGCTTCTTACTCTGTTAATCCTAAGTAGAAAAATATAATTTAACTATCTTAATTGCTATTAAGCAAAACATTAATTATTAAACACAAACTTAAAAGCAAACATGAACTTACCATCATAAAAGGCCACAAAAATGTCGAGTAGAGCAGAATTTAACTGATACCAACAAAAAGACTCAAAACAGCATTTTACTGTGGCTTCTATTTTAGGCAACTTTATTAATGAAAGGGGAGCATCAGTCAGCTTCTGGGCTCACCTTGATTTGACTTTTGCCATAACTGAAATTGTTCCACTTTTGTTCAGGACAGTAAACATTAGATTTACATCAGTCTGTTAATCCTGAACCAGCTTCATGTTGGAAATGTAATGTTTAATGATAGAGAAAGTCCATCACGGAGCAGATCTGGGGCTTCAGGAGAGAAAAGGCTTTATCCCCCAATTTCTGCTGAGTCTGAGGAGATTTATGTTCTCCCATAAAGCCTGTAGCTGCAGCCCACCTCCCTAGATCTGGAATGTTTTGATGCCAGAGAGAAGCTAAAGCACAGCCAGTCCCATGGCATGGGGCTTGAACTAACAAGGGAGATTAAAGCCACAGTATATCTGTGTACTGTATGCACACAGAATAGAAATATGGACATGCATTTATTTATACAGTGAGATACACTACTGGAACAGGGAATGAAGCTCAGAGTGATGAATGCAATTGACTGCTTATGGCTGAAGCTGGTAGTAGAAGGATAAAAGATTTGGTGAACCTCATACTCCCATTATGAGCAGTGCAGTTAGAGCTGTTTAAGGCACTTGTGAGATCTGGCACTGAGCAATTTCCTACTCCGGTATGTAGAGCTGCATAGGTCACAGTACAAATATGAAGGCTCATGCCCACATGTTGAATTCTACAGTGAGGGAAGGCAGAGTGGAAAGGAAGAAACTGCCAAATTGCAGTACATGAATACTACTTCCCAGGCTGAGCATCTCCCTCAGGATGCCAAGATTTAGCCATGCCAATGTTCAGAGTTGCTAACTGGAAGTATTTTTTGATGCAGTCCCAGCTTGCATTCAACAGAATCTTGTAAGAATTTGGGATGAGTGCAGATCACAAACCTAATAACAATGTGAAATGCTTTTGGATTTGGTTTTGAATACTTCTGACTCCCTGATTTGCTAGTAACTTTTGTTTCAATTTTTTTAAAGAAACCAAAGACCATTACTGCTCACAGCACCTTGGGTAAACAAATGCAAGAAACCCCCAGCCCTGACTTCCACCCAGGTCTGTGTGTATTAAAGCATCTCTGATTTTTACTCAGCCTGTTTCATGGGCAATTAGCATGTATTAGGTGAAATTTTAAACACTGTTGAATCAGTGAGAACATAACGTCAGGTCATCCAAAAAAGAAAGTCTGTTGTAAGTATACAATATTTGAGGTGGAAGGAGGTCTTATTATAACTCATTTACTCTAAAGGTAAAATAAAATATTATAAAATGTATTACATTATAAAATATAAAATAAAATTCTAAATAATTCATAAGTACTGTCTTTACATGTTCTCACCATTTTACCAGAATACCAAGAAAGTGCAAATGCTTAATACATGAATTGTAGTATGTCATATGTTTTATTCTTTTATTAGTTCTTAAAGCTCAGAATCAACAAACTCTAGCCAGCCTCTTAAATTCTTAAATTGAAATGAAAATTGACCCTATAGAAATTAAAAGCCTAAACAGCCTGCTCTACCTGCACCAGCCAAAACCAGAACTGCAATGTAGCATCGCTGTTTACTTGTTCAAAATAAAATGTCTGCTTGTTATGTACAAAGAGCTTATATATATAAAAAAAAAAAGCATAAGAGATACAAGATGTATAAAAGATCTAACACAGGAGGACAGTGAATAACATCATTGCAAAACATGAAATTTCAAGATTTGCAGTTAGGCAGGATTGGGAAGAAGATAAAAGGATAAAGGATAAATGAACAGAGATGGGAAAGAGAGTGAGGGGGATTAGGCAGGGAAGAAGCGGTGAAAATGAGTATACAGTCAAACAGAACAGGGTGAAGAAAGTCTAATCACTCTGGAGCTCTGTGCATGTCTTAAGGTCCTGTTGTGGCGACATGCTCCTCCTAGTAGGAGTCTCTGGCTCCTCTGTACAGTTTTTCCTTAAGAGCATAAGGCAAAGCAGTGTGTTGGGCCAGTACCATCTGGGCCCTAGTGCCCATCCAAGAAATAAATTAACTTGAATTATGACTGAACTTGGTCCTGCTGAACTTAAGCCAAGTAGCCTTAACAGCTGTCACTGCTCAAATAATCTTCAAACCACATCATTTCAGTTCATTTGAATCTCATAATAGGTTTGCTGTTCCTAAAGATATATATATAAAAACAAGCTCTTTACACTTTCTTGTAAGTCTGCACACACATGCTCTTCCTACATTACTCTTTCTGATACCCTCTTAATCTCCCAGTGCTCCTCTAATTCCTTCACTGTGAGGCCTGTCTTATGTTCTTGTGAGTGACCTTGTTCATCATATTCCCACTCTCATATGTTCCAAAGCTCTAGAAGTTTGCTTCTGCCAAAGAGATAACAATGTCTTTTCCAGGGTCTCTCACATCACTGGCTTAGTCTATTTGTGGATGCCTTTTTTTAATAATCCTTTAGGCAATCTGTTATTTCACATCTGTCAAACAACTCTTACTTCTTCAGTTAGCCTATATTTTTTGGTTATGTGTATAATTTAAAAGGGAAATTGGGATGTGCTCCAGAAGGCAGCACATGAAGGCTCTCTTGCTTCTTTTGCCTTTCAAGTACTCCCTCTCAGTGCACAGACTCTGACTATGAATGCTCATTTACAGATTCAGAAATGAGCATAAAAATGCTCTGGGCTGCCAATACCTCACATTGCTCCAAACCAAGCCCTCTCCAACACTTTCATTTACTTCAGAAATGAGACATCTAAATTGCAATGTTTACTTCAGAAATCTGTGTCAGGTCACAGATACGTTAAAAAAGAAGAAAACTCCAAAACTCTCCAGATGTCCAGGTTCAGGAATCAATCTTCATTAATGTACCTGATAACTGATATCTTCTATTCAGTACCTAGATATCAGAAATGGGCTCTATAAAGTTATTGGCCGAACCATTCTCCCCAACATCCTTAGTCAATAAGACAGGTTACAGAACCTGTACGTTTGAAGACATGCAAAGACAGACACTTGAACTACTACTCACAGCAAGGTAAAAGTGATGCTAACGACATCCACCTATCACTATGATTAACATAGGACAAAAGTCTTGAACTCATCGTAGATGTAAAGAGTGTTTTAATTACCAGTGAGGGCTTAAAGTGTGTGTGATCCATAAGGTAGTTTTAAGTAAAGATGTAACCAACTTACCCTGTAATTGAAAAGCAATTAGCTGGAAAATTTGTAAAATCATAACTTTCTAAGACTTTTGCATCTCACTTGATAAATCCTCTTATAATTTAAGTCAATTTCCAAGAAAAAAACAAGTCATTAATTATGCATGTACAAACACCTAAAGAAAATCCCACCACTTATTCATATTCATCTTTGTTTTTTTTGCTACTTAAAAAGTCTCTGAAGTGTTAAGGACTTAAGATTACAGCAGAAGTGAATAGTATGATGAATCAAGGCCTTAATCCCCCCCAGATCTAGGCAAAGGAACTGAATAATTGCTGGATTTTCTAGTTTACCTGACTGGGCAAAGAGTCTGGAAGAGAAGGAATCCAGCTGGGGTTGGGAAGCAGGAGAGACGGGCTTATATTAAAGAGAATCTTTAATAAGGGCTTCAATCTTCATATGAGGGGTCCCTTTGTATCTGCAGCCTTTCGAGGCCAAGCCAGGAGACCAGCTTCCTGGGCTTTCTCTAGCATTAGGCTCTCTTTAAAGTATTTCCATGCTGGGCTTTTATGTCACATAGTCTTACACTAACATGGTGGTATATATTGATACTTACAACTCATCCTAATGGCATTCAAAGTGCTTTGCAAACATTTCTCAGCATTCCTGGAAGGTAGATCATTAAGTGCTATTATCTAAATTTTATAAAATTGAGAGAAACTGTGCAAGAATACACAGCAAATCAATCACATGGGCCTGGACTAGAACTCTGCATTGCCAGCTCATAAGGATAATACCAAACCTTTCATTCATTGCCAGTATTTTTCAAAAGTGCTTTTAAATACGGCAACATGAATTTGATAAAGATGTAACCCAGCTACCTACTTAAGAAAATGTTTCAGCATGTCTCATGTTTTCAGTTTAGGAAAAACAATAATTTCCTTTGTATAAAATAAAATAGTGGTATCAGGTGATTTTCTCCAGTTTCAGGTAACCTTAAAGTTAATATCCCACCAGATCTATTCATCACATGCATTTTGATAAATATATGTAGAGATCTATCAGAACTATTTTTAAACAAATTGACATGAAAATAACTAACATACAATTTCATCACTGACTTACAATTTCCAGAAATCTTCTAATAGACCTAACGGTCCTTAGTGCACGAGGAACCCCAAGATAGAGATAAGAAGGTGCTAATAACTTCACTCACTCTCAGAGTCACACTTCTAGCATATGCTCTGCTGAGGGGAGTCAGCAGCAGTTGTTAGGTGAGAAACCATTAAGATTGTATCAATTGCCCACAGGAAACGAGACAGACTGTTGAAAAAAGTTTGGGCCAACATTCTAAGTTCAGGGAGTTTTCTTCTGCGGGTTCTCCTAATGAATGTATGCTACCCAAGGCCTGGACTGAGCTCCTATCTTGAAAACACATGCAAATTGTACTTATTTGTTGTAAGGAAAATTTGAACCTATTGATATAATTTTGTTATGTCCTTATTTAGATCACTACACCGTTCCACCTGTAATTTGGTTAGTGACACTGATGATAGCATCAGTGTCAAGAGACAGGTTATGTGAATTTTTGCTTCTCTGTGTCTTTCAATAAAATCTGTAAAGTTCACAGAACCTATTAAGTTTATCACATGCAATGATAGCCATGACTCAGAGTGATGATAACCCAGGTAAGAAATTTGAAAGCAACCTGGCTTGCTAGTGCTTGCTAAAATAAAATAAAATAAAAATCAAGGAGGAAACTTCCTTCCTTATCTTTGTAGATCCTTGAAAACAGCAACCAATAGTGTAGCTAATTGGTAATAACTATCATTTTCCATTGGACACATGATGCCATTGCCAAGTCGCACATATTTTAGAGCATATATTGCATTGTTTAAGCTAGAGTCATATGTTTAAAACCAGGTCTACTGGCTTTATCTTGCAACTTTCTTACTCTGCAATTTCCTGACCAACTCTCAGTGCTTGTGATTCTCCCAGTCTTTGTGATAGTGTGAATCAGCAAAGAAAGAAGGCTCATTAACACACACTGCTCAGTAAGCAAAAGCTCTCAGTGAAAATTACTTTAATGGATGATTTGTGTGCTTTTTGCAGTGCAGCCACATTAATCGAAGACTAACAGGAGAACAAGATGTCATAGTTAATGACCATTAACCTTCTGGAATCAGAACTATGTTGCTGATTTAGAAGCATTAGGATCTACCTGTGGTGACTCTTGCCAACAAGAAGCAACGATTGTAATAGAGCTTTTATTGCACTTGACTCCACTACAGAGTAAATACAGGATGGTGACATTATGTATAATGTCAGTGTCTAGTCAAACACTGTTTCAGTGCATGCCCTGTTTCTTGTCTTCTAAAGAGAAATAAATTATGTTGAAAGCTGAATGATAGAAAGAAAATTTTTCTTGCTGATGGGGAGGTGGCTTAATAGAAGTAGGTAAATAAACTTCCTTCCAGTGTGACTCCTTCAAGACATTGAATTTACAGCATAAGTCAACATCCATCATTGCAGTCATCAAACTAAAGGCCATTTGGATCACTGAATTGTTCTGCTTTTGTTAATGTTTTCTGTTATTATCTATCTTGTTTCCCATTCTCTCACAGGTGCTTTAACTTCTGTAGCTAAACTGTGTCTATTGGCTGCTATCCATCACAAAAAGTCCTCTTCCAACCCATATAAGAATGGCTGCAATTGTCTTTCATCTCTTTTCCTAATACAGATGCCATGAGGAGTGGAACAATAAAATAATTCTAAGAGAAAAGATAGATTATGGAATCTATAACGTCAAATCTTTTCAAAGAGCTGCAGTTACTGCAACACAAGCATCCTTTTTGTTTTATTTTAGTTCTGGGTTTGGGTGAATGGTTGATTTTCTTTTCACATGAATTCCACATCTGCTAACTTAAAAGTAGATTTCCTTGCTTAGAAACAGGGCAGTTGGAATCCATATCTTGAGAGTAAGACAGCCTTTCTAATTGGGCATCCTCTAGGAAAGAACGGTCTACATTCACTATCTCTAACATCAGGGTGAAATCATACTTCAATTCATTCTCATTATAAGTTGTTACTGGGGGACAATGACCAAGGCAGACAAGTCAAAATACATGAGATACATTTTGGATTTGCACATTCCAATAAGACTACAGCTGCACACAGGTAAAATCTCCTGATCTAGAATGAAACACTTGCTCACACATGACAAATGTTTTAAATCACAGAAAATGCAGAATTCCTTTGTTGATGCTGGTTGAGAGAGGAAAGAGCTTGAACTTTATGTTTGTGGGTCTTTTAATTGGATTTTCATTGAAGTATTCAGGCATTGAAACAATAAACTGATCTAAATTCTTATTAGTTCTGCAGAGCTGCCATGATTGTGGTTGATGACTATACTCAGTGCCTTTGGAGAAATCAAAGCTATCTTTTTAAAAATATTATTTCTGTGCTCTGAAGGAATGAATATAAATAAATGTTAATTTGTGAGCCACAAACAAATCATCGGGGTCTACCAAAAGTATCACAGATGACAAAGTCACCACCATGATAGATAAAATCTAAAATGATAGATGAAGGGGATTGTTTATTACCATAGCAGAACAGGATGCCAAACCATTCGAGGAAGGCTTAATTAGCTTTATGTTGTATTCAGTAACGCAGAATGGCATGTCTCTATTCCTGCATATGCTGCCTACCCATACCTAAAAGGGTCAAAATTGTCTATCATAAAGTGACACTGAAATTTTATGCAATAGGTTATTTTTAAACTACAAACAAATATGAATTTTAAAAATTACATTCAGACAAGAAGAGCACCTCATTAGCAACTCACTTGAGCCTAATACAGTGGATAAGAAGCATGTGGATTCTCCCTGGAGTCTGGATCATGGGCTATGAAAGCATAGTCGTTTTTGCATTTATAACAGCAAAAATTTAATTTACAAATTATGAGATATACTGTAGAAATCTTCTGCAGCTAGATTCTTCAGTGTAAAATGCTTACACAGCGTTCCTTTGGGCCAAGTGATTACGTTCAAATTGTCTCTGTTCTATGGTAGAAAATTGCTTGCTCATAGTAGGAGGACATCATTATGAAATGGAATCTGATCATTCTATTTTCTCAATCAAGAAGCTATAAATTTTCTCCCAACTCTTAAAGCTGTTCTAGGAGAGAAACATGATTTCAAGCACAAATAAAGCCAACAGATAATAGTCCAAAAGAAAACTCAACATGACAAATCTACAGCGTCTTCACTACTCTTCTCCCCAAGGCCTGGACACGCTTACTGAGACACATCTGCAGATGAATCAGCAAAACAATATATATGTATATGTATTCTTATGCAAATATTGAGATTACATTCAGTACTGATTTTATTCCTAACTAACTTAAACGTCTTAAATAGTATGTGGACTACCCCTCAAATAGGGATTGCTCATAATTAACGTGCAACATTTTAAAATGCAAATGGATGTAGGTATGGGGGCAATGAAATCATATCATTGGTTTCCTGTGTAAATTGCCTGTGACTACCAATATCAAATTCACCTTCTTATTATACTTGCTGAATATGCTGGGTTTGCAGTTATCAACAGTAAGGAAATTTGGTGGAAAAGGTACAGAAGAAAACAAGAACAAAAAGAGGACAAGCCAAAGTAGGTCATATAACTTAAAATGACTTGGTTAGAATTTTTGAACAAGAATTCTGACCAGCAGGTCAAGGGAGGTGATTCTCCCTCTCTATTCCACTCTTGTGAGACCCCACCTAGAGTACTGCGTTCAGCTCTGGGGCCCCCAGCACAAGAAGGACGTGGACGTATTGGAATGAGTCCAGAGGAGGGCCACGAAGATGATCAAATGGCTGGAGCACCTCTCCTATGAAGACAGGCTGAGGGAATTGGGGTTGTTCAGCCTGGAGAAGAGAAGGCTCCAGGGAGACCTTATAGCAGCCTTCCAGTACCATAATGGGTCTACAGGAAAGGAGAGGGACTCTTTGTCAGGGATTGTAGCGATAGGACAAGGAATAATGGTTGTAAACTAAAAAAGGGTAGATTTAGATGAGGTATTAGGAAGAAATTCTTTACTCTGAGGGTGGTGAGGCACTGGAACAGGTTGCCCAGAGAAGCTGTGGATGCTGCATCCCTGGAAGTGTTTAAGGCCAGGTTGGATGGGGCTTTGAGCGACCTGGTCTAGTGGAAGGTGTCCCTGCCCATGGCAGGGGGTTGCAATTAGATGATCTTTAAGGTCCCTTCCAATCCAAACCATTCTATGATTCTATGGTTCCTGAAGAATGTGTTGCAGTATTTGCCCAGCTCCATGTTAGATGTTCAGACTAAATTTACTTCATTTTAATGAATGTCTGTATGTTATGTTATATACTGATCTAAAAATAAAGCATCTTCTTTATGTGAAAATGTAACCTATTTCTACCCCTGTTTAATGAAAAAGCTTTTAAAATACTTGCATGTCAATTATATTTCTATTTTTACAATACTGACTTCTGCTACATTTGAATTTTGAAAGTCAGTTTCAAACTCTGTAGAAAAATTCCAGTAGTCTGAAATTTTCCTGTAATTTTTCACACAGTCATAAAGGCATAAAAGAAGAGAGCCTTCAAAGTCATTTTCCAACTAAGACTGGCCATGAGAAGTAGAGCCATGCTGTACTGAGATAACCAACTACTTGGGCTGCAGTTAAGAGGAAGCACTTATGCTAGATAGGGTTCTGCTTTATTTCCCAAGCAAAATGGAAATAACAACCCTCCCTTAGCATTAATAGCTATTGAGGATTCATCTCATACAACCCTAAAGTAATATTGATACAGATAGCAGGAACAACTCTATCACTTTGGAGGTTAACATTTTGGTAAAACTGGCATATCACTTTAAATCAAGTTATAAAATTATAATACTATGCTAGTTAATAAGTACCATATATATTAATCAAGATATAAAGACATACATCTGATGTACGTATAGTAGACACTAGCAAAGAATAAGAAACCAGAAGTTCCAACTTCTATTCATGAAACTAGTGCATGAATTCCTGCATATGTAGTATGGATATACAATACCACAGGGGAACTGTCAAGCTTAATTAATTTTTCTGTGCAATGTTGTTTAAGGTCCTTGGAGGAAGAGCATTAAACAAGTATATATTACAAATACACCCTCTACTTTTCTATTAGATATACACTACAATAATTCACAATGAGCTACATAAAGTGAAAGACATGCTCATTGCAATACCAGATGTTGTCATTACATCCTGCAATAAAAAGAAAATGTTACGTGTTTATGTGCCCTCATACTATAGAAAAAGATCATTTTTTAGGATGTGCTATAAAGAGAAGGAGTAAACAAAATAAATGTTCTGATAAAAAATTCCATAATACCAGCTTTCTATAGTGACAACAAACTCATTTGGAGTCTTCTGCTTCCCTATGACTGCAGTAGGAACAGAATATAGTCCTTTTCACTGGCAAACTTTTTACTGGGCAAGTTAAGAATACATGATAGAGCTCTTGTATCTGCAGGCTTCTAAGCTCAGTGGTGCTGTCTTCTAAAGTAATCAGACAGATACTTCAGTATGGACAATGTAGTAATATGTTCTAACACCATTAAAAATGGTTTGCATAAATTATTTACATATATTATGGAAGGTTACTATAACTATTGCTGGCATTCTGTGATGATTTCTATATTCCTGGGAAGGAGTACATAGCTTGTGAAACCCTTTTCTAGCTAGTACAGTAACTCAATCCCAGCTAATACAGTGGAATTCTTTCTGATCCTTGCCACATATCAATATTATAAAGATTAAGAAATGCATTAGTAATAATACCAGTAACAATTTATAAAATACTTAAATCTTAATGCCATTGCAGCTGAGCAGCCCTTCAGTGAGAATCAGAGGGACACAAAGGACAGCAAGAATTTTAAATCAGGAACTGGGGTGAATGGAGAATGAAAGCACAAAGGCTGGAAACTCATCAGTTTCCTCACACACATTCTTGACAGTAGAGTAAAAAAAAAAAAAAAAAACAGACATGATAATACTTACGTCATAGCTTGATAAATATATTCAATTCCATAACGCATTGCAAATTCATCTACAATTTCTTGTGCAGCATCATCAAAGTATACCTTCCAGGCTTCATCACCTCTCACTTCAGGGATTTTTACAACACCATTGGCTTTAACTTCCGTCAAGTAATGGAATAGATTCTAAATGTAAGAAATATTCCAAATAGGAATTTTAAGCTTTTAAATGGCATCCTAAAAGTATATCCTGTATAATCAGCAATAGGCTCATTAACTTGGATTTTGTTTATTTATTTATTTTTCTTGAAAGGTGGCACCAACAAAACATCCAAGACACTAAATTCGTGTGTGTGTGTGTGTGTGTGTCTGTGTGTCTGTGTAGTGGAACTCTGGTGGTATTGCCTTATGATTCAGCACTTTGATCCATCTCCTTGAAATAAGGTCACCTCTGTGAACTAGCACAGAACCTGCACATAAAATTGCACAGAAACTTCTGTTCTCTCCTATACACCCTTGCTAATGAATTAAATCATGATGTCATAAAGAGGAATCAAATACAAAGAAAATCTCTGAAAGACACACACCAGTTCATCAGTGATGATTTTTTGTTCATTATTGACAAAAACAATCTATATGACAGGCAAACTAGTATATTAATGTCTGTACTTCTGTTTTTTCTCTATCTCCAAACTATAGATTGCTCTAGCAGGAAAGATGTCCATTTCAATTAATTTTAGTATTTCTGTATTATACAGAAATGGTTGTATTTTCTTGATGTTAGCAAGCCTGTATGGAAGATTAAATGATAACAACAAAAAAACACTGTAGGGGGAGAACTTGGATGACTCTACCTCTTCTTTTTTTCTGACTCCGGATGGCAATAATGATCTATTGGTGTTACATTGTTCTGCCTTTGCCTCTGAACCTTGATATGCCATCAGCGATACAGAGGGAAAACAAAAATGAACTGGTACTGAAGCATTGCAGTAGTTATTTGTATCAGTGTTCTAATGTTTTACCACATTTTTCTGTATCTGCAAGAACTGAATAGTAACTTTTATATAGATTGCTTTCTTTAATTTCTCCAACATACCTCGTGTAAACAGGTGTACTGCACATGGTAGGGAGCAACTTTCTCCTCTCCTTTTATTTCAACGTTGATTTTCAGTCTAATGGCACCAGAGACAGCGGATTTATCTGTCCGTTTTTCTGAAGGGCAGAAAAATAATATGTTAGTAATTACCAAGGATACAAATAGTCATGTGAACAACTTTCATTTTAATTTAATTTTAATACCAGAAAGTACTGCTGTTGAGAAAAAGATAATACCTTTTAAATACCTCACATAAAATTCAGGCCATGAAGCAGGAGATCAAGCTATGGAGAAAAGAAGCTATGAAGTAAATAAGCAACACTTCTCCCTTTTCAAGAGAAATTATTTGCATTTTCTATCTGGTATCTGCACTAATGATTATTATTTTCATTATTAACATTTGCCTTTAGTTATGAAGACTAACAATAGCCTGAGAGAAACTCAAAATGTTCTTAGCAGAAATCTATTCCAGGTCAGCTAAGCTGAATCTTACAGAAGAAGTTTATATATAAATAACTTATTTCTAAGCCATCTGTTCTAGTCCATATAGCTGCTGTCATTCCTTGTAGAGGTCACTGATCTCCAATGTTGACTTTTCCAATCCACTCTAGCAATATAACTAAGTCAACAGGTATTACAATTTTCATGATTCCTTCACAAAGTGCTGCGATGTGAGTGGTGATGAAGAGTAAAATTAGTGAGAATTAGCATTTCACAAGTCCAGTTTTGTTCCTGAGTTTTTCACTCCTCTTTCCTCTGCGTGATGTGACATACTGTATTTGTTTCAATACGTGTACGTATCAATAAAAACTGCCATTCTTTTTTAGAATATTAAATATATAATAAGCCATTTACCAATATTTCTTTTTAGATACTGATTTAAATTTTTTCATTCTAGATTCTTCCTTTTGCAGAGCATATGAATTTTCAATATTAAATTATTACTAAATTGCTTCTAGTCAAATCAGCTCAGAAATGCTTTTTTTTTTTTTTAATCCATTTCATAATCATTTATATCAGTATTTATATCAGCTTAAACCAATGAAATATTTGATGGGATAAATTTGGAATTCATAATGACACATTTATCTTTTTTTGTTTTTAATATCTAATTATAAAAAGGAAATAAAACAAGGCTTCATTTTCATCGTTAAAAAGAAATCAAGTACACATCCATATATTTTACTGGGCAACGAAACACTGGCCAGGGAAACAAGGACCATTGATTAGGAAACAAGCGCTTTACAATTTCAGAAAATTATGTCATTTAATTCACTTGAAGTATTTCTGACAGCAGGCAACCTAGATAAAAAAAAGTTACTGACACATTTTTGTTATCAAATGTAGGAGATTAACTTTTAAAGGGCTACTCCAGAACACTTAGTGAACACTAAGATTTTCAGAATTAAAGAAGAGTTGTATGCTTAGATTTAGATTAAGAGAATATATTCTGAGACACACTTTCATTGATTTATTTCTGGTTCAAAGAGTGATCTTTCTTAAGACCTGACCAGACAAGAAAGCAGAGTCATTAAGGATACCACAGAGCATTTTGAGCTCTAGCAGACTGCCTTCAATTTAAGACTATGCATGTAAACACGTTTCAAAATACAAAACAGAAAACTCAATCAAAGAAGTCTCATGAAGAATGACAGATGTAGACACAGTGAAAAACAAAGATGATTAGGTATAGTAGAATGGTATATACATAATTAACAAAAAAAATGTAATAAAGTGAACGCACACGAGGAAAATATTTGCTAGCTTTTTCTATGTATCTTGGTAGAACTGTTTACCACATAATGCTACTGTGAATGGACTAGTCTGAAGTGATGTCTTTTCTTACATATTTTTACTTTTGTATTAAAATGAAATATTTGTCTTTGGTGTTGTTTTGATTGGCTTGCTCTCTGTAATTATAACTTTGGATCAAAACCCAGAAAATATCTTTTATTTTCAAATTGACCTCTAACATGTAAGATTTTAAAAATTGCATATCATTACCAAAGCTATATATTTTGAAGTCCCAAATCTGCAGATGCTGAGAATCTATCTAAATTTGTTTAAAAAAAATCAGTAAGAATCATACCTAAATTATACCAGACATCCATTTCTCCACTCAGTGTTCTTACTTCAATGATTGTTTGCCCAAGGAAGTCATCTGATTCCTTTTTGAAATGTTGTTTTACTCTAGATTTGATGTCATCATCTTCATCCCATACTCTCACTTTTATTCTATCTGTAGAGTTATGGCATTCACTGTAAAAATAGTAATAAAATAAAACGTGTCATACATAAGCTATGTGCGTTTGTACTGCCATCTAATTCATTGTGCTTGATTTCTGTATACTTGCTTAACTGCTTTACATGACAGAATACCAACAACTGCAATATTCAGTGAAATAGGCCATACCACACATTGCCAGGGGAAAAACTAGAATTAATACATATAGAAAGTAAAGAAGTTAACTTGATTGAATTATGTATACATGTGGATTGAATTTATGAATGTTATGAACTTCTCCCTGAAACTATTAATTTACAATGTATACTTCTCAATGCTGTTATTTAACAAATATCTTAGGAAAGGTACAGTCAGATCAGGTTTATTCATTCATGAATATTATGTAGTCCATATAGTAGACCACAGAAGTAGTAGCCTATAATGTAATAATAAAAAATGTGAGAAAATCTTAAAGAATATTTTCAACATGGGGCACAGAATTTTTGAATTGTCAATGAAAAAAAACCAACAAGAATGCAAAAAAAAAAATAATTAAAATTAAAAATAAAAATTAAAAAAAAGCCCCACAAGCCCCACTAACAAAACAAAACCAACACCAACCAACCAAAAAAACACACAGGGAAATGAGTAGCTGCTTTCTTTAAAAGAAATGTTACTCTTCTCCAAGACCTCAATTTCCCTGGCAAGGAGGAGTAGGGACAGTCTGCCATGAACTAAAAATTTGCGAATTTAAGCGGCTCATTAATCCCTCATGAGTTGAGTCAATTTGAGAAGCTTCTGGGTGTATGACAGTGTGAGGCAGCTTCACTTGCAGTCTGCAGAGTTCACAGGGGATAAAATTTTTTGGTCCCAGCTCCAAGGTCTTGGTTTGAGACTAGATTAGGAATCCTTGCTTGAATTCTATTCTAAGCACTACCACTGCTCAGTGATCTATTTCAGCAATACGAGCATTAAAACAGTAATACTATAACTTATCTCCCAACTGGCACCCCTCAGGGTGTGTTCTAAGAATTAATTAGCAGTGGTAATGGGCTTTGGAAGTATAAAGTGCTTTAAACGCCATTATTACTGTCAGGGCTGATCAGTTACTAAAATTGGCATGCACTTGTACTCTGCCTTACTGTGACATCATTCAGTATCACAGAAATGTTTGTGCCTGTCCATATTCCAAATTTTAACACTGAAGATATCTCTGGTAATTAAAAAATACATTGTTCTGTGATTAGCAAGGCTAATGAAGTCTGGTTTCCTTTTGTCTTATGGCCAGCTTCCCTGACATCTAACAAACTGCAATCATCAATCAAATCTTCTCTCATAATTGGGATTTTTGTAAATTACCCCTTCATATGGACTCCCTGTTGTCTATTATAGGGTGAGCTCATACTGAGGGCATTGTTAGGATTTCATCTCTGTTTGACTGTCTATTTTCAGAGAACATGGCAGATGCAGTATTAGGCAATCTGTGAAATTTCTCTGACTGCAAAATTCAAAAATTATTGGCAAGTACATGTAAAAGATAGGAAGACAGATGCAGATGGATCAAATAAACATCTTTGCCTTAAGAAACTAGGCTAAACCCAGAACCAAGCCATCTGATTTTCCTAATGTGTAGCCCTGAATTACTGATTAGCACTGGTAGAGTCCTGAATTGCATTTAGTTGTGCACCCAATAGAAATTTTAAACAGGGATTTTCTACTGTGGTACAGGGAGATCCATCAGTGATGAGGCATTTATGTGACCCTCATCACCATATCTGTCCTATTAGCAGAAGTCTTGTTCCCGTTTTGCTTCTCAGGGAGATGCCACACATAAGAAATCATTAAATAGTACTAAAGTACAAATAACATATTTTATTCTCCTGAAACAATACACATTTCCCTCTAATGTACACTTAGCCGATTAATGAATATTTATTCAGATGGTCAGGACCACCATGCTTTTCCCTGATATTTCCATTCATCTCTCCCACATCTTCTTCTCCTTTAAACTGACGTTAGTGAGACATGGTGATAGCACTACCAATGGATTTATTCACATGTTCATTATCTTGTCTGAACCTTTAGTGATCAGTCAGCTCTGCTTCTACATGTTTGTAATGTTCCTATGCAAGACCCCAAAACTTACATAGATTTATGATGCAAGAAGTGACAGGGTGGATGAACACATTTTTATCGGCCTGCCCTGCAGCAGAGATTGCAGAGAGATTTACTATTAAGCTTACAGAGCTGTCTCTGCCTGAAGCTACTTACCTGCCCAGCCTCTCAGAAACAGCACTATGTAATGAGATGCACATTCTGCTTCAGTTTTTCTGATAAAATCTGTACAGAAGCTCTGTGGCTTTGCAAAAATGTGGGATTCCTACCTCTGCTTAATCTGTTCAGAAAAATCAGCCCAGAGGATTCAAGAAAACACAATGTATCCCACTTTCAAAATGTTCCCTCTTCTGGTCACCCCCCTTTATATTTCTAGTGAAAGTGTGCACTATGGTGAGACACAGGAAAGTGAGAAGTGGATTGTTCTTTAGCACACAGAGATTGAAGGTACTGATGCTTTTGAAAGCTGAAAAAGCTCCCCTACATTTGGATAGGATAGATAGTAGAGACAGTTTTAATAATTTATCAACAATCTGGTGATGATATAATACATCTGCATGTACAGAATGCCGCACAGATATGAACTAATCCTGTATTTATTCTAATGGCTAGAGTAATGAAAAATGTAATAATAAACTATGTGTACTATAAGACTCCCACATAAACTTAATATTAGCTACACTTTCATGAACTGATTGTACACCTCATCTAAGAGATCTGCATCCAGTGTTAAAATAACAAGTAATAGATATACAGTAAAGAAATAACTGCTAAAGAATGAAGAAGCCGATAGAGAGTGTATGGGGACTAAATTGCCATTTTGTTAAAAGAAAATATATTCATAATAACAGCATGGTTTCCTTGCAGATCTTCAGTAAAAAAACATCCACTAATAAATTTGTAGACTCTGAATAGTTGGAGGTTTGCTCCCCCTCATTTTAAAGAAGATATGCCTACAACTTAAAGAAAATCATTTTTTTTTCCAATAAAATATACTATCTCAGTAAAATTCTGCAAGCAATCAGCAGAGAAATTTTGGTTATATTTATTACACTGTACAAGTACTGCTCTTTAAGGGAATTCTAAGGAAAGAACATCCAGCTGGATGCTTGAAATAGCTGCCAGTAAGTCTCACTTTGTCAGAACTCTGGACTGAAATATCTGAAATATGAAGCAATTGAACAGCTTCTCTGACCAACATGGAGACTTCAACTATCATGGCATCTAATCTACATTAATGCTGTTTGGTGCTAGAAGATAGCTTTTCTCATTATTATCTGTTAACATATACAGCGGTAAGAATGATCAGGAGCAATCTAGTTTGTACAAACACATATTTTTTCTTCCCTGAGAGTGATTGGAAATCTTCCCAGGCACACTCAATTGGATTTTACACTTTTATCCTTAATGGTATTTTCAGTGTACCACCAAGAAATCTTCAACAATATCAGAGATCAGACATTCTAACAGTTTAGCGATGACCGTTATCTTGGCCAAGTGGCAATCATTGTCGTCACAAAAACCTCTTCATTGATCTAATTTAAGTCACATAGTGTATGTTTCCATGCACTGAATGGAGTAATAGATATCCAGTGAAGCTATTTATCAGAGCAATATGGTATCCTAGTGAGAGCCAAAATAGAATGAGTAATATAAAATAATCATCCAGTTATATGAAAGGCTTCTGGATTAGACAATTATAGCTGAAGTGTTAACATAATGAGTGGTCAGAGGAAACATGATCCCTGCAAAGTCTGCAAGGCGATTTGGAGAGGTATGCTTGCTAGACAACACTGCCAGAGAAAAACAAAACAAAACAAAACAACAACAACAAAAACCAACCAGATACCCATGTTTCAGCAATCTGAGTTAACTTTTGAAAATAGTCAAGAAAATCATGAGTGGAGAAGACTTCTATTATAGTGTTGGATGCACCTATAGTACCAATAGATCTAAAAGTTTGTACAGAGCTGAAAACTATACAGCCAAAGTATTTTTCTCCCCTGTAACTGAAAACAAAAATGCAGTCTCTTTTCCCATATCAGACAAGATCAACTCAACCAGAAGAGGGAAGCAGAAAGACAGACAAACTTCCTGAGTCAATGAAATAGTTATATCGATCTACTTTAGATTTAATCTTGTGATTAAACATTTATAGTTTACTTAATACACTTTAGAAATTCTTGTAAACTTCCATTGAAATCCAAAGCGTTAAATAAGTCAGGGGGAGAACTATTTTAAAAGTGCAAGTGTTATAAAAAGTGATTGAAAATGTATTCAGTTCAAAGCATTTAGTCAGAAGATCTTTGCTATTTTTTTTTTTTTAATTAACATTATTGCTAGGGCAGCAGATTATAGTAATACTTAGAGGTGAAAAAATATACGGTAATTTCAAGTTTCCATTGATTTTATGGTAGCCCCACACACATCTTTGAGAAATAAATTCAGAACTTCATACCAAGTTTGCTGAGTTGCTCATCCAACTCTTGATATTATGCAACTCATACAATTAAATGTAAGAAAGTAATTAATCTCCTACCTTTTGTTACTCACAGTTATTCAGTGAGGTGTAACACTTCAACAGCTACTGGAGTAACACAACCCAAAAAGAAAACATGATCTACATACAGGTAACCTGTAAAAAGTTTCAGAATGTCTGTTTTCTCTGAATTAGCTATTCATTTCTAGTACTGGCCTTTGAATCCGTGCAAGGAATGGACATACATTGTTTAATATAGTTGGATTACTTAGTACCATTTCTCAGACAAACAGAAGCAGCATCTTGGGTCATACCTCTTTCAAACTCACGAGTGGAATGATAACCTCCCCAGTCACAAGGCAGCAGATTTTAGTCAGAGAACAGAGAAGAGAAAATAGCTGTTGTGCTACATGATGGCAAGATCACCTCTCATGTTACAACATTGCACCTTCTTGAAGAAGTCAAAGCTTATTTCAAATGCCTAAACCCTAACATGAAAGCCCTAACAGATTTTCTTTTCCATGTTTTATGTGGATAGGAATAATGAGAACTGATGTCTTCCTTATAGAAGGAAAGGAGAAAGGGGGAAAAGGGGGAAAAGGGAAAAAAGGGGGAAAAAGGAAAAAAGGGAAAAAAGGGAAAAAAAGGGAAAAAGGGAAAAAAGAAAGGAAAAAATTAATGTTCTAGCTTGAAGACAACTATTTTACACTGTGGTGAGTGGCTATTTTTTAAATTGTCTTTTGCACATGGTGACTAACTGGAGATTCTGAATCCTGACTGGGCAGTCTGCAGGATCTTGAGCTGTTCTGTTGCTGCTTCATAAATTCATACATGTTTATAAAAAATGATACATCCCTTTTATCATCATTGGTACAGTTTTATCAGATAAAGCTGTATCGAATTATCACCCAGTTTTGAATAACACTATTAGACATAAGAATAATAGACTTCTGTAACATAGTTCCAAGGGGTTAGACTATTATAATGTGTCACCAGTTTGCATATATTCTCAGTAAGAACACAAATAAGACTGTGTTGTATTTAATGAAGTGGAATTTTGCATCCTTTTTTAATGATTATAATATCATTTTTTTTCATAATTTACTATACTAGTGTTTTCACACACGTTCCATAAAATATCTATTGACTTTATATGATAATACTGTTGAAGGTACTTTCAGGGTAGACTAGAACTTTTCTGAACAATTTAAAAATCTGCCTAAATAAACAGTTCTCTTTCACATAAAATTTTCTAAACAAAATCTAGGGGTTATATTAGCCTTTCATAATCCTTAATTGACTTTGACAATAGCAGTTAAGTGCACATCATATACTGTAGCACATAGTAATCAAGCTGAGAAAAGAATAAATGCTGAAATACTTTTGATACATGTAGAGGAATAACACTAAACAAATTGATACTATTATCAGATTAGTACCATTCTCAGTGAGGGATGTGTTGTATCCTAAAGCAATATTTCAAGGAAAGGAACAGTATAGTATATGTGAATTGGAATTTCCTGTACTGTAACATCTCTTTCTGAAAGAAGTTCTGGGAACGTTGCCAGAGTTAGAACTGGCATGAAATCATATTCAAGCCTTATTCAACATACTACAGATTGGAACATCTACTTTATGGTCAGGATTGAACTTCTGTAATGTGCTGACAACAAACGATACCATTTTCAGTTCTAGGGCTGTAGCCAAGGAAAGGAGACAGAAAGATCCTACCAGACTCTTCAGATCTGACCTGTAGACAACACTTAGTCTTGGAAAGGATAACCATTACAAACAACCCAGCCCAGTATGAAGTATACCAGATACTATCAAATGCCTCAGTTTCACCTATGGTAATCACAGTGTTGAATAAAATTGTGTTTAACTTTCATGTTCAGTGTCTGAGGCACAGGAACGCACCTACAACATCTACAACATCTAAGGTCAAAGTCTGAACAATTTGTTACTGAAGTTCCCTATAAAATTAATATAGACACCATCAATAGATTCCCCAATAGATATAATTATGAGCTGTATGAAAAATAGTGATACAGTTTTAACAAACTTCTATGCTCTACCCATTCAGGACTAGTTTATTAATGCTATGAATGTGCATAGTATAGAAAACATATGCTTTCAAATTAAGTAATTTATTCCCTTGGTAGCATTGTATTACCTAAACTAGAAATTAAAAAAGCAAGAAACAATGTCATCTTCCATACTCACAAATAGAATTTCTCATCCCATACTGGATTCAAGTTTCCAAAAATAGTCTTTGTTCTCCGCTTTGTTTTGCCAACTTGCACAGTGACATATGGGTCACTTGAACCAGTTTTGTCCTTAGCCTGTAAGCCTTGAGCACAAAGCACTGCAACAAAAGGAGAAAATGTGCTTTAGCCCTCATAGCCTTCATTGCCAAGAAATAAATGAGATGGTGACAGCAGCAACAGGAAATAAAGCCCTCAAAACCAGGGCCGCTGAAACAAAGATTTCTAGGTCAATTTTCCCAGCTTCTGTTGCTCTGGAGATAGATAAGGCTTTTCTAACTACCCTTCTGGACTGAATACAATTTACAAATATGGTTTAATAGGCTAATAATTTTAAGATTCAGTACAAAGCACAAAACAAATATTTTTCTTGCCATGTATAATTCAGATACTCTTCTCAAATGTAGGTTTGATCAGCATGGCAAAGTAATACTGTCATAATAACTTGGCTTGAGTCTTACGATATCATGAATCATAAAATTTTATTTTTTCCCCCAAAATAAATAAATTCCAAAATTTCCCAAAGAAATTCCAAATTTAAACCCCCAAACTTTCAAAAATCTGCACAGTGGATTATGAAACTAGCCATGAGGAACATGGCCATGACTGTCATTTCTCTTTCTCATGTGAAAAACATCCATGCATCTTCCAACAGTATATGTTGACAAAGGAATGCATTTTATTTTGTCACCATAGTTTTCCATATGATATTTTAGCCATCCTTACCGTGTCAGGAAGAACAAGCATTTTGCCAATGGTATGTGGATTTTTGTCTTTCGCAACTGAGTTAGAAACCTTGGAAGAGGCTTCTAAACATTTATCATTAAGTTTAATGAAATTTTGTGGAGTGCTGGACTCAGTATCACATGATTGTAGGCTCTGCTGTGTAGACCCGATTAGATCATCATTGTTTTTTCCTCATAGTGTGGCTGATGAAGAGCTTGTACGAGAAGTATGAGGCATTTTTGTTTGTTTGTTTGCTTGCTTGTGCTCACATTATGTACCAAGGAATGTGATGAATATTCTAGTGCAACCATTGGAAGGTATTAAGGGGTATTTTAGAGGAAATGTACAAAAGATCACAAAAATGTAATATGAATTACATTTTTGCGACTTGCGCTTGTGACAAAACCATTAGCTTTTATCTGAGCCAAAATGCCGCATTTTGATCACAGTTTTAACCGTCCAACTCACTTCTGTTCCTATACCTGCACTGTGAAAGTGATATGAACAAAGCAAGGTTCTAAACAGAAGACACGAAGTCTGTATTATGATAATAGAAGATATTTGCACGGCCTGTGGAACATTTATTTCTGGTGTCAAGCTACAAGTCACAAAGACCCCCATGAATTGCCTAAACTTAATTTGTTATGCTTTCAGATATGACAGAAAAAGAAAAAGAAAACAGACAAATTTTCTTATTTTCCCTTTCTACTCAGTGGGCCTGATATGAAAGTAGCTGAGCCATAGCAATGAAAGCATAACTATGTTTATGACATGCTTTTTCAGAGCAGAACTGTGTATTCAGACACAAATGCTGGTGGCATTACCTACACAGTGGAAGAAGACCTAACAGTAGAAAACACACAGGGGAAATAATACCCTACTTGCAAAAACTGTTGTTGCGCTGCTCCTGATGAGGAGCATAAGAAAGACTTCACCTATAAAGTACCCATAAAATTTGACTGCAGCAAATGCCTTGCAGCCTGGCTTAGGAAGTTTGGGATAAAGGATAAATGCAGGGCAAAACTTTTTTTTTTTTTTTCTTCCCTCTTCTCCTTAAAAGATGGGTAGAGCATAGTGCCAATGAGGGAAAGAATTAGCAGAGTCTTCTATAACTCGGGACCCAGAATATTTACCCAGAGGCATACATCTCTAAAACACCAGCAGGGAAACACTACTACTATTCCCTCTCCAGATTATTAATATCATTTTGCTCTTCAGGAATCCTGGATTCTTTTCACATCTTTCTCTAAGATGCAATGATTAACTTAGGTTTACTTCTAGGTTTCTTCACTTGGAGTGGGAAATTCTCGTGGGAAGAGGAAATCTTGCATTGACAAGGGTACAGTCAGCAAGCTGAAGAAAGTATTTACTTAAACGTATTTGACACCTGTGAAACCATATCCAGATGAAATACTGTTTCTGCACTTTGAAGCTCTCCAGTAAACAAGACTGACAGACTGGAGAAGGTCTGATGGAAGGGTGCCAGTTTGGTTAAGGAATTAGAGCACACAACATATGAGAAAGAGCTAAAGCTGTTGGGTTTTCTTATCTTGGAGAAAAAGGCAGCTGGGAGGAGGTCTAGCTGAAGTCTTCAACTACCTAAAAAGCAGGTCACAGTGAAAATGAAGCCAGATTCTTCTCAAAGGCACACAGTGAAATAATAAGAGGTAACAGCTGTAAGCTGCAGCAAGGGAAATCCCAGCTGGATATAAGGAAAACAATTTTACTATGTGAGTGGTTAATCAATGGAACTAGTTGCCCAGTGAGCAGGATAGCTAGCCCAGAGAGAATGCGGAATCTCCATCCTTGAAGAGTTTCAAATTTAATCTGGACAAAGCCCTGAGCAAGCTAATTAACTTTGAAGTTAGCTCTGCTTTTAAGCAGAGGGTTTGAATATACTGCAGAAATTCCTTCCAACATTACTTGCTATATTATTCTACGATTCCTTTATTAGGTCCTGATTCTGCAGAACTGAAATTACTATGAGTTTTGCTTCTAAAAGAGAAGAACCAAGCCATTCAGCAATACAAGTGAGTTTTATACCAACACTAGTAAACTGATATTTTCCCAGTAGATAGAGAGTCAGAAAACATTTGCACATTTACTGAGTAACTTGCTAAGACAATGCTGCTTATATGCTTGGGTATCCTAGTCACCTAGCTCATAAAGAACAGTCAAGGACAATCCTGTATTTTTTTTTAACAGTGTACATGTAAGTTTGATCTTACAGAGCATATATGGAAAATATCTTGTGAAATCTGTTAGGAAAAATTACTGTATGTACAAGTGTGAAACATCAGGCACCAAGAACTGATTTAAACAGATGTTTTAGGAAAGTTGCTATAAAGTAGTGAGAAGTTGCTTGACTCTAAGTCAAGCAATAAGAATGGATGTCTCAAACCAGTGGGGTCTGGAATTGTGAGCTGCAGTGTTCATAGCATTTCAGTCATCATGGCCTTTAACTCTAGTAATTGGTTAATGATGGCAAAAAAAAGTCTCAAGCACAGGAAACACTGGTAGGACGTAGAAGGAACAAAACAAGAGCTTTACTTATCTTCCTCCCTAGAGCAGTGGAATATAAAGTACTTTTGCCAACAGCTATAACTTAAAACTCTTCCAGTTAGGATGTTACAAATTCAGCCATTTATAGATGCACCAAGTACACAATTTAACATGCAGTTCCAGCTCTAATTACAACAAATCTTAATCCTGAACCAGGTGACTAGAAAGGAGAGAGCTCTTAGAACAAACAAGTCAGAAGAAAATTTACCTGTGATGGTTATTTTTGCTGACCATTTGGATGTTCCATCCAAAACACTTTGTTTTGCTGCTTTTGTATATTGTACAAAATCTTCTTTGGAAATATCAAACATTTCCTGGATCACTTCAAACACCTCTGGTCTATTTTTCTCTCTGATCTTCATTCTTTCCTTCATAGCACTGATAATGTTCTGTGTTTTATCTTCTGCACCATGTTTGGAACTTTTTTCAGCAGCTCCTGAAATGAGAGAAAAGGTCAACACATTTATTAAAATATTGCTTTCTTAGTTCTTTTTCCACTTTAGATTCTCCAGCCAATTTTTGGTACTGCAGTACTCAAAGCAGATGTGTGTTTCATGTGGATAACACCAAACCACTTCTAATTGTTCTTTGCGATACCCCAAAATTATCAGTTGACTTAGTTTAATATGACAAATTAATATGCAACTTCAGTCAGTTACATGGTATAAGCAGAAATATATATTGAATCAGTACTATTCGGTACTGATCAGTACTGTGAAAACATCAGAACACTTAACTTTTCTTATACGGTTGGGAATGCTGATTCTTCCAGAAAGGTGTATGGAAGTGTTCAGTATCTGGCTCTGTCTGCTCTGACATTTGCATCTGTTAGTAGTTAGTTAAATTTCAATAGTGCATTTACAGATAATTCTTCAAATTTCGTATTATTTTTTCTCTGTCAGCCCAATACAACAATATTTTCATTTCTTTCACTCTCTCCCTTTAGAGTAGGATAATACAGGGAACATATTTGTTCCATTAGGACAAAAATATTTTTAACAAAACCAATATTTAAACCAGCTAATGTTTCTACCTCATTTTTCAGAGAATTTTTAGTTTGACAGTAAAGAGATTAATCTGGATTCCTGCTATGCTCTCCCACAGTGGATATCTAATGAACAGTAGAAAGAAACAGGCACAGCAGCTTCAGATGCTTTCTTGACCACTTCCAGATACATCTCAATATATGCTGACTCTGCCTGCACTCATGGAAAGTTTTTCATTCCTTACTTGAACAGTGTTCATAAAAAATAAATTGTAATTATCACATAGATCCATTTAACTGAAGCATTCAAAATCCATTGAATTTAAGCATTTAGATCAGTTTGGGACTACTCTTACTCCCAAACAGTTCTGTAACAATGACTTGACTTCCTCACTCCAGATCAGAGTGCAGCACACTCTATCCCTTCTTTTTTAAACATCACGAGTGGGTAAAAGAGTGTTTCACACAGCTCTACGCTAACACTGGAATCTTCTGATGGCTATTTAAGCCATTCTTTTGTGCCCTGTCTCTCATAGAGTAGACATGACATTCAGGTTGCAACTGAATAGATTAAAGGAAATGCAGTTCAAGCACTAGGACTATCCAGGGAAGGAATACTGTGTCTAATAAACAACTTGTTCTGCAATTAGAATTCAGATATTTTAATGCTGTGCTCACTGTAGAGGAAACTCAGTTCCTTCTCTACAATATCATCAAATACCATTGTTTTTTTTGATGGCAGCTTTGTGCCATTCCTGCATGTCCTGTCGTTGGTTATTAGGGAGAAGAGACCAGCACCTCCATCTCCACTTCCCTCCTCAGGGAGTTGTAGAGAGCAATGAGGTTGCCTCTTAGCCTCCTTTTCTCCAGACTAGACAACCCAGGAGTCCTCAGCCTCTCCTTATAAGACACGAGGAGATTAAGGACACTGTAAAATTTGGAATTAATATGAAAATAATTATATGCTACCATGAAACCAAATACCAGCTGGAGAGCTCTCTAGTAATTTTATCTCATGAGTTGATCACTGAGCTGTCTGGAAAGTGTGACAGGTGGTTCCTGCAAGATGAAGGAAAGCAACATTTTCCATTTTCTCCTAAGGATATAATATCGTAACCTAGTGATAAAATGCGGACACATTCAGAATGACAGTTGTGCATTCCTGTAGAAAATCTCACTGATTCTTGAGACAGTATAGATAAAATCACAATTTGCATTAAAGTGCAACTTCTTTTAAGTTTTACCAAAAAATCAGCATAGCCTTCTATTTCCACTAAATTATTTATTACAACTATTTTATGTCCTCTATTGCTGACAGTATCAACAGCTTTTTTTTTGTGCAGTATTGATCAGACTAATTAAGACAATATCGTAACTTAACCTTGCACAATAAGTTAACAAGCCCCCTTTACCCTAGGGACTAATACAAACTCAACAAGATTGAAATCAATTGTGATTTAATATTACTCCTAATAATAGAAAGAGGCATCTTGTTGAAGATGAGAGGTCTAATGAATATACTACTGATTTTTTTTTTTTTAAACCTAATTTAAAACATCTTAGATAGTGACCATAAAGAGCTTGAGATGGTAATTTGTTTCTACAGTCTACATTAGTAGTCATTACGTATACAAAAAACAAGAAAAAGTTACAGAAGCTTAAAGGCCAATATGTCATTGTGATTATGAGTCAGCCAAAATGATGACTGTGCTGAAAATAACCACAATGAACTGCATTAATTTCACTTTATGATACTGTTAGCAACAGCTGTCTTACAAACAGACATTTATCCAACTGCAGTGGTCACTTAATTTTTTTGATTGAACATTGAAGTTCATGTACTTTGTTTCATTTATGTTTAAAATATTTAAAGTAGCATAATATTCAAACTCATTGGATGATGAATCTGACTCAAAAATGCGAAAGGATACTCAAAAACTTTTGTGTACTAATGTGAATATCAGGATCCTTTAGATGTGTCAAATATTTTTTTCTGCAGTTTGTCTTTTAGAGGTTTACTCTTTCAAAACTAAACTGTTCAATGTTTCCAACCTGTTTATACCACAGATGACTAGTGATCCTATTTATTTATGCAGGCTCTCTCAACCTTATCATTTATGTATTTGTAAAAATTCTTCAAAGGCAATACAGCTCTCTGAAATATTTCTTACATATTTTGGAGCTGGCAATAATTCATGAGCCAGGGAAACTCTGGGGTGAGATTTGCTTCAGAGAAGTGAAGCTGAAGAAAAAAATGTAAATTTTACTCTGTGTTTACTCTTGCTCAGGAGGAAGTAAACTGCGACCAAATTGGGAGTAATGTAAACCCAGAAATACAAAGGTATTACACTCAGACCTAGCTGACTTGCATATAGTTTTCCAGTCTGTACAGACCAAAGAAAAAGATAAAGAAGGTGGTTGTTTCATCTTAATTCTAGTCCCAAAGGACTTCCTGCCTAATATTTTTTCCATTACAAATACATGGTTTGGTATTTGGAAGAGAAAAGATCTGATTTACTCCTATTTATGTGTTACCCTGCCCCCTGTGGATACTGCTATAGTGATTTAAGCACTTCTGAAGAGAGGATTACATTTTTAATTGCACTCAAATTCTTAAGGTAAATTTGAAAGACAGTCTAACTAGCGTGTAATGCTTATTTTACCTTGCTGTCTATATTCCCTAAGATTCCTTTGTTCAACAACTTGAAATAGCAGATTTCTCAGCATGATTCTTATTGCTGGTATGCTCAGATGTATTTACTACCACTAACATATGAACCATGTGGGTTTCCAGAGATAATTTTAATGAGGTATTTTGATTGCTGAAAGCATATTACTATGACTACAATGAGCATCTGTAGTATTTTCTTTATTTTTGCTCTGGCATTTCTTTTATTCCGAGTTAACACAAAGAATGTTAAATTCACGTAACAAATTGCTCTGGATGGTGCCATATGCAATGGAAAGTAGATAATATACTGATGCTACAAAACATTATTTTGTAGCTGACCAGCAACATTCGGCATATTCCAAGGACAAAATTAACTTTCATAGCTTCTGGCTAGATCCTGAGCCAATGAAAATCAACACGCCTTCACTAATTTCTAATGATTTGGCCCTTCATTTCAGAAAATATCTGAGCATACAGACAAAAATCAAAAGGTGTCAAGTACTGCAAAGTGTTAGCTGTCCAGAAAATACTCACTCTGCAAACAGTCAGCATTTAGGAGGTCTTGGCACTTCTCATGACATTTAACACCACATTCGGTACATCTCATGCCTTGCCTGGCTATGCCCCAAAGTAGACCTTCACATTCATAACAGTATGTAGGAGTTGTAGCTGTCCAAACTTCAAAGTTATGAGGTGTAGTTGATGATATTGGATAGATCAAAGCCTGCAATGTCTTCTTGAAAACATGTGTTTTCTGTTGAGAGAGAAAAAAAAATCAGGACTTGAAGTATTGCTTCATACAAGTGAACTTGGAGTTAAAGTATATGTCCTTACACTTCCAATGTTACATAATATCAGAATCTGCATAGAAGTATGAATTCATCTGGGAAATACTGATTTACTCATTTCTTCTTGCACTTTGAAGACAAAGGAAGCCTGGATGACCTTTTTGACTGATTACTGATTTTGACTGAGAAATGGGAGAATTAGGTTGGGAACAGTTCAGTCAATTATTTTATTAACAGAGTCCTATATACAGTTTTTATATCTTGAGGTAGAAATTAAAAAATTAATTAGCATTACATTCCCTGATGCTTTTTAGTTATCTAAGATTATTTTTCAATATTTAAATACTTCCTATGGGGACTTAGACACACTGTACAGAATATACCTTGATTATATACACTGCTATTCTTTAATACTAGTGTTTGAATAATTTCCTCATTGAAATAAAGCAGGCTAATTTTATGGTTCCATTTTGTCTGTATTCCCATAGTAGCATGCTGACTGCTTCCTTTATAGGAACCAAGACACTTTTTACCTAATAAAAAAAGAATGGTCCATACTCTTAAAAATAGACATCCATTTCTTGGACTGTTTTGGCTTAGCACCCATGACCAGCTCTAGGAGGAAAAAAAAAATTACTAGCTGCTCACTGATTAGTATTACAAACAACCTGAATCTCAGCTCCTTAGTGCTTAATGAGCTGAAAACTGACAAAGCAGTCACCGGAGTTTTATATAAAACATAGAGTTATATGGCCACAGTGGTCTGATTTGTTTACTCAGGCTTTGTTTTCAGGCGCCCATGTCTTTCAAGTCCAGTTGATTTATTGATGATAAGAAAAACTCAGCAGTCTGAAAGCAGCAGTTGGACTGCACACAAAAATATGACCTTGGTTCATTTTTCCATTAAATGCACAGGTGGCTGCCATGAATGTATTAGAAGTTGTAGACCTGTTCCCTTCTAAATGAATAAATTGTTTCTTTTGGGAAGAAGAAACCATATGAAAAGAGGAAGCACAGTCAGGAGTAGGATATTTCTGAAAATTTGTTCTGCCGTCACTTCATCTTGTGTGGATATAACTCAAGGTAGCTGCAGTGCTTGCTGGGTAGCTGTAGCAAACTGGGGAAAAACATTTTGGAATTTGTATGGTTTGTCCATACAAGATTTTTATTTACTGCTACAGTTCTGATTATATGAAAAAACAAGGCTAGGTTAGAATACCAGTTAAGAGTATGAACATATTCAAAGCCTTGATCTTCCTTAAGAAACAAGAAATAGGTTAAGGGTGGAGCTAGAGAAACAGAATTTAAACTGGAACGAAGGAAATATGACCATTATTGTTTGCTCTATAAATTCCACAAGAAGGGTTGTAGCTGCAGTTGTTTTCAATAGATTATACTCAGTTACAGTGCTTGTTAATACTCTCATAGTTTTAGTATTTCTTCAGCTGTGATAAGTACATGTCAAATATGAGATGCTATCCTCTCTATCCTTTCTAATAGTTTGTTGACATGTTCTGTGTTTATGTGGCTGCATCTTCCCTCAAACATGTGGGATACTCTGTTAATAATAATTTGTCTAATGAAAATAAAAGATTTGTTGCATGCATATTTGCATAACATTGCATATTCAGAGCCATCAGATAGTGAATTTTTGCTACCACACAAAAACCATTACTTTGTAGTCGTAAATTGACTGATTCATAGGTTCAAGCACTAGAAGTAGTGAAAACAAATGGTGTTAGGTAGCTTAGGCTGCAAGAGCTCTGACTGAAGTTGCTAGTTACATTCTAATAGCAACTTCTACCCAGTGAAATCAGAGATTTCATGGACATTTGATCCTAGCACCCCTGTGAACACTGTAAAGCTAAGAAAAGAAGCTAATATAGCAGGAACGACTAAAAACAACTATTGAGTTACCCTCAAGTGGTCCTTTCTTAGCCTTTCCTAAAAAATTAGCTATCTAGTAACTCCCCTGAAAGCAAGCAAAGGTCTGCTTTGGTTTACTTTGGAAGACTCTAAGAGGGACTGGACTAGTCACAACCACCTAACAGAGAAAGCTTCATTTCTGTGCATATTTCCACCCCCTGCCTCCCATGTTACAGTTTACTAGCTACAGATATTGGAAACAAATCTTCCAAAACAACCCAAAGTGAATTTGTACTGCTTGTTGAGGAATTGTGTTTCTTAGAAACCAGAAACCACCAGGTCTTTGTTTCTTTGCAGATGACTCTTACACTCCTGAACTCTGGTAGCATCAGGATAAATCTCACTCTTTCACCCTATTCAGCCTCACTGATTTTTCGTAAGGTATAAATCATTTTAGAATTCTGTTATCTGCTTTTGAAAGGGCAATAAGTAATGAAATGGCACAGCTCAACAGGCCTTGAAATATGCATCTGAGGGTAAATGAAGTTTTCAGCTGAAAGACACAATCTGTAGATCAGTTTTGCTGCTGAACATGATCTTTCCCTTTCTAGACTGCTGTTTTGTTAATAAAGCAAAGCACAATTGTAAAGGAGAATTTTATTCATCTTACTGTTCAGAGGCTTTCCTTCCTAATACTCTGCTCCATTTAAAAGTATCTATTATATGCATAGCAACATTTAGCAATGTTAACATATAGGAGAGTTCTTCAGTTATCTGCTCATCCTTCCAAGTGAAGAGTATTTCTCTCATATATTATTTCAGATACTTTTCAGTGCCACCCGATGTATTATTTTCACAAAGTTTAAGCTCTGTATCTTTGCTCAGCAAAGCACTTAAATGGGTGCTGAAGAGAAAGCATATGCTTAAGCTTCACTGAAATTAATACTTTGACAGTGCTTAAAATGCCTTTGGATCAGAGCTTGAAAACACACAAACTCACTGTGTCATGAACATGTTACACCAGAAGGATAGCAGTGTTGTGTGGCAGAGCTCACAGCATTTATCCTCATGTTTTAATTTTTTGAGTAAGTGGCATTGGATTTTTTAATAAAAAGCAGTAGTTCAAGTAATTTCCATACTGAAGGCATTTCTACAATGAATTTAATCAGTCAAATAACCTACTTCAATCAGAGTCACTAACATTCCCTTCAGAAAAAGTTGTGGGAAAGTAAAAAGTAAAAAGCAGAAAACCCTTAAACAAAGGAATAACTTGCCCAAAAGGTATTTTCTTCCTTAACTTTCATTAGTGACTACTATTTCATCTGGTTTTGTGGACAGTATCTGGAGAGTACTTTTACCCCTGAAAGTATCTGTTCTTTGTTTTTGTTTTCATATCTTGCTCTACTTTGTTTTGATGATGCCTTAGGGTATTAAGTTCTGCTGGCTACTTGCAGACTAAGTAGAAAAGTATTAGCTTTCATGTGTTTAAAATGTCGCAAGTTAGTTTCTCCACCTGTACCATTATATCTATCCTAGAAAGAGCACTGACTTGACTTTAGTATGTTTAGCGAGAGTTGGCATAAGAAAGGCTTCTCTTATTCACCTACCTCTTCTCTGAGGTAACTTTTATATTTTCCTCATCAAATTACCTTTTATATTTCTAAATTATTTTTGTTGCCTGCTTTTCCACTGATGTTTTTATTTAAAGATTTCTAAGAATTATCTATTTCTAGTAAACAGTTTTTCATATGGCCTGGCTCAAACTGAGATTAAAGAGTATAATGGCATAAAAATAAATTTGGCATGTTTTTCCCTTTCAGTTTCTCCTGGATCATAGTTCATTAGTTTTTCCTGATTGACAACAACCAGGGGAGAAATGCTTGCATTGAGATGTCCACTGAGATTTGCTGTTTTTTTTTTTTCTTTCCTGAACAGTATATCTTAACTCAGAATCTAGGGGTGCAGCCCATATTGTTCTTTCTTACCCTTCATTTGCTAGCAATTAATAATACCTCCATAAGTTATTTGCACCTTTAGTCCTCCAAAGTCCCAACCTGATAGTTTTTGCACGAAGGCAGGCATGTAAGTGAATAGTTGAACCTGGATTTGTTGTCACAGAATGTAGTAATATTTATGAGTGGTATGTTGTTTGCTTAGTAGAAATTTTTTAGTAAAGCATATGGAATAACTTAGGGTCTGTTCACTAAAAACAGTTATTTTTGTATCAGCTATAACATAGCTGATACAAAAGGTTTTTATTTTGCACCAATTGCATGACATAAGTCTGTTCTCTGGAATTTTCCCTCAGCCTTAAAATACTTCTTAAGATTCCATAGTTGTTCTTTGTTTTGTCAACCTTTCTTGCTATTTTGAGATTGCAGAACAAAATAAATACTGCTTCTACTGAAAGATCATTTCAAACAACAGCTGTTTCCTATCTCATCAATCCATCCCTGAGCATTACCAAATTGTTCCTTTATGATTACCATATAAGCATAGAAAGCTCACAACAAATCAGAGGGGAGTGATGGATGTGTGCACTTGTGCTGTAGGTTTCAGTTCCCAGAATAACTGTCAACATTCTGCTTTTCCATTCTTCTATAGACCTTAACAACAATACAAGAAAAACTCAACACTTAATTTTTTTCAGTGTAGGATACACTGGTTTCAGTGTTTGCACAAGAAATTTGAGGGACACAAAACGGGCCTTTATTCCTTCAAATTAGTGCTTCTCTTTAAGCATGCCGAGTGCAGCCACATAAATCTGCTTGCATTGCATTTGAAATCTTGCTGAACTAAATAGCACCTGTTTTGGTTTTGTTTAAAATAATTTTCTTTTGCAAAATGTAAGTAAAGTCAATAATGGAAAACCACAATACTCAGGTTTTACTAGCTATGAGAACATGATTTTTTCAAAAGATTATCCTGGTCAGTTCTTGTATGAATTAAAATTTTCTTCATCTAGGATTACATACGTTATTAGTAGGAGTTATATTTACAAAATCAAAACATATCTCAGTCATCTATAAGGACTGAAAAAAAACACACAGAAACCTTCTTGTAGAGTCCTCTCATTCTAATTGATGGTGTGATAGAGAAACAGATATGGAAAACAGGCAGGTAAAGCGCAGTGAAGCTGGACACTTTAAAACCAAAGGTTTCCCCAGAAAACCATTAGTTTTAAGGATCAAAATTTATAATTAACGTGAAGGGTTCTGAACAGTAGTTGGAGAGAGGGAAATTCAAATAGCACTTGCAGAAGGTAATGACAAACCAGTCCTCTCACTGTGGATTAGGCAGCAAATTCTACTTAATAAAATAGAATAGTTCAGTTGGAAGGGACCTTCAAAGATCATCTAAGTCCAACTGCTGACCACTTCAGGGCTAACTAAAAGTTAAAACATATTATTGAGGGATTTATCCAAATGCCTCTTGAACACTGACAGGCATGGGGCATCAACCACCTTGCTAGGAAGCCTGTTCCAGTGTTTGACCACCCTCATGGTAAAGAAATTTTTCCTAATGTCCAGTCTGAACCTCCCCTTAGTGCAACTTTGTGCCATTAAGGTTCATGCACAATAAAAGAAATGCTTATGCACTTGGTTTTATCCTTTTTGGAGTGTCTACTGATGAAAATTTCTAAGAAGCTTTGAACAAAAATTTCTCCATTATTTAAATGAATTAAACCTACCATTGAAAACACTTACCATTTCTTCATTGTTTATGGAGGTCCGGATGAGCATGGCCATGGAAATACCAGATTTTCGAGCTGCAAGCGTCTGTTTAAAGTGAATAAAAAACTGTTAAAAATTACACTACTAACTCAAATCATCAAATCTGATGGAAAGTAAGGAGTACTTTATTATGCTAATCTAATTGGATTTAAGCTTAACTCCAGGAGCTACAAAAACTTTCAGTTAATGTTTGCAACACACAACTTTTAAGTTTTCAGTACATAATGGAAGCATGCTTTCCATCATCATTACTATTTCTTTCAGCAATGTCTAGCTGAGCTGCCATTTCTAATATAAAACCTGTTATTCAGGGTTTGTGACTCAGTTTTTTAAATCACAGGCTGTCACTGGTTTTCCGCTTTGCCAAGCAAACTAATGTGGTAAAAGGATAGGCGTCCTGCCCTAATTTGGAAGCTGTCTGTGCCTGCAGCAACATGGGAGATCATTTTGCAAGTCTTACAGTTCAAGTTGTCAGACCAGATAATTTTTTGTAATTCCTGAGCATTTTTTGAAGTGTGTATATATGTATAAAATGCTACTTGCCTTAAATAAAAAAGTCTTTAGGAAACCTAAAAGTTTTTTTCCTCAAAGACACTTAATATTAATTCAATACTATGAATAGATATCTGAATAAATACTCTGGTTCTTGGAGGGAGAAAAAAGGCTCACTCTGTCCTCTTTTGCCCACAAGATGTTATTGGTATATGAAGACCTCTGAGTTCATGTATGTTACAAGGACTATGTCCTTGGTTGTCGCATTTGCTGTAGTATAGTACATACAAAGGGACTCAGACTGAAGTAGTTTTTAATATACAAGAAACAAGGAAATTATATCTTCCTAACTGCACTATCTCTGTAATGTAAATGGGTCCTTGAGAATTAGTTAGAGGGTATAAAGATCAGAAGGTATAAGACCCTGGTATAAGACAAGTTCTATGTGTTTCCCAAATAATATCTCAACTCTGAATATCACTTCTGCTATCAGTAGCCCTTTTGGTCTGACAAACAAGTTAAAATTTATTCCACTGTACCAAATATTAACCATAACAACAATAACCAAATATTACTATATTTTACCTGCAAAATTGGGCTCACAAATCCTTTCCCCTTCTCTAAGTCATTCTAAGTCTGTCCATATACCTGTACTTTATCTGTTATTCCCTAATCCAGTTTATTTGTCATACATTGCTGCCCTCACAGTCTAGCAGTGTGAGGATCATCAGTTATACCACCCACTAACCACCAAAT
This sequence comes from Anseranas semipalmata, assembly GCA_013399115.1. Taxonomy (NCBI): domain Eukaryota; kingdom Metazoa; phylum Chordata; class Aves; order Anseriformes; family Anseranatidae; genus Anseranas; species Anseranas semipalmata. The sequence continues at coordinate 492,650 of VXAA01002192.1, read as the reverse complement.
CTCTTGTTGCCTTTGTTGTGAGGATACAGACTTTTACCTTGTTGTGAACTGGGTCTCTGTAGTCCACCATTACACAGCTATTACAGCAAAAGTTTCAATGACATTTTGCGTATTATAATCTCATTTTTGGTAAATACATATTGGGTCAGAATCAATTTAGGCTTACATCAGCAGAGGATGTGCATCATTAATCTTTGGATGGAGTGACAATTCTAATTTCCTCCCATTTTATAATTGTAAATACTGACATAATTTAAATGGATTTTTGTATTTAGAGATACTAAGGTTGTTCATTTTAATTTAAAATTTTTACTTTCTCCTGAGAGCACACCAATTCAATTTTCAATAAGTTTCACTTGCAGACAGACATAAAATTATTAATCTTGTGAAACCAATTATAGGGTAAAAATCATCCTTGGAACAGAAATATTTGATTTGATTCATCATTGTCTATTACAGTTAATATGGGATGCAAAGAACCCTCTTTTTTCTTTTAAACTCTCAACAATTTACCAAGCCCAGGGCATTAAATTGCTATCAGTTTTCCTTGATCATTCCTGATTCCCACTATTAGGAACTAAAGAATTATGTTTGCTTCTCTGTAAGCATATCTTGCTTTTATTTCTGTAAATAAGGCAAATTCCATCACTTTGTGCCAGTGACAAAGTAACAGGGAAGAGAACCCAGGCTTTGCTTTTTCAAACTTTCTGTGACAAAACCAAATTCTACAGGACCCACATATCAAAGTGATAAATGGCAAGCAAAATGGGAACATCAAGAGGAAAAGAAGATTTTCATAGAGGAGGATTTTAGGTTAAAAAGATTCGTATTAAATACACATATTCTGATCCCTCTTGAAGCATATGTTTCTTCTCAAAGTCTTGGAAAGTAGCCATTTACATTTATTTGCCTGCAGTATATTACTTTTATAGTTCTGACCTCTAGTCTTCATGCCCCTTATAATTAGAAAGTGATTTGATCCTTTTAGTTCTAAAAAACCACAGTCCTAGCCATTCCAGGCTATAGTGCAATATGGACTATTTATCAGGGCAGGAATACAAGGGGCATAAGAACATTAACCTTGAATATAGGGTAGTGAATGAAACCATGTTCTGTCCTCCAGCAATCTATCAGTCAATGCATGTCAGCCAGCAGGAGAACTACAGTTACATGCTATTGGTATAAGTCAATGAACAGATACTATTTCCTGTGAGAAAAAGTAAAGTAAAGAAGCAATTTTGACCCTGCTACGTGTCCTTGAGGTCCAAGCCTCCAAGGGCTACGCCTGGAATCATGTAGTTTACCATTTTGCTCTTTAATCAGAAATGTGTCTAAAATCACAGTATAGTGTCCTATATACAATAACAAAGACTAATAGGAAACAGATAATTAGGATGTTCTTAATAAAGTGTTTATCATGTTGGGACATAATAGAAGAAAGTGATATCTAGAGGAACTTGTGAGAAACCAGTGAAGTTAATGGTCATTATGGATTAAATTTACAAGGACAGTTTCCATTTATGTATCACTGTCAGAATAAACTACATCTTCAAAAGAAGGCACGTAAATGAAATATTTCTGTTCCAAAATACTGTAGCTGGTAATAATTTAACAGCTTGAAGCACTGAATAAACACAGATCAGTGTCTTTTCTTAAAGATGGAACGAAATAAGAAGGAGAGAGTATTTTTCAAAGAGGAATGGAAAGATGCTGCCAGGCTCATTTATGGGAAACAAGGTGACAGGTTCTGAATGCAGCAAGAAAACTTTTCCCCCTCCTGTGTGTGGTGGTTTTACCCTGCTGGGCAGCTGAACTCCACCACAACCGCTCTCTCACTCCCCCTCCTCAAAGGAAGAGGGGGAGAAAAAAAAACTCACAGGTTGAGATAAGGATAGTTTAATTAGAAAAGAGGAAGAAAAAAAACAACAAATATATATATATATGTACAAGCAAAGCCTGTGCGCAAGCACAGACGAAAAGAGAAAACAAGTGATTCTCCCACCAACGAGCGATGCCCGGCCACGTCCTGGGACGCAGAGCCTCAGTACCCGCAGTGGTTGATCGGAAGGACAGACGTCTTCGCAACGAGAGCCCCCCCCTTCTCCTTCCCTTTCCCAGCTTTTATTGCTGAGTGTGACATCACATGGTATGGAATATCCNACACTGTGGGTTTTTTTTTTTTTTTTGGCCCCTAAATACTAACAGGGATGAAGGGTAATTGCAGCTAGTCCTTTGAAGCCTCCAGGGAGGAGGTCCAAATTGCCAGAGCATCAAAAGAACAGGGTGAGAAATACTGCTCTCCTTTAACAAGAGACAACACTCATCCAACAGTTTACAGTTGCTTACCCTATCAAACTGAGGTTTGGATACTATCTCATGTCTATAATTATATGAGAATTTGAGCTGAAGAGTGTAAAAGGCCTCTATGCAGATACTATTGCATCATGAGCATATTGCCAGAAGGTTATAAAACAAAACAAAACAAACAAAAAACACAATAAGAAGGAGTGATAAAGCAGAACATCATCTATTTAATTTTTAAATGTTCTTCTAAATCCCTGATACAGGATTTAAAATAACTTACTCTCCTTTGTGCTCTTTTATAACCCCTAATAACTCGTAACTACACTATCCCATGTATTACCTCCAAATTTGCTTTTAGCAGCTTAAATAAATAAATTAATATAATTAGAAGTCATTCTAGCAAAATCAATGAAAATTGTAACCATAAGCACAAGAGGATTAGACTCAAGCTACAATTAAGTGTTAAATGAAAAATTGTGTGGGTTTTAAAAGAGCCACCTGCCATGATGAAATAAAAGAAAGCTGTGTTTTGAGCAGCTAAAGTAGCAGGCAGGAAGAAGCAGGCAAGCTAACATTCTGCAATTGTTCATGAATGCTGGCTGTGCCATGCAATACTCATTCCTCTGTTTTTATGATCGGTTTCAATCTTGCTGATCATCTTTTCCTTCACAATTATTTTTCTTTAACAGAATCTATAGACCATTGGCACCAGGAAAAAAAAAAAAAGAATTTAAATGTTGACAACAAAATGTTTATTACTGCTTTACAAATACTGTTATCTTTTTTAATGTAACGTAGAAGTTATCCACTGGAGGAGAACCTGACAAAAAATCCATTTTCAACATTTAAGTGCCGCGCAATTTCAGAACTGCTTCTGTTTGAGCAAGTATAGGTAATTTATTACTTTAAGGATCTAGACCTCATTATTTGGAAATACAGATTTCTACTCTGTTGCTGAGTGGGGCTGGGGGTAGGGGTGATAAAAAGAAATCACTTGAGAGGAAACAAGGTATTATCCAAAATTACTTACCCCCTTCCCAAAATTTTTCTATTAAAAAAAGTTGATGTCTGATCCTGAAATATTCAACAGAACTGCAATTTTAGGCCCAGAAAACAGATTCAGAAAGGAAATGGCAACTCAGCTTAACTGGTCAACATTGTAATAACATCTATTTTTTCTTCGTATCTGTTTTCATAGCACAGACACAAAGCATGCCCTGTCCATCCTGTAAGATCATTCTGAATATTAATGTTAGTCAGAAATGACATGGAAAACAATAAAGACAAATAAGTTCATCAATACCTTCCTAATGTCCCTACAATTAATTCTTAATTCCTGGAACATATAGATGTGAAATAACAGAATGTAATCATATTACTATGATTGCCATTCTGTAGAGTTAAAAATAACAAACAAAAAAAACAAACAAACCCACAGATATACAATTAACATTTTATTATTTTTATTGTTCATATATTTAATATATTGATATTAAAATATTTAATTTTGTCTATTAAAAATTAATTAGTTAAGAAAATGGTCTGCAAATACCAGATTTAATGTAAAATAGTTCAGATATTTAGCTTTTACCTAATGATCATTCTGGCAATGTACAAAAGCTGAGAAATTTACAGCTGTAATTTATATGAGTGCCTTCAATCTTAAAAGAGTTTAAACTACTGTAATTGAGTTCTAGACTCTGTAAGTGCTTTTGCTGTGGACACATTTACATAAATAGAAGTATCAGTGGATTATAGCTTTAGCTGACACAGGCATTTTCTTCTGGCATGTTCAACAACAGCAAAGATTCACAAATTCTTGTGCTGTTGTGATCAAACGATAAAGCCAAGTAAGAATACATTCTTGAATAATCAAATGAAGATATCTACCTGATTACAGTGATTAAATCATATAAAGTCACCTTTAAATCAAATGAAACCAGGAATTTTCTAGTTTTCAAAACATTTGAAATGACGTCAGAAGCAAAGAGTAAAGCATAGTGAGACGAAAGAATAGAGCTAGCTACCTTTGTCTATGACTGGGTAGATCACACGTCTATATGGCCATCATGAATTATGAACTTCTAACCTCCACTGTAATTATTACTATTCCTCTCCCTGGTTGTAGTCCCACCTCAAATAAAAGCTCTAACCAGTACAAAAGAGAGAACTAACTAACTAACTTTCTTTCTTTCTCGCTTTCTTTCTTTCTCTTTCTTTCTTTCTTTCTCTCTTTCTATGTAGAAGTTAGTGATTACATCAGCAAGCGCACTCAGCTCTTTTTTTTTTTGTCTGGCTCAGCATTAAACACAGGTAAGTTCAAGCTCTCTATATTGTTATTCAAACCTACTTGAATGATCACTTCTTCTTTCATTGTCTTTCCATCCTATACCAGGTATATTCTACTAGAACTCTAATGATGACCCATAGTGACTGCAGCAAAGAGAACAGTTCCCACAGATGGATTTTGACTGCCTTATCCTCTTCTAATGACTCAGTCCAAAAACAAGCAAGCAAACTAGAGAGTTGAATACATTAGGAGAGGGAGAACTGGTAAGGCTTCTATTGTTATGACTTTTAAAAAATATTTTCACACCTGTCTGAGGTGCAAAAGGACATCTCAGAATATGTAACATGACAATATTAAGGAAATGTCACAAAAATATTTTATTAATATTTAAGGAATACAGAAAATTCTAGGCAAGCAGTTACAGTTTGGTAAAATATAAGCCAGCAATATCAGGACACATGGTAGTGATAAGACTGAGTGGGAATCATCACCCACTCAACAACACCTCATTTAGAATACATACTTTAAGTAGAATCTTAGGTCTTAATATTTCTTAGTGTTCATTTTAAATAAAAACTGAATTTTTCAAAATGTGAAGTTATGGAAACAAAAGGGAGTCAAAGATATCATCTTAAGAAATTGTACATTATTATGATACAATTGAGATAACATGCTGAAAAAAGACATGGAAACTAATGCAGAGAAACTGGAAGTACAAAGGGACTGGGAATAAAAGGAGGGACCTTTACTGACACCGAAGTCAATGGAAAAAAATATTTCCATGTGTCATTAATTAGTTATCAGACAAGATTACACCATAGTACCTAAGAGTCGTCATTTGCTTTGAGAAATTTATCTTTTACAAGTGAGATCAAATAATTCAGTTGAATGAAATGAGTATTTCAAAGTAGGGAACAATTCCAACCTCTCATTATCTAGGTATCTACTAAGGTTGTTCAGTTCCACTTGGGAAGCATCATGATTGGGTCTTCTTACATCATTAGAAAGAAGGATATTTGGAATACACAGATAAGTTTTTTATGTATTTTTTTTTAATAATTTTGTTATATATGTGGAGGACAAGACATTTACATAATCCATAACTTAATTTAGGATTAAATTTTTGGTTATAAAATAGTTTTTCTATTTTGCAATAAAGGTCAGCATAAATTAGGACATTCATGAAATCTCTGAGGCTTATTATGAACATTTTAGAACATTTATCAATGTAAAAGCACTTACCATAGCCTGAAAAATCCAGCCGTGGTAGGAAAGAAATTAGAAAATATTAATAATTTGTCAGATTTATCAAAAAGATATCAAATGATACCTATTTCAGTCAGTGTCAAAAGAGGCTAGCATTCATTTCAAGCAGTATTATTTTTATGTTTCTGTTTCTGAAACAGCCATATAATTAAACATAAAAAAGATCATTTACAGTCTATCAGATCCTAGAAGGACTTGAGAATTAAATTACTGATTTAACTGAGGTATTTCGGAATCAACCTAATAAAAGCTCAGAGCTCAAAGGAGATTGCTTAGAATGCACATACCTCCAAATACAAATAATATTTCAAAGATGAAGAGGACCTACACCATAAATCTGAAATAAATTCCTCATAACTTGGTAAAACTGTTTTAGATTTACAGCTGCAGAACTGCATGTAAGTTTCTATTTAAAAAAACAAACAAACATATAGTTGAAATATTAGTAAGAGTCAAACTATATGTTCATAATGATTAAATTCCAAAATAAATTTCAGTTTTAAAACTCTAATTTCCATTTATTAAAGCTAGAGTTGCTTCTGAATGACTGGATACTAAAATAGTAATCACCACCTTTGACATATTAGAATAATAAATGCAAGTTTTATTCCATCCTTTCAAAAAGTGAATGATCTTTTTTGCTTCATTTTGATAATGTATTATGATTTTCAAAGAAAGGGATTGTTAGGATTCTGATGGCCTTAACTCATACTAAGAAACATCTATCTGTAAACAGTTCCAATAATTAAGAATAAAGCAAAGTTCAATTTACTATGCGTAAAAGAATAACAATGTGGCTGTAAATTATACTTGTGTAATACAACTTACAGTAGAGTAGCTACTCTCAAAAAGATGGTTTTAGTGACTGCAGGCTCTACTATGTTGTAAATTGGAACTTTTTATTGTTTTCAGAAGGGATTCTACTCTAAAACTGTTGCTATGCTTTCTTGCTGTGATGTGGATAGTGTGATATATCACAGCAGAGTAACTGAGCAGAGTAGCTGAGAAAACACTGAGTAACAACTTGGCAAAGGTTGATCTTTTGAAGACAACTATATTAATCATTTGCTTTGGCTGACTCCCCTTCATTTCTCTACAGTGAGAAATTGGTTTTGGGGCTCACCACCACCAAATATGTATTTCGTTGAATTATGAATTCTATACTTCAGGAAAACAAAAAGAGAAATATGAAAGGCACTTAAATTTTTTTTAGAGCAGAGAAATTCTACTTAATCTCATTTAGATTGGAAGTCAGAATAAAATCTCAAAGGAACTTCCATTCCTTTCAAAATCTGAAATTTATTTGCCCAGATTATTATTGCCTACGACTGCTAAAATAACATACTCTATCTTGTAGTGAAAGTATAAGTCTTTAAAACATTCATATTGAAGTCAGTGTTACTTTTTAAAAACAATTTTTTTCCTCTTTCAGTATCATAATAAATCAAACCAGTCAGTATCCCAAGCACTCAAGAACAGCTGTCTTCATAAGCTAGTTCAACATAAAAATTAGTTTAGTATTTCACAACATGCACATTACCCGATTCCACAAGTAACATGTAAGTATTCAGCGAGATATTCAGACTTAGTGTTATAGCAACTGTATCATTGGCTTTTACTGGTCTCAAATCATTCTCTCAAGATAATTTTTTTCCTCATAAAACCATTGACTGTAGGCAAACTATCATTTACATGCACAATACTAATAAAAAGAAAGATCCAGACAACTGACAAAATGAGTCAACGCTTTCATGGCGTCAGAAGTTACTTACCACATCTCGAACAATTGGAAAAGATTTCTTTCTGCGCAGGTCTGGCATGCTGTCAATTCCATATAGCCCACGGCTAGCTCTGTTAGGAGATGAAAATGTAAAGAAAATAAAAATCTGGGACTTAAAAACTTGCACTCTTAAGAACTGCTTACAATATCTGTGTGTACAGTTAAAATAAAAATTAGCGTCGTCAGCTACAAAATGTAAGCCTTCTAATTATTAGGAAAAATTAACGAGTGTTCTTGGTGTGTCTGAGTGTTTTTTTTTCTCCTGGCATTCCCCCAAAGCCGAGAAAAGAAGCTGAAAGTTTGCTTAATACCTCCTAAAACTTTTTTACCATGGATTTGAAAGGTGTAACAGTAGTTTTCCATCCAGAAGACTTGTAAATTTGGTGGTTGAGATAGAGAACAACATTTTAAAAGATACCATTGTTGTCATATGTTTGGCATAAAGAGTAAAAGTTCTAACTAGACACGTAATCAGATCTTGACATATCAGCCCATGTGAATGAGGAAAACAGAGTTTGTACCATAGCAAGACAATTCCCTAGTGACCATCTTTATTTTCTCTTGCCTGGTTCGAGCTTTCTCATTAAGCACACATTTAAACTCCGTATTAGGTCTCAAACCTAATACAACTTGGAAACAACAAAGAAAACTTGGAGCCACTTTAAAGAATAAAAGGATGACACACCAATAGGGTTTTAAAGAATTAAATTGATTCTATAACAATATGCCCTATTTTCCCTGACTACTACTTCAGAAGAATAGATACTAGCATACAGGTATTATTGTAATTCTGAGACAAACTGGGATACTTTGTTTTTCAAGATCCAACATTTTCCCTGCCAAGCTCCTTCTGTTTGTCGCTGTCTCAAATACCTTTTCAGTTGTTCTTTTATTTCTATCTCAACACATAAAACAAGAGGTGTCACAGCAAATATCTTCACATCCCAAAGCCCTCATTTTATTAACACACATCACAGTTATTTGATGAAAGGAGATACATCTGAAATTAGTGATAGAATTTTCACTTCCTTCAGAAGGGTCAGTAATTCATTCCAAATATTCTTCTCCTGACTTGAGTATTAGAACCCTCCCAGTAGTAGAATTGCCAAAGTCTTTATTTATTTGAGTCAAGAGTCTGGCCAATGGTTCCTGTTGGATATAGATGTTACAGTCCCACAGCTGCAGCTAAATACAACAGAAATTATGAATCAGAGATGTCGGCTGCCAGAATTTAGAGCCTGGTATATTGATACAAACTGAAATCAATGGTGGGTTATACTAGTATGGCGGACTGTAAGCTGTTCAGGGGCAGACATATCTCCTACTCTGCTACTATTATCTTCAAACTGCATCAACACAAGCCAACAGAACTCGTAAATCAGAAATCCAAATGATTTAAGAAGGGAAAAATACATTAATAGTTGTTACAAAGAAGGACACCAACTCTGGTTTGAGTAATCTCTGAATTACAAACTGTTAGGAGACTAGGAGAGTACTCCAAGGAAATATCAGCTTATGCTATGCTTGCTCTTTTCTTAAAATTTCTTGGGTAGCAGCTTTTGGCCACTGTCAGGAAGAGCAGGATACTGGGCTAAATGGACCTTTGGTCAGACGTTGTATCGTTGTTCTTTGTGTGGTGTGTTTGTTTTTAAGGCAAAATGTACAATAACTTTTCTCTCTCACATGGAATAAAACGGGGTTCTATTTGGTCCCTGTACTTTTCCACAGGCTTCTGGAAGAAATTGATACAGCAATAGACTGGCAGTATTTATTTATGTGGTTTACTTTCAACAGATGCAAAGCAGCAAATTTGCTTTCTTGGAGCATGCTTAGTAGGAGACTTGAAAAGTTCAGCTTGGGTAAAGCTTAACTGAACAAAGATTAGAGGAGAGACAATGAGAAGAAAAGTAAGATAACATCATTTAACGTATACTCTTGGGGCTATTTGCTCACCTTCTGTTCAATAATTCCAAAAGTTTGATGTGCTAGTCAAACTTTATCTTTGGCTGTATCACTAATGCAGTAAACCTTTAGGCATTCTTATCTAATCAAGTATTTGTGTTTATTTTGGATTTCCTCTGCACCACACATTCCATCTGTCACTTTTACAATACAGTCTTAAGACAGAATTTCTGGGAAAGGAGAAAGCTGGCAGGAACAAATAACATCTAAAATCTGATGCAAAGGGGAATTGGAACTATAGTGCCCAGGAAGACTCCACTCAGTTCACTTGCTGGTCCCCCTGCTATTAACTCTTCTGTGTTTGGAGGTTCGTAGAACATTCCTAGTGGTATTATGGACAGATCCAGCTTCTAGTCTGCAGAGAAATGTGGGTGCCTTCTTGCCCAAAGTCCTGTCTCCAAAATACATTAGACACAAGCACAGTTACACTGTAAAACAGTGATGAAATTAACGGAACAAATCTGCCAGATCCACCAAATCTACTTTGTGGACAGCTCTCCAAGTAGAAAAAATTGCAAAAACAGTTGAGAAGATATCCTTATGGTCAAAGAGTTGTTTTTTGTTTTTTTTTTTTTCTTTGGTAGCAGGGGACAAAGCTGGAATCAAAAATAAACTTATAAAACCACAAAGTGTAAACAAATATCTGGGGCAAAACCAATAGGTTTCATGGCATGGATAACACTAAAATCTGTGCTTTGGATGTGAGAGATCAATTAGCACCAAGGGAACTGTTAACTGTCAAAACTAATACCAGAAATGTAATGAGTCAGAAAATACTGCTGCACTCTCCAGTCCCAGTGATTGTGTTACTCTGATGAAGCAGTCATCACAGCTGCCAAATGCTAAAGCTCAAAATTTAGGTGTTACACATTTGGAGCTGTTGACACACATATAAATTCCTAGAGGAAACAAATTCCTTTTCTCATATCCTGTAATAAACAAAGACACATTGAACATTGTTTCTCACGTGGATTTTTAAAGACTGGATCTTTTTAAAAGATTGAAATATAATGTTCAGGATCATCTACACAATCACTTAATTCTTTTAGTTCAACATACCTAGAATGTCCTCAGTAAAGATTTCCTAATATTTACAAGATATATGCAAGATTCTATCCCAAAAAATCTATGGGCTTAACTCAAAAATCTATGGAGTCAAGAATCTTTCTCCACAAATTCAAATAGGACTGAAATTAAACTCTGAGATAAAACCCATATCCAGCTCTCCCAACACCATCAACCAGTCAGACTTCAAAGATCTTTTCTCTGTGAATATCAATAACTTAGTAATCTTTTTCACATGGTGCCAAACTTAGATGATGAAAATACAATGCTTTTTTTTCAAATAATTTCTAACTAATAAAATGTCTCCATAAATTATAACCCTTTTCCCATTAGTTAAAAACAAAACAAAACATATTTCACTATCATATTACAAAGCAACAATATAGTTTCACATAGCTGGTAGGAGAGTAAATTGTACTTCCTAGCAGAAGAACTTTTGATCTCTTCAAGCATTTTGATCTCTTCAAGCATTTTGATCTCTGCAAGCACATCTTCAAGTACAAAATGTCACCCAAGAGACAAGAGAATAAAGAGGAGAGAAAAGCATAAACACATTTCCAGTGCAAGGAGAATGCAGTTCTGGTGGAACTTTCTAGAGAGAATTGCATCTGCCTTACACTTACTCTTGATGCCACACAACATTTTAAGATAATTCAGATCATGCCTGTCTATACTTGAGTTATGAAGAAAAATTATCCCCAGAGATACCCAAATACCTGAGCTGTCAATAAGATTCCGAAGGAAGTTAAAATAAGTCACATGAATAGCTTTAAAACATTAGAATAGATCCTTTCTACTTAGTCACAGCAGCAACAATACCCCATTTAGTCTGAACCTCCCAGTGTTCGTCAGGTCCACACTGTCCAGCCAAGTGAAATTATTCTTTCCTCTTTATTACAGATAAACATAGGACTTGAAAGCTATAATCAAAACACCTAAAAGACCTCTGATGAAAACAATATCTTCCAATAAAACCTGATTTTTCTTCTAGACTAGCAATGTAGTGTAGTAATTCAGATGCAACTCCCAGTAGTAAAACATGTAATCATTTCTGCTGTGTAACTGGTAGGTAGCCTGTATGGGGAAAGAGCATGACAGATGATGTGTGTGTATGTATGTATGTATATACACATACCATTTTTGGTAGATGAGGACTTGCTCAAATACATTTTCCTTTCAGCCCATATAAACAAACAGATCCTTTACTAAGCTATTCAAAACTCTGTATTTGCAAAATGTGAGTCTTGGTATGATATCCACTGCAGCATACTTGATAAAAAGAAGCTATGAGAATACAAGGAGACTGGAACTACACCACACATCATCTTGATTGGCATTTTGATTCACTTTATACTTACTAAGCTGCTCTCAGAAATAGCAATTCTTACTTCTTGACATTAATATTCATAAGCCAAAAAGATGATATGAAGCTATTCTATTCTAAGCAACATTCAGCTGAGTATCTAGATTTAGCTGAGATACAGCAACACCTGTTGCAAAGCTCTAATAGTCAATTGGTGGAGTGGAATTTCAGTGATGGTGAAAATGAGTGCAAACTTTAGGATTCAGCTGTCTTACGTTTTCTTGGAAACTGACATTTTTAGAACCAGGAATATGGATAAATTTTCATAATTTTAGTTAAGAAATAGCAATTTATAGAGTCACAAGATAAATATAGTTCCTTGTTTTGTACTTTAGAATTACTGCCTTTGAAAACTATATTGTTAATCTTGACAACCCGTGGAGTTATATTTTGAAACATATTTCATTAACTATAGTGAACAGGGAAGATTATGGGATTTTATGGCCATTTACTTTTCCCTAAAAGAATCCTTAAGATTCGAATTCCTGAGAAGAAACCTGTAATTCTAGTTTCCATCTGCGATCCTGCAAGTGAGTAAAAAAAAAAAAAAAGGCATTGACAGCATGCAGAAATATGCAAGTTGTTGTCTGCTAGTGCAAAGACGTATAATGCTGTGATGCAGACACAAAAACCTGCAAGCAACCATTGAATACCGACAAATTACTCTAGATATCTAATGCATTGCATTAGTATTTTCATTATTTTTCATTATTTCATTTCAATTAACAGATTAACTGCTGTTGTAGTAGGCTAAAATTACAAATCAGCAGCTTGGTTACCAATGCAATGTAGACCAATTAGGCCAATTTAAGCAAAATGGCTACCAATGTTTACAGACCAAAGTAACAGTAAGCATAAGAAATTGAATTACTGTCAATTTTCATAAAATACTTTAGTCTTTAATGTTTTGGATATAAAATCTTAGTTGTTAGCTCTGATATATTCTTAAACAAAAGCATATATTTCTATTCTAAAATAAAAGTATACAAGAAGGAAAAAAAGCTAGTCATCTGAATTACTGTTTGTAATATAAGTGTATACTGTATAACTGAGCAGGAATAAAAAAGGAAATCTGACAGGATAAGTATTGTCTATATTGTCATCACAAAAATGTAAAAATATATTGGTACTCCGGAGACCTTTCACTTAGATTTTTAAGATAGACAGACAGGACAATGCTTCATTTCACAAATTCATAAATTGCACAAAACAGAGAATGTAATAAGAAATTAACTTGAATCAAATCAGTTTCCTTGGTAATTTTTATATCTGTCTATCTTCTGGGATTGCCTTGAGGGAATCAAACACCCACCTTTAAGTAAATGTTAGCTAGCCAGTAAATGCTCTACTGAAGGCAAACAAAAGGCCAATGTTTAAAAGAAAGAATAATACCCTACTAAAAAACTGTTAAAAAAGAACAGTTATTGTTAGAAATATAATATTTAGTGCCTGCAAAACACCAAAAATGTTTCAGTTATTTGTAAGAAAATACGTCACTAAACAGAAGATACAGGTAATGTGCCAAGCTGTTGCTGAGTCCATGTGTAAGTAGAGCATCATTCTCACCTCTGCATCTGCAGAACCAAAATAGAATGCCTGTTTTTTCTTATCCTTTTTTTTCTTCTTGTTATTATTATTAGAAAATTGCACAGTCTTTAAAGATTTCCACTTGATTTCTTAAATCTTACTCCTCCTTCTCCCCACACAGTGTTTTCTGTACGTAAGTTCTCTTGATCCTTGCCTCTTCTCCTTCATTTTGGTGTACACATGCATTTCCCCTATGGATTCTGCTTACAAAAGTACTCTCTCTTACTGTTGCTTCATTATTTTTTGTTCAATCTCATTTCAAGACTTTTTTTGTTTTGGTTTTATACTGAAAACACTATCGCTGAGCTCCATTTATAATATTTTGTCTAGTTCTGAAACATATGGGCCTTAATCAAAGACATCAAAGATGTAAGAAGGCAATGAAAAGCCCACAGACACTGATTAAGGTTGATTTTATTCTAGGCTATAGATCACTTTGACAAAGAATTCTCATTTTCTGTACATACATATGAGTTCGTAAAATGAGCTGAAATAGTAAACAGAAACTGCTGCTCACATTTGCAGGCCTCAGATAAAATATTTACAGTATTACCCATCAGTGCTTTCTTTTTATATACTCCATATAATTCTAATTATATTTTATAAAATTTTCGTTAAACTAATCGTTACCTCATGCAGAATACTAACATGCATATAAGAAGAGATTGTAATGCCTGGTAAGACTCTTATTTCATTTAGCAATATGGTATTCCAGAATTATTCTACAGCTCGGAGCAGCCATGGTATTATTACCAACTCTAACTATAGAAGCAAAACAAACAAACAAACAAACAACAACAACAAAAAACCCCACCCTATATCCAGTTTTCTCTTGCTCCATTTTTCTATTTAGATTCATTCATACCCCTGCAGTCAGTTCTGATTGCATTCTGAAAGGAATATCTGTCTTTATCAAAAAAAATTTTGAATTTCCCTATTAAAATGTTAAGAAGCCATAAGCAATTGATTTTTCTGTTTGTGAACAATTTTTCTCCATTAATTGTAGATAATTGCTCATAGCCTGGAATTGGATAAAAAAGGCAACTGGGGAGATGTATAAACTGAAAATCTATTTTCTGACCTTTTTTCCTCAGTCCACTCCTCAGTTTTAGAGAACTGAATTATCAGTTGAGAGTTTGGACACAGTACACTTTCACTAGTGGTTCTTAAAAAATTACAGTTTAAACAGTCTTAGTCTTAAACAATAGTCTTAGTCTTAAACAGTCGTAGTCTTAAACAATTACAGTTTAAGTTATAGTAACATTACAAATACATAACTACAATTTCATGAAAGAAATCTTATTTAACAATACCTGTATTTGATCAAAATATCATTTATATCAATATATAATTGCAAAAATGTTGGTATTTTTGTCATTGAAAATGAAACATCTCACTGTTTAATAGAAAGAGTTTTTACTCTCCCCCCCCACCTC
This sequence comes from Anseranas semipalmata, assembly GCA_013399115.1. Lineage (NCBI taxonomy): Eukaryota > Metazoa > Chordata > Aves > Anseriformes > Anseranatidae > Anseranas > Anseranas semipalmata. Next base: position 477,597 of record VXAA01002192.1, on the reverse strand, counting down.
TAGGCATATAAATGAAAAATGAAGAGGTTTCTCTGTGTTTCTTTCTTTCTTTAATCACTCAATATTGAACATGTATTTTAGGTTACTGGGATATGTCATTTTCTTGAAGTGGCCAGGATTATACAGTATTTCAGATTAGATACATTTGTTTTATGGAGTAATTAAGCTTACAAAGTTAAATGTGATAAATAAAACATCTAGACATCTTTAATAAATCATAATGCTGTTCTGATCACTTGAAAATTGAGAAGAATTTTTAAAAAATTGAACTGGAGGGTGAGGAAGGGAAGTGCATCATCACTGCATATTATAATCACAAAATGTAACCAGTGGTTTTTGTAAAAGCGTAAAAAAAGAACCATGCAAGTTAAGGAAAGTAATGAGATGTCTACTCTTTACAGTATCTGAAGACCCAAAAATCCACATTTGGGTAGATACATAATTTTTGCTGGAGTGGAAAACTATAATTGGAGATATAAAATTTTTTATGAATACTGGGAGAAAATATCAGCATTATAAAAGAGATTATAGGACTGGATTTACAGCTTTTGCTGGTCCTTGGTATATTAAAATGCCACCAAAGAAATACCTAGCACTTTCTCTGAAAATGAAAGTTGGATTAAAGTAGTCTTAATATGAGCTAAAAATATCACATTAAGAAATGAAGGAAATGAGCCAAATCCCTCCATGAGAGAAAAACTGCTATCCTGGCCAATTCAGGAAGCTGTCAGAAAGTTTAGGGCTATACTAAAGGACTGTATACACTCAGATTTTGACAGACTGAGTCCTCAAATAAGTATGAATATTAATTTCATGAAAAAAATGAAATTGTTTGTTAATTATATTTCTAGAATACAGAAATGAATTAATGGCATGCCAGAACATATTGGCAACTGCTCAGATTCTGGCTGAGGAAGCAGAAGAGACTTTCCAAAGACAGGTTTGAACCTCCCTCTGCCTTAGTCTGATCACAAATCTGTTCACTGCTTCATCCCCAGGTGTAAGTCAAAGCACACCAATAGATATTCTAAATTGCGCCATCAGCTAACAGGCCTCTGGGGCCATCTCAGCTTTTGGAAAAAAGTAAAGTTGCTTGCAAAGAAGTTTGACCTCATTTCTTTCTGCCCATTCTAGGCACATAACAGTGAACTGATGCTGGCTGACTAAAATGACTTTAGGCCAGCTTTGGGCAATGAGGCCTCAAAGCACCATTTCAACTTTTAAACCTTTGCCTTTATTTTGCCATATTTTGAAAAAACAAACAAACAAACAAAAAAAAAACACAACTAAAATTATTTCCTAAGTCCCAAAATAAAAAATATTATTAAAAACCAAACACCAGCAAAACAGCAAATGTATCTTTTAAAAATACCTTTTCTGACATTCTTGACCTTTACACCAGAGCTGATCTGTAGTAATACTAATGAAGACAAAGTATTCACAGTGCTGCAAAAATCGTTCAGAAGAAGGGTCTGGTCTCAATATTTACAAGAAAGAGAAAAATCTGAACACCCTTCTCAAAATTAACACTTAGCAGAACTGTTGCAGTACCACAAAATGAAGGACTCATTCTGAATTCCTTCTACTATCCTTGCAGTATATGTAAATGATTCCATTAGTATCAGCAAGACCATAATGAAAAAAGACCAACAAGACAAGAAAAAAAATTACATAAAGCTTATGAGAATTTATATGTTGGAGGTAGTAAGTTCTACATGAATAACTCATTTGCAAAAACAAAATGAAGACCTTGTTAGAACTTGATCTTTGAACATATGTATCTCTGTGGTTGTCATTATCATAGGATTATATCTTCTAATCAAAACAAGAATATAAACATCCTGGAGCAGTAAGAGATAAAACTGATCAAAAGGAGTACTGAAACATCAGCGACACCCTAATGAAGATGATGAGACTACATCTTACCAAAAAAAAACCAACCCTCAAAATCTTAATTCCTTTCTTTATCCAAATATTTATGTAGCTGTGAACTTTCAGCGTGTTATATCACTGTATCATGGCCAATCAGCCTTACTACTTTTCCACCTCTGATTATTTCTACAGATGTGATACCATGCATAAGGATTCCACAGGAATACATAACTGACTGTTTCCAACCTACATGTTTGGGTCTGGTAGTGTCCAAATTAAAACTTCTTTAATGAAAGTGAAGACTATTTTTGCACATTTCTGGGTTAGAAAGTATTTCATATGACAGTCATGAAATAAGGAGAGTTAAGTTAATCTGGGAAGTGCAGAAAAGCTTTTGAATCTGGGAGGCTGTGACTTCCTCATGGGTGTGGATGACAACAAGAGTAGACTTCATCTGACAGTTAAAAGGAAGGGTGAAATGGAAGTAGAGAAATCAGCAACAGATTTGAAACAAGACAAACAAGAACAAAAACTTGAAAACGAAGAGGAAAACTTAAACTAGACCTGACAATGGCTAGTAAGCAGGCAAAAAGTCTTGAACCTCTCAGAGCAAATCTAGACACATTATTCTTGACCTGTAAAAGAATGTCTAGTGTAATTTGGACATTTCTATTTAAAAGTACAATTCAACTAATTCTTCTAATGCATCAAGTATATAGTGACACATTTTTTTATTATTATTTATTTCTCTCTCACAGAAAACTCACAAATTGCCTTTTGGCCACATCAAAATCATCAAAGGCATCCCTCTGTGTTCATAGAGCTCCTTCTGGTTACAAGAGAAAAAAATTGTAATCCCTTTTGTACATTAGTTGAGTGGGCAAGGAACTTACCCAGAGTATAGGAGAGTTTATTTTAGCCCTTAAGGACATTATCACTTTCCAAGAAATATCCTAATCCTTATTCTATAAACTTGGGAGATAATCCGTTTCTCCTATACCTCCTCCTGCTATATCTGCACCATTCTATAAGAAAGGGAAAGGGATGCATAGACTATTTATGATTTTCTTTTATATTTTCATATAAACAATCTTTGGTTTACAGGTTTTGACCTTTCTTTTCAGTTCTTTTCTTTCCCCCTTACTCTCAAGAACATAAAGATGAAGGTAGATCCAAAATGTAACTTCCAGACACTTCCAGACTTCAGGAGCAGTTCCTTTAGCAGTGAATAAAATTTGTCATGCATATAAAGCATTCTTAAACTAGAGTGAGCTACTTCTGACAGGCAATGGCTGTAAAATCACTCCCTTTTCTTATTCTGCTCTATAACACAAAATTTTATTAAAATTGAGGTCCTTACTGTACTCCCTTTACTGATCACTAGGGATTAGCATATAGCAAAGAAAAAAAACTTCAAATTCAAGAATGAGTAATAGTCTTTTCCTGGGAGAAAAATTTATGTATGAATTAAGAATGCTGATGATATTACCACAGAAAGAAATAGATGACATGGCCTTTGAGGGAACAGCAAGAATGGCAGTGTGACAGAATCAAGACCTGTGGTTACATAGGATAAAGGAGAGAGATTTTACTATGACGAGTGGTGTAATTTACGCTCAGTCATTAATTTGCCATAACTCACGCCTGTCTCTTTTAGTAGCTTACTTTTGTCCCCAATCTGTACTTTCTTCTCCCTCTGCAAATATTTTTATTAAGATTTCAAGCTCAAATTCAGTTTAACAAAAACATCTACATCTGATTTCTTTTCTGAATATCTGTACAACATTGAAAATATTTGCTTAATAGTAACAAATAGCTACAAAATTCATATATTGTTATTAAAAAATATTACTAAAATTCAGTTCAATTGTCATCTGCAAAATATTAAGGACATGAAATGTTTTGGTTTTAGAGGAACTTCACCACCTCCTCTGACAACATATGGGCAGTACTGTAGCTATCAAGAAGTATATCTATTTTAACAGCTGGTTCTGCAACTTCTTTGCAACACTTATAATTGCTTAAATATGGTAATGTCAGAGTGTTGCACATACATACTTCACATGAATACTTTTAAGAGATTAAAGAATCTAACCAGAATTTAGCGAAGTGCAATTTTGAAAGGAAAATATCTCCACTCTTTCGTGCAATGAATCAATGACAAGATGAACGACATAAGAAAGAATATAAGATGATAATATTTCCTGTCTGTTCTTTGATGCATCCAATCTTTGCATAATAAATATCATAGAAAAGAGTTGAGACTTTAAGGACTTCTATGCCTTTCAGGGTTTCAGTTCCTAGTGTAGAAAAGATGATTGTTTCCTTCAGAGCTGTTATTTGTAAGAGTATATTTTAACCCAGATTATACCATGAGTTTATACTAATTCCACTACATTATCTTCTTGGTCTTTAGCTGCTGTGAGACAAAATGTCATTGTAAATGCAGACTAACTTTTATCTGTTTTATGCATTTAAGGCAGCTCTACTGCCTACTAAGGAAAGTAGGTGACTTTTGCCTCAAACATACAATTAAATCAGGGCTGAGTCTTTCACTGAACCAGTCCAGAATGCCTTTTCTTTATTATCATCATGAAATGTGAATATACTTTTCTTTATTATTATCATGAGTCACTTTAACAAAGAATGTCTAGAATACAAACTGGTGGAAACTGAGTTGTGATTTTCTTGATCATGCCTTGTCAAGACAAAGTACTCAAAATGCCTGATCAGGTAATAGGAAGGCAGCCGTGCAAGACTGGCACATTGTACTGAAAAATTCATTTTGTTGTTTGAAAAAATTAAAGCTGATCTTGACAAGAACTCTTATCTGGACTGAAAAATGGAAGAAAAACCAAACATGAATTCCATACAGAAGCAAGTATATTGCCCATTATCTGTAGAAGCATTACCAAAAACAAACAAGCAAACCCCAAAACAGTTAGTTAAAGTTAGTTAAAAAACTCCTAGTCTTTAACTATCTTGAAATAGGAATAACACATTTATTAAAATCTTTGCTGAAACAAATGAGGTTCCAAGTACAGGATGTGTGAACTGGATTAACACTTGAAGCCAGGTTAAAGTTAGCCATTGGCTAATATTTGAATCACACACACACACACACACACAAAATAAATAAATAAATAAATAAATAAATAGAAATAAATTACTCTCTGAATGTACGCTCTCACTTCAGTAGATCTGATGCAATACGTACACTGTAGAGAAATAAGACAGCTGTGGAAAAAGCTGCTAGTTTTGGTTTAGTGTCTAGAAGTGTTTCTAGTTTAGCTATGTTCTAAAAATTTCTTATATTTACACTTGGCATCCACAAGTTTCATATACATTCAAGGTTAATATATTTTAGGTTAATATATTTTAAACCCACTTACAGTTGCCTTTTGATTACCAGATATTTTCACAGATCAGCTTATAAATGATAGAGCATGAAACTACAAGGCAAGATGTTTCCAAGTTGCTTTCATTGTTGGGGGTACCCTTCTCCAAAAGAGTCTAGTAAAATGATAATAAATCCTGTTTTCCTGCATGAGAAATAATGTGTTCCTTATAGCAAAACTCAACTGGAGTCCCAGGAATTATATGAAGCAGTTATTTTACCTGCAGGACACTGATATTTCTATTGTTAATATTAAGTGTTCTATATGTTGACATGTTCTCAAATATCTTTCTAGGAGAAAATGATACTATTCTTATTACTTCTCCATTACATCATGTGGACCCTGGCTCATCATTAATTCCCATTGTATTTGTGATGTGATTAAGCTTAGCTACTTGTGAAAGAGTTCTAAAACAAACCAAAGAAAAAATCAACCTCCAAACAACAAAGCAATCAGCCATAAAGCCCAAACATCCCACCGCCCACTAAAGTCTCAAATCCACATTTTAATTTTTTGAGGGGAAAAGAATATTTCTCTCCACAACTGCAACACTTTCATTTTTCAGTCATTCTCCAGTTATACTCTGCTAAGGCTATAGGCATTCTCACTTTATGAGGGACTTAACAAACCTCTTATCAAATGTTGAATTTATCTGGGTCCAACACCTGCCTCTGCATAATTTGGGATAAATAGTGACTCTTCCTTTCTGAAGGTTGGAGATGAATAAGGATGAAAAGTAGCTTTGACAAAGGTTTGGCTGTACCAGGTAGTGGTGGCCTTGCAATGATTTGAGATGTTAGAATTGTTTGGGATGGTGACGGTGTGATGGTGGTGTGGAAGACTTTTTAAATTTGGAAAGAACTAATAGAACTAAAATACCTAGAGACATGGAAGAGCTGATCTACCAGAGTCTCATATCTCATAGATGGCTAAACATTAAATGTATACCTGACTGGGAGGATTCATTTCAGTTTTAAGTAGACAAAA
>VXAA01002192.1:452212-471271 GCA_013399115.1 Anseranas semipalmata | reverse complement strand
AAAAAAAAAAAAAAGTAACACACTCAGAAGTGTTAACCTTTAATCTCCTTATTTAGCCATACATTTATCTTACATATTACAAGACTACTACCTACATTAGCAATTTTATGAGGCTGTATTCCACCAAAGCAATGAAAGGCAAAAATCTTTTGTGATTATTATGAAGAATTTTGAAATCAAAAAGGAATCTGTTTTGTGTGTTAGTTCAAAGCCATAATTAAAGAAGCAAAGGCTACATCACCATATTTGTCTTATTTTCTCAAAGAATGGGAAATATGGCATAAAAAGCAGTTAAGCTACATGTATAGATCAGTATGAGTAGTGCAACTAAAAAAAAGAACTGCAGTGGGAAAACAGCATTCACAAACTTGGTTTAGCTTGCGCTAATTCTATTTTAGAATTCTTAACTGCTCGAAAAAACAGAAATCAGATTTACTACAGAAAGGCAAAAGTAACTGCTGTAGGCTAATACACTGCATCCAAGCTTCAGCTTGAACAAAGCATATATGGCCGGTTGGGCTGACAGGCATTCAGAGATATTTCAGAGTTGGCATTGGTTTTGAATTAAAACCTCAAGAGAACAACCTGGAAGAACGATATTTAATCCTGAAACTTTTCTTTAGTTTATATCGACCCAATAGTTTAGTGGTGAGTTTAAATTTACCTACCACAACCCAAGTTCTCCAAAGTTTAAAATCAAAGTTTCAAATTTGTTTACTCTTTAGTTAAAATATGGGAGCAAAACTATCAGAAATTTATCACAGGAAGTGGGTGGTCTAGGAGAATGTCCCATAAAAGTCATAAAACAGGCAGAAGCCAGGAAAAAAAAAATCTTAAATATTTCATAATGGCAGAAGAACCTCTCTGATGCAAGACTGCAATGTAGCATGATTTATTGCTGAAAGTATCCACCTCTTGATTTTGTTACATAAACACTGCATGGTTGTGCTGTGTTAAAAGCATGATTCGAGCTTACAAGGTGACTATTTTTATGTGTATGTATACATATGTATATACATAAAACTATGAAGTAATACATTTTTGTATATACAAATATATATACATATAAATAAAATTATAGTTTTGTTAGAGAATTATCCACTGGGAAAATACAGTTCCACTAATTACCATATACGCGTGCTGAAAATGCGTATTTCAATCTTATTCTTGGAAAACCACATATTTAGTACTTTTTCTTGCGTCTTTACTGATATGGCCCTGTGTTTGGACATGTGAACTAGAAATTCTCCTATGCACAATTTCTCCATATAAGAAAAAATTGGATCCTTCTGATAACATTTAAGAGTGAATATGCAAAGGTTGTTGGCTATCAGCTGGAAGTAAAGATTAATATACTGATCTGGAACACAACATCAATTTTTATTGAAAAACAGGAAAATACCTACATTACCAGAACAAACAAACTGGGCAACACCCTTTTAACAGTGGAATATTGGTCTTTATATATAGTCTTTGGAATGCTGAACTCTACGGACATAGGCAAATTGTTCATGTGATGTAGGTTGTACATTAAATTCTCTGCTCCCCACCTCCAATAAAAACAACCCGATAATGTCCTGACATAGATGATGAATTTGGAGGCACACAGGTTATCACTTAAAGGAAGAAAAAAAATACTGGATTGCTTCAGCTACTTTAAGAAACTCACAGTTCCTGTGGTGGAAATGCAGAATGCTGTAAATTATTTTGGGTACTTCTGAAGATATTCCACACAGCAATCTATCTGGATTTGTCAGAAAATGCAAGTAAAATAAATGTTTTACCATTGGGAACATGTCACTGAAGAAAAGGAGTAATCATCTACATGCAGCACCATCTGTGCACCATTAGTAAATTTCAGCATGGATTAGGCCATGTGGTAAAATGATCAGTCTCTGACATAACCACCATCAGGCAAGCAGTGAATTAATACAGAGCAAGTCTCCAGAAAGAGTAAAGGAGTGGCACCCTAGATTCATATGCATGATGAAAAACTCAGCTGACCTCGATTGTACTTTTCAAAAGTACTGAAAGGATGAATTCTAAAGTATCTCACCTTCAGTAAAATGGTGGTCAGTAAAATAAATAAAAAGCAACAGAGAACATATTATTTGATACTGGCATGGAAAGAACAGGCAAGATGGAGCTTTTGCCTTTTAACAGGGAAGTAGAATGTGAAGCCCCGGGAAAAATGTGCTTGGTCTTTACCTTCTCTCTCTCATCTCTGCTTTCTTCTCATTTCATGCAGATAGGTAAAGACCATAGCAAAGAATGAAGAGATACATTCCACGCCTTGGACTTGAGATGTGTTGGTGCATGTGAGGTGGGTTCAGCGTTGTGCTATCAGAGAGATGGAAGAGTAAGGCAGAAAAGACGTAACAGATACTTATATATAGATAAAGCAAGATATCAAGGGTTTTGAGGGAAAGAATCTCCCCTCACTTCAAATGGCAACACCTTTCCGGGTGGAGCGAGTGAGAAGAGGAAAAGAGTCATAGATGAGGCTGCAGCCAGTTATGCTGGCAGTGAAGAGGCTGGGGGACGCTAGCATTTAGGATTGGTGTTTGAATGCAGGAATAGAGTGGAAAGTATAATTAAAACAGTCTTTGAGATATCAGGGCTCTTCTGCTGAATGAGAAGTTAAATGAAAATTGTATCACTGTTTTCAGGGGCCCTGATGAAACAGAAGCTTGCAAAGAGAGTAGGGGCCCAGTCTAAACTGTGTCAGTGAAAGAAATAAGGTTTAATCTAAAAACATGAGCTAGTATTGAGCTACTGTCAGTCATTTGAAGCAGTCCTATGCACTGGTTACAGGATATCAGTAAAAGGGATTTACACACTATCCTCAAAGGATTCATAATTTGAACTTTTTCACCTATGAATGGAAGAGAGGGCATAAAAAGAGCAATTTCTGTCTGAAAAATCCTTGTCAGTGGCAAAAGGTCTCCTTACATATAAGATGGATTTTTATCCTTTCATCTGCTTTCAGCATGTGCTGTACACTGAAAAATATGAATGCTATACACTCTTGTACATTACTTTTTTAAGCCCTACACTTATTTAATTCAGGCAACTGTAATTAAGTAATTGACTATGGAAAGTAGTACATACGCAGGATCATATGGTTACAGAACTTTCTGCAGGTGAAGAAATCAATATTTCATTGTCAGTACCTACACTGGCAGTCTGCTTACAAAATGCTATTCCTAAACAACACAATAACTAGGTGTTAAACTGCTTCTTTAAACCAATGGAGAACATGAAAAACTCTTTTTGTAGACTGCAAGCAACATGAGAGAATGAGCTAATTCTTATTAAACTTACTCATGTAGGGGGAAAATCAATAGAAGACAATAGAGCAACCAGAAGCAGCTTATAGAAGAAAAAACTATGAAAAATGAAAAATCACATGAAACTGAAAATTTTCTCTTTAAGATTTTGGTTATATTAAGAAGCAATTCTATAACTTAAGCAATGAAAGCCCAACCACATGCAGAGATCAAATTGGGTCATTAAAATGCATGGAAGATAAATCCAAGACAGTTCTGGACCAGTTTTGTTTTCACTCTTTGTTCTCTGATTTTTCCACAGGAAAACAAAGCAAAACAAAACCATTTCTTCTTACTCTTGGATTACAGCATTGAATGTAACAAGCAATTCAGCACTGAACAGCACCTATAAAAGTAACTGAGAACATCGATTTCTACCCTGTAATTTGAACAGATTTTGATGATAAATATTCTTCTACTAGTTCTGAAAACTGTGCCATGACCTACACACCAAAAATCTCAAAACTAATTGTCAAAAGGCAAGAGCGGCATTTTTTATTTTTATTTTTTTTAGATGAAAACATTTTTGCTAGGACTACACAGTAATGATTCTGAGTATGATTTTTCCTAATTTCAGTAAGCCACAACTTACTCTATAGTAGTAAAGATGTAAGATTCCTACTTCACATTGGTGAGGTACATTATTATTTGTGGCACCTCGTGTCCTATATTCTCCAATCAGAGGCCTATGAGTAAAAATGAATTGACATGGCATTTCACAAAAGAAAAGAGGATATACCTTCTTCTGTGGACAAAGAAAAGTTGTGGTAGCAAATAACAGAAGCTGCCTCTGTGATGCCTCCTAATTCTGATGTGCATTAATTTTTTCAATAAAAAAGCCACCAAATATATATTGTCATACATCAAATCAAAGGTTGTCATAATTTGCTGTCACAGTTGCAATGTCTGATGAAAGACATGGATGCCTCTATTACAAGAATTATGTGAATACTGAGTTAGTGATTTTTAGTAAGTGGTTTTTTTTTTTTTTTTGTGGCTAATACATGGCTGAATAAGTCTGCAAATCAGTAACCTAATCAAGAGAAACAAAGTTGCTTCAGATGATGCTAGTTTCATGTTGATGAACAATATACTTTGAATACAAATACCAATACTTTGCATTTAAAAGTCAGAAAAAAAAATTCACAGCACTTATATTGTTCTATTTATGAAATGTAGAGATACAGGAGGATAAAGGGTAGTATAGTACTTAGAAAATCCCATTGGAGGCAGGAGTAGTAGTTTTGGCATAGTGATATATAGTGCTGGTCAATATACAAGGCAAAAGTTTTTATAACTTTAGTCATGAGAGACTTCCCCTTTCCAACCTTATGAGAAAATGGCAACTGAGCAAAGTTAAAGCAATCCAGCTGTATGGTTTGCAAGCCAAGAGAACTATACTATAATTTTATTCTAATGTCAAAAAGCAAGCTAATAAAAAAATCAGCAATTATCTCTCAATATTTGAAATTTTCCACTTTTCATTTAGTAACTAATCCTGCATAATGTCACCTATGGCCTTCACAAGTTTCTACAAGCTGGAAAAGGTAAAAATACACTTTGAGGTATGACAAACTATACAGAAACTACCTAAGCCACTGAAAAGCTGGATAGTGCTCCTGAACTTGTCCAAGATTGTCTAGCATTAAGTATAAATATTACCATAACTATACCTTCCACAACATCTTGCGAATTGTATTAAGCAAACAAATACCGTCAGTACCTTTCAGTGGAAAAAAAAGCCATAGGAATCTAAGTGCATATAATAGCACACCAAGAAGATAATATACCTTTTAAATAGTTAAATAAATTAGGTAAATTTCACCAATAATTTTTACTTTTTTTCCCGTTTCCAAATCAAATAATAAAAAGGTGTTCAAAGTAGGAAGTGGATGTTTTCTTCAAAGGAAGGAATCCCTACAACTGGATGCAAGATCATCTGGAGACAACCAAAGTGCATGAGTTTCTGCCACATTCATTCTCTTTCAGCAACTAGAAGATCTTTTTCCCATTGATCTTTTAGATTTCAAATATTAGACTGATATTGTTACATTACTACCCATTTACTAAAATGAAGACATAAAATCAAACTACATCTCCAAATATAATTTAATTTGCATGCAAAAATGTAAAAACTTTTGTCCTCCAGTTGACTTGTGCAAATTAACTGTTCCAGTAATTTCTTTTGACTTTGGATGACTTAAAAAACCCCTCAGTTTTCTTATGAGAACAAACCTTAGAAAAATTACTATAACATTATGAGACTAATTTGCAGATATAAATAACAAAATTCACTGTCATATTAGTACTTACCCACTAAATGCCTGGATTGCATAAAGCTTGGAAGTATCCAAGGAACTTCCACTTACTATCCGAGCCTTTAAAGAAAAAAAGAAAAAAATACAGTTACTTATTTGCTGTTAGTGAGTCTTGGACAAAGTTTAACTGCAACAAACATGTAACACCTAATATGAAAAATGTTTAGAAGGGTCAGCTTCAGGCCAAAGCTGTTGTAACTGTTGCTTTGGAATACCTTTTGGTAGCATTCAGCATTTAGTGAAAACCAGTGGAAGAATGCATTGGAAGGTATACCATATTGCTTCCCGGATATTGTTGCTCTTTAAGTCTTATGGTATATGCAGTGTAGATGATAATTAGAAGCAAAAATCCCCAATATGATGTTTGACAGTAGCAGACCCCTGTGCTCGCAATTATGATAAGCACAACAGTGAGGGTTATCCTGTTCATAAATGCAACACACTCAAAGGAGAACAAAAGAGTGGAAAGCTGGGAAAAACATGCAAATTTCACAACTGAAAATAAGGAACAAAAGAGGTAAAATAAGTCACAAACATCAACAAAATGCATGATCCCTATCACAAATACATAATTTTAAACCTTTTCATCCACAGAACTGCTATCTGAAAGAGAATTGGGAAGAAGGGGAATATAGGTTAGACAAAACATTTTCTGAGAAAATATCTTATGCTATGAAAAACTGTTACTTGTCTAATCTGCTAATGCAGAAACAGAATCAGGAACAGAAGCCAATTAACACCTGTGCTTAGCTGTTTCATTGTAGCAAAATCACTGTCACTACATTTAAAGAAGCACAACGATGTTTTCGGTAGGTAAGAATCCCTGACACTTATGCAGGACTGTATGGACACAGGGTAATTTATATATTCTATCCCATCTCCACAGCTTTTTTAGTTTTTGTTTGATTGTTTTAAGATTTTTTAAATACCAATAAACAAATACAGGAGAAATGTTCAAAAATAACGCTCCATTTTCAAGAAAAATGAAATGAGTTTCTCCTAAAGGATAAAACAAAACAAAACAAAAACCTCCTGAATTCTAACTATTCTGTTCTAGAACAACTACTTGTGTAATGACAGAAATTACCCTCAAAAAGCCAAAATCTGCTATATAAGAATTACATTTAAGATATGATATATATCACCATAAATTCTTTAGTACAAATTGTGATGCATTCACATTTACTATCAGACAAAAAATGTTTGCTGACAGGGAAATCTGGCCTTATTTTATTGTCTTGTCTATTTTAAAATACAAGTAAGTTTAAAATTGCTTTTATATACACTATTCTATCAATAAAAGTCTCTTCTTTTTGAATACTTTATAGTAGAGTGCATAAATGAAACTTCATTTTTTTAATTGTCACCTTACTGATCTTCTCTTTTTTCCTCCCCAGAGTACACAGTTTCAACAGACCCTCTGCATAATTCAGGTCTTCTTAGATATTTGGAGATACCCCACATTAATATATATTACATAAAGATTATTTTTGTATTAAACACATGGCATCTTTTATATTTTAAACAAATTTATCTACAAGAAAATATCACATTAAAATATATATTAAGAAAAAGCTATATTGGCAAATTTTTAAGTGTATAATATTGACAATCCAGCAAAATCAAGAGCCATTATTGTGCTACTAGCATGGGCTATTGTTGTGCCACTACTTTTAGAGCCTACTTATGTGATCAAAGCAAGTACATGCACAAGAAAGGGCAGAGTATAAACTGCAGAGGAGTTGTTTGAAATGTGTTTTTATCACTTAGACTACATCTGGTTTTGTTTTATTCAAAAAAGTAAGAGTGGATCAGGCTACTAGGTATTAGCAATGTGGCAACACCAAAGTTGAACCCACAGAAAATCCAACTATGCAACAGACAGTCCTCCTTTGTGAGTCCACAAAATTTGCCTTTTCCTTATGCTTGCCTACAGATCTTAGCTTTACTTTCAAATCTGTTGTGAAAAATCCATTTAGAAACAGTGTGCCTAAAAGAATGAACTATGTTTTATTGTCCCAAAGAAAACTTGTGAGTTATACAGAATACTAACCTAAAACTGTTACTAGTAATAAAATCTTCCATGATTTAGTAAAAATAAAGCACATCTCTGTGAGATAAGAATATCTGCTTGCCATGAATTGATTCATCCTGTGGTTGTTCTTCTGAATATAAATGGGGACATGGTATCATTTCTTAGTTTTATTTTCTAGAAAAATCCATGAAAATATTTTCTTTCTAGTGGGATGTGAACTATCTTGGTATTTTCTCACTTCAAATCTTCTCACCTTCCCTTCACAAATATTAGAATTTTTATTTTGCCTCAGAAATTAATTTTTGACTAAATTAAGTTATAGCATTTTATCTGTCACATTGCCCTTATTTGACGGAGTAGATTCATAGAAACGAGTTTAGTCTCTACATTTGCTCTTTTTTTTTTTTTTTTGCATTTATTTGTGAAATTTAATTGTCCAACAACATCAGATGTGATTAGCTACTCTTTCTCCACAAGCATATAGAGAATAGCTTAGCAACCCATTGTCAACATGATTTGGATGACAGTAGGATCCCACTCCAAAATTACTATAGCTTTTCATAAGCAGGGTGAGAGCAGAGCCTGGAGTAACTAGATGACTGTAAGCCTGGCAGGCCATGGAAACAAAATGGGATATGCAGTTACGGGAGCTAAAGGAAATATGAGGAATAGTTAAAAACGAAGTGCTGGAACAGCATCTGGACAGGTGAAAGAGAAGAAAGGAAGGACAGGATATACCAACAGGATGCTAAATTGGGGAGCCTGCAACTGAAGTAATTCTCAAACTCAGAAAAGGTAGAGTCCAAAAAGTGAAGAGAAATTTGGGAACTAAGGGAAGTTTTAAGGAGGAGAGCACTTACCATAATCTATTCATGCAACTTTTACTGTCTGCCTAGAATATCTAATTGTAACTAAATATTCATATTTAAAGACTTGTAATAAATCTCAGGATTATGTATGTAAAAGGGAATTTTAAAATAGTTTGCAGGTATTAGATATTTTGTTACCAGCTGCCTAAAGAATCACATGAATTATATGTTTAATTCAGTTGCCTCTTGTTCAGAAAGTAATTATACAAAAATGTTGAGACTTGCATTCTGCATTAAATGGAATTTTGTATTTTGGAACATGAGATGGACATAAGAAATTTTCTTTACCTCTCCTGGGTTTCAGCCAGCTTCATCTAATTCCACTACACTTCCTTTACTGGAACCTAATTTTGCTTTTTCCTAAAACTAGGAAGGAGAGTGACAATCAACAATTAGAAAGGGAAACAAGGTACTACATTTTTGTTTTAACTTGTTTTTTCTTTGCAGTTGGTACTTAAAGATGTATTTGTTTTTCATTTCAAATGCATTTCTACTGCCTTTCTCAATAGAAATTTTATAAAGTGACAACTAGCACACATTTCCCAAAAACAAATTTTGAGAGCACCTCTGGTTTTTTTTCTTTTTGTAAGAAATGACTGCATCTTCAGAGACAAAATTAACCTAAAAACTTCAGCGTTTATTGCTTCTTCTGAATACACCCTGAGTGAAATAATCTGAACTAAGGAAGTGTTTTCTGTGTGTCTGAGAGCACCAGATTGGGAAATGTACAGTCACCAAGCAATTCACTTTGGTAGACATTAGGCTGCCAGAATAGACAGCAACATTCTTTGATGTAGATAAGAAGTGAAGTGTGATTGTGTAAGACACCACTGAATGTACTTTCATCTCAGGGATACAAGACTGGACATCTCTGATTATACTGCAGAATGACATTGATTTACTTAAAAGAACTTATCTTTGTATAACTCATTTCTGCCATCCATTCATTCTGTGGCAAATAAGAAATGTAAACCAACCAACCAAAAAAGTTATGAATGTATTAAAAACATTATAACACTGGTTCATTTAGCGAAACCTATTTGGTGCTTATTTTATTTCAATTAGCTTGTCTCTCCTTAGATTATATTTTATGTGAAAATTCACTACATTCCCAAATACCAGTATAGCCTTCTTGTTATGCCTCTATACCACACTCCATTTTAGATAACTGGAGGGTGCTTTACCAGGTTTACATGTAAAATCCATGGAGTGATATTGCTCTACAACAGATATATATATATATATATATATATATATATACACACACACACACACACACACCTGGGCAATGGGCTGATAAGAGTAGGATGGTCATCTAGCTCCTTACTAATGAAAATTATATTTACCAATGTCAAACACAGAAGGCAAGACAAAAATCCCTGTATATTTCTTTTGGTTAGTCTGATAGTTTCAAACTCAATTATAATTAATTAGGTAAATTAATTAGGCAAAGAGAGACAAAAACTGCTTTAACTTAGCTATGGGTACCATAGTGGTACAATGCTCCTGTTGTCCATTTAAATGTATCTAATTATAACAATTTAATTAATACAAAGAAGAAAAGATAAAACATCACTAACTACAGAAGGGAATACATGATGATCAGTTATCATATCACATTTCTCCAAATAAGATCATTTTCTATGCAGTATTCCTAGTAGTTGATGATAGAACATAAAAAAAACTTAGGAAGAAGAGGACAACCTTAAGGAATATTTAGCAATCCATATTTTCAAGTGTTCCTGCTTAGCTAGAATATTCTTTCCATCTCTGTAGCCATCTTTACCACTCACTTTCTAACTCTTCTTTCTGTCTCAACCCTTTCCTTTTTCTATCTCTACCACTCCATAAGCTTCCCACAAGCAGACGCAAATTCCTGGGTAAACAAGTAATTCAAAATATTCACTAGCTATAATTAGCCTTTAAGGTCCCTGCTAATAAAAAGTTCCAGACATTGAAAGGCTGTATAACATTCAACACATGCACTAAATCCTGGCTTCTGTTGAAAACCTATCCACTGCAGTAAGCTAGTCCCCAGATGGGGATACTAGATGAGGGTATCCCAGATGAGGGTAGCTTTTTGGCTTTCTTTCAGCCCCCTCAAATAAGACCACAAGTGATTTTCTATCCACATATCAGTTTACTTGCCTTGAAGAAAGCTAAGTAAAATTTCCAACAAGTGTTTATGAGTGCTGTATAATTACTTCTCAAGCTTGGTCTGAAAACTAACAGACCTTGTAAAAGCTTAACTTTACACTGTTACCAACTGTTTTCAAATTAACATGTGGTCTGAATTATCCATTTCTAATCATAATGTCACCACCTGTAACTTAACATACTTAACAGGAATTCGTCACACAAGCTAACTAGTTTCTGTACCCAAATTTCTTAAAAGAAATTTCTATAGGATGTTGAATAGACATCTTCTAACATGAAACATAAAGTAAGCAGGAAAGATAGAGAGGTGAATTGTAGAATGGTTTCAGTTGAAAGGGACCTTAAAGATCCAGTTCCAACCCACCTGCCATACACAGGGACACCTTTCACTAGATCAGCTTGCTCAAACTCCCATGCAACCTGACTGTGAACGCTTCCTGGAATGGGGCATCCACAACCTCTCTAAGCAACCTAGTCCAGTATCTAACAACCCTCATAGTAAAGATTTTTTTCCTTATATCTAATCTAAATCTACTCTTTTTTGATACCATCAGAAAATCAGAAATACAACTAGACAATAGCCTCATCAGTCAACCATTAGAGATATTTATCTCAAAGAGGTTTAGAAGACATTTTCCATCAGTCAGAGGGATCCTTCAAGCCTTGTGGCATTATTTAACTTTTCTGAGCATTTTTCTGAACAGCAGAATATCATCATAATATACTTTCTTTCATGATTGCAGAAATTCTGTTCACCCTCCTCCCCATAGCACAAGAACTGCAATAAGGTCATAAAAACCTAAACTATTTGAAAAGATTAAGATGTTATTATGTATATAACCTTAGATTTCCACTCCTGTAAGTGTACGTAATTGTATAACACCAAATTGGAAGAAGACTTAAAGTTCATTATTCTCTCCAAGTATCATTTAATCTTTAATTCTACAAAACTGTTCCAAGAACATCTAACTGACTGATAATTACGTCATTCCTGAAAGGAAACCCTTTAGACATAATACTTGCTGGAATTAGATAAAAATACAGCTGTTCCATGAAAATAGCATGGATAAAAGCACCCTGTCAGTAGTGGATAGTCTGAGCTGGAGAATTCTAATTAGTATATAATTGCTAAGAAAGGGAAACAAAGGATGAAAAACAAGTCCAAATAAAAGAAGCACTTTAGATTGTCCAAAATAATAACACTAATTAAGACAAACTAAATTAATAAATGCTGTACCCAGAAGCTGAAATTATTAATAGAGAACAAAATATTACAGTATCTAAGCCTAGGCAATGTGCTTCTGAAGCATACTCTAGGAAGAGATACTATATAATGTTTGAAAGATAATATTAAAGCTAACACATCATAAGAGATGAGTGCTTGTCTGACAAAGAGAAGGTCACACTTGAATAAACCTTGGTTGACAGGAGAAATGGAAGAATTGCTGCTAGCAGTTTACTAGCAGTGATGTAGAAAAATTACTAGCGCATACACTGATAGCCAAAACAGGAGGTCAGCTTGGTGAAGATAAAAACTGCAGTTGCATCTTTACTAACAAACCGGTCTGCAAATCTGAAACAAGAGGACATGATTTAAAAACATCTCTGGTGTTGAGAAACTGAATCCCATTAGGCTTATAATGGTTCTTGTTTTCTGTCATCTTGAACAGCTACTAGATACATTACCCACTTCTGAAATTTACCTCTAAAAGAATAAATCATTGTCTGTCAAGAGAAGTATTTGATCGTGATGTGTGGTATGATATTAGTGTTTCTAAATTTTTGGTGGGCTCAAACTACAACCCACTTAAAGACGGGGTTTTCTTGACAGTCTCCTACTTGTCAGAGAGATATTAGAGTAAAATACAGAGTGCATTCTAAGCAGAGAATTCCTCAGAGAAAGGAGTAAAACTCCATGGTGTCTACCCTTTGAACTATAAACTGAAGAAGTGAAAGAAATCAACAATATGGCACTGACAGAAATATGTGAGATATAAACTAGTATAAAAAATTGGAAAGAATATGCATAATTAAGTAGTTAGAGGCTTTTCTAGTTTGTTTTTCCATGATCAATCTGCTAGGTTTTGTCATCTATTTTGTGAAAGCCAGAAAATACTTGAAATAGCTTTGTAGTTTATACAATAAAAAAGACCAACATGGCAGCATACATTTCTCCCAATATATGAGAAAAATAGCTGCAATTTCACATTATTTTTAACAAAAAGTAAATCACACCACTAAACAGTTCACTGTCATCTGGTTCCTTTACTCTCCAATTCTTCCTTCATACCTGTTGCAACAAAGGGTGCACAACACAGGGGAATAAACTGCTGTTTGAATTGTAGCTGAAATTCCTTCCTTATTCATAGGGGAAGTGATTTCTGTTGACAAGCCTACTATATGAGCATCGCAAGAATACACTGCTTACATTAGCTTAAGAAAAAAAGAAAAGCTAATCAAAAGAAGTGTGATTTATACACTGCTCGGATTACTGTAAACAGCAGATCACCTGAAGATAAAGTGTTGCAAATTCACATAGGGAATGAACCCTCCTTTTCTCTGCATACGGTGTTTTTGTAGTTAAAAAAAAAAAACAAAACGAAACAAAACACAAGAAAAAGGTACAAATGTGAAAGTGTAAAATAGGAAACAGTGCTATGGACTCTTGTCTATAGAAAACTGTTAATAACACTACGTTATGCTCATGTTTTCTCTAGGAATAATGAGCATAACGGCAAGAGCATGAAAGAATTATGTCTTTCTTCCTCTCATTCCATGTTGATGTGCAGCTGAAGGACAAGAATTCCTTCGATGAGGCTGCAATTGCACTGGTGATACCTTGACCTATACAGAGCTTATGAACCTGTGATACCAGTGGCAAATCACACCCTGCTGTTTGGTGTCTGTGATCAAGAAAACTCAAAAAGAAGAATCAGAGTCAAAATGATGTTCTTCCACATCACATCTCCAAGATTCTGGTGTAACATAAAGAAGTCCAACTAGTTTCATTAGTCAACTGCAGAGAAGCTACCAGCTTATTAGTCAGCAGCTTGCTATCTACTACTACTTGCTTGGTCTTTTCTGTGTTAAACAGTGTTTTCATTTTTTTTCTATTTAACTTCTTATACACCATACTCTTCATTATAGTATCGAGGACATTGGTAAACAACTGTATCAGCAACACAACTAGAAGACATGGACCTGAAAACTTTCTCTTTACATGGGTTTCAGTATGAAAACTAGTAAAATTTTCAGCAGAATATATAAGAATTTAACATGAGGCAAGTACAGGAGAAAAAAAAAAAAACTCTTACAGAAATGCTATTTATCAAGAATATAAAAGTGCAAGCGTCTGTATGTGTGTCTTTTTTTCTCTAGAGATATTTATGTATCAATAAATTCTGCCTTTATTTTCAGGTTTACCAAAACTTCTGCTCATGCAAGCCATCTTAAAAATACTCTCTAATATCAAGGAGGCACATCTCACAGATGACAAAGTTTCATCACTTTCAACAATAATTTCACATCAGAAGGAACTGGAAAGGCTTCTAATTTTTTCTCTTATTTCTAGGCACAAGGAGAAACAACTATGTAGGTGCTCTGCTGATCACCTGGAAAATGTGCAGAAAGAGAAAGTCTGGCACCTGTCCCAAGAAAGTAGTCAGAATCACTCTTTGGCAGCAAAACAGGGAATCTCTTTAGCTTTGAACTTTATTGTAATATTCTGCTTCCCCAGTAGATCGGAGAAAGACTTGAGCATATTTATGAACTCATGTTTTCCAAGACATTACATTTTTCAAAATGCTCATCTAGATATTTTTCAGCCAGTTGTTTTAACAAGATTCCTTTTATCCTGAATCTGCTTTATAAAATGATGCAGTGATTTTTTGCTTCTGAAATACGATTGAAAGAAAATGTTTAAGTCTTTTAGACAAAAATAGAAACTATTTCTTAATCTTGGTTATAAAATATTAATTTGTGCTCATTTCCACAGCAGAACCAGTATAAATAAGTCCTTGGAACCGACATTTATGCTCAGGTTTTCTCTTAGCTCTAGCAAATTTATTTTAAACCAGTTTAAATACAAAAAGGGCAGGCAAATTCCATGAATACTAATCAATCTACCTTAATTCTAAAGTTGGTAAAAATAATGTTAGTTTTCTGTTCTTGTAAGGATTAGGGTAGCAGAGGCTTCTTTTGTGAATGAAGTTAGCAGTTCTAATGAATTACATCTCCTAAAAAAAAAAAAAAAGTAATCCTCTAAACAGAAGTGTTTTTTTTTTTTTTTTTCTCTTTTAAATGAAGAAGAAAATACAGATGATTTATGGTAAACATTACTGATTAAGGTTGTGTGTTTGTGGTTTTTTGTTGTTGTTGTTCCTTGTTTTATGTGTTTTATTGATGGTTAAAGAACAGATACAGCTATGCCAGCTAAAGGGCATCTGAAAACAATAGAATTTTTTTGGATTCCCTGACTAAGTGTAATTGCAACAGACATTTTCCTGACATAATGGACACTGATTCAGTATGGATTACTATGCTAAACTACACTGTTGATCCTCAATTTGGTTACTACCTTCTTTTTTTTTTTTTTTTTTTTTTTTTTTTTTTTTTAAAAAAGGNNNNTTAAAGAGATGCACTGTTACAATCTAAGGCTTTCTGGTAAACATCAAGCCTGTAACTACAGAATTTAAATACAGTCAGCCATAAGAACACTATTATCATTTCTGAAAGAGATATTAAATGACTTTTTAAAGAATAGCTTCCTTAACTTGCTATAAATTTTGTTTCCTCAGTGCAATGAATTTATTCAAGTCTAAAGCAAGTGTATTAATTTCTTACTCAGCCTGTTTACATAGTACATCTTTTCTATTGTCACTGCCTTCTAATGTGAATGTGAAAGGGGATTTACACTAATGAAAAGTCTCTGTGATCTACCTACTTACATTATTTATATATGAAGAGAATGAGAGATGAATTATGTTATGTTGAATTATGTCCCCAAATGAAGCTCTTTATTCTTTATACTTTTGGTTAACTCTTTTTTTTTTTTTCAAACATTGCAGATCAACTATGTCAGCCACAGAGCACACACAGTCAGCCCTTATATTAATGAAGATTTTCATCACTCCAGGTAAAAGGAATAAATCTATTAGGCATACGGTAAAACATAAAAACAAAACATTTTCTTCACTAAACACTTTTGTTTCAACATTTTGAGACAAAATAGAAAATCTGGGAGTTTGGTATTGCTATTAGCTTTTATTAATAATAACTGAAATGATTCCTGTGTGGGCTATTCTTTCATGATGATACAAAGACTATTTGCATTCATTCACTAATTCACTTCATTCACTATTTTTTTCCCACTTATACTATGCCCGAGATTAGAAAGATGAGAATGCCATTGAGCTCAGTGAAGAAAAAGCATATCAAAGAGGATATTTAAAAAAAAAAATAGAACTTTGTACTATTTAGTACAAACACTAAATACAAATACTTTGTACTATTTAGTACAAAGTTGATGCTAAACTTGAAGGAAACTTGTAGCCACAGCTATGCTTCATGCCCTCCAGGGGGCGCTTCCCACAGGACTAAAACTTTTGTTACGGCAACAGAAGACTGAGTAAAATGGGAAAAACACACCGTTATTCACAACCTTTTTTATACTGTGGTATGAACAAGACTGACTGGCCTTAAGCTGTTCCTGCTGGTCAATCAAGGAATTAACAACTCATTTTGGTGTAATACATGCAGATAAACAAGTTCTATTATCATTAATTGCTGCAGCATTTTATACACAAAACCAGAATCCTGCCATCCCACTAGACAGCCTTCTCCCACCCAATCTACACCAGCTGCCTGAGAAGAAAATTATTACTTTTTTTTTTTTTTTTTCTTAAAAACAACATGCAAAACCCCCAAACAATTAACAATATTTTAATCAGTCAACAGTTACCTCAAGCAATTAGAAATAAGATGGGGTATACATCTACCTTTCATTTCTTTTTCTAAAAATGGTGCTCCTTGCTTAAAGCCCACTTCTCAACACATCTAATGTAGCTTGTGTGTAGGAAAACTCTTCAATATTTAAAAGCAATTCATCTTTCAACAGCTTATTTCCCTCTTCAATCACCATCAACAAATATGCAGTGTTGCGACCAAGACAATAGTTTTATTTATTCTGTTTCCACCTGAATGGGAATAAAATGACTGATTCATTTACTAAATGGTCCTAGACCAATTGATTTTCATCTGGACCACAGCACTGATCTTTTCAAGTCCAAATCTAAGATTCATATTCATGTAACAAAACCAGTACAATATTATTAACTATAGTTATTAGCTACAAATAAATGTGTGTACCTACACAAATACATTAAAAACAAACATGATGGAAGTAAGATGCAAAAGAAACAAAAGACTGAGTACCACAAGACAAGGCTAGATTATTTTCTAAAGCCTATACTATTTGGAAAAAATAGTCTAGTGCATACAGTTCCAGCAAACAGTTACTAGGAAAAAAACCAAAACAAAACACAAAGCTAGAAAAGATATCAAAATACAAATGTGTACCTTGTGTCAAAACAATGTAATGGGAATAGACAAAATTGGGAATATACATAAGTAATGTACTTATTTTGCTGACAGCTTTTCTTAATCTGGAACAAAATGACCACACTGCAAGGGGAGTGCAGTAATGCATTACTGGTTCATTTGATTTCAAATGTAAGCATCACATTTTCTCCTTCACACTTATAAAAAACTAAGGCCTTTACTGATCCTGATGTCTGTGAGTTCTGTTCTCCAGTCAGACACCACAAAACGTGATACAAATCTCTTCCTATAAAACAAGAAGTAAAGCAACTTTCATCCGTTGTTAAATACAACTCCCAGCCCTGGCCCTGAATCTGACTTGCCACTGGGTGTATGTATGCATAGAGTAAGCTGAGCTCACCCATCTCGAAACCATAAACAATCAAACAGGTTACTCTGTGGTAGAAACTCTAGACCAAAGGCTTTTTAAAATCTGTTCAGTCACCAAATGATCAGCAAGATCTTAATCAACAAGATAACGAAGCTATTGATTGTAAACTATCCTTCACAGATGGAAGTCTATATTACCATTAAAAGCAACTCGCAAGAGTGCACGCAACTCTGGAAGTGCGCCCAGAGTGATAGTTTCATCAGGAGAGAAACTCATTCTAAGGCACCTGCAAAAGACAAGTAGAACAAGATGGGCACGGAATGAAAGAAGCTAACAGGGCAAAAGCTAGAAAGAAAATAACAAATGAGGACTAGAACAATAAATAAAAGGGTAAAAGTTTTTCTTGATTGTGATGTATAAAGAAACAAACCAGTAACTAACATTTCTCTGATATTTTTTTCTAAAAAAAGCCATCAGTCCTAACATTAATATACATGCATCACTACAATGCCTCTATGTCCTTACAGAACTTTATATCTGAGGATTACTCGTATATTGCTCATTTTTCCTCTCATCCAAATATTCTATTACTCTCATTCCAGTATGCCTCAAAAACATGTTGTAATAAATCATACATAAACAATCAGCCCATAGTGTATTTTTTCTCTCCAGCTAGAGACAGAGAATAGGATTATCCAATAGAATTCTTGCACACTGATACATTATTTATGTATCAAAGTTTCAATGACCTTACCTCATGTATTACTAGAATGAAAATAACAGCATTCTAAACTTTTCTTTTGTACTAGATTGGAGAAATCACACTACTATATTATCTGGTTATCTCTCTGGTTGGCCAGATTGCTTACTACCCTATCCTGCCTACATAGACAGATGAAACAATTCACTAAACAATAGGTAATGCTTTGGCTGTATAAAGATTAATTCAGGGAACTTGATCTGCAGCGAGCACTTTTCCATACACAGATAAGAAAATGAAGTTGACTATGAATGGAAGGGGTAAGAGTCAGAAAACCTTTCATAAAAGTAACTTAAAATCTAAATCAGCTATTTGTCACTTTTCCTTAAAGATACTATTGCTCCTGCAAATGTTGCAAAGAAGATATAATACCCAAACTATTATTTGCTTAATTGATTAAGCATTCTTTAGACATGCATGAATCCACATGTAAAGAAGGGGGTCATGGTATGAAAACTGAGAGGCTACAGACTGTACAGTTTGACTGTTTCGTAAAACTCCTTTAAGAACTTGCAAAATGTTGTTTCTTATAACAAAACAAAATTGCTGTATAATTCAAGTAATAAACAGAAGATAAACATGTTTTCTCTTAGAGGACAAACTGGCATTAAGAGATACTTCTTCAAAGGCTGTATACAAACTGTTCCAAAAAAAGTTTTTTTT
>VXAA01002192.1:435480-445868 GCA_013399115.1 Anseranas semipalmata | reverse complement strand
CGGCGGACACGACACTATAGAAAATAAGAGATATTCACAAGTGCAACTGATAGAACAATCTTGTCCAAGTTACTAAGTTTTACATTGTTCTGGACACAGGAAAAAAAATTACACATAACATGTAACAGAGAAATAAACATGATNGGATCATCAGCAAATATTTCATCAACAGAAACTCTAGACGTGTAAACTACTGATGCTCTGGTAGCATTTTACAGGAAAAAAAGAACTAAAAAAGAAAAACAAACAAACAAACAAAAACCCAAAAAATCAAAAAGCCACATCTGCTTGTTAGAAACCAAATCCTGAAGGTCTTTTGTATGTCTTGTAAAATCTCACTCTCTTGCGCATGGCTTCTTGAAGTGTCTAAAAAGGAGGGAATGATGTTACTATTTCTGCCAAACAAGTAGTGATCAATAATACTAATGTTATGTTCATTGGTTTACAATGGAAGTATTTATTTATACTTTCCTCATAATTGTCTGAATATAACTTTTTAAAATTATTGAAGCTGAAAGCAGTTCTGGGCAAATACATTTAGAAATAGAAGAATTAGATACATTTACAAACATTTTTGTACAGTGATTCTCTGAGATATTTGGTATTAATGTTTTCTCCTTTCTCTCAGAGTAATGACATTTCAGTTTAGAGCCCTATGATGTACAGCTGTGGTCAAAAAATGACAGGTTAACAAGTTGTTCCTAGCTAGTAAAACAAAGTAAAAAGGTCTCAGTTCATCTTTTGAAACAAGACAGGATTCTGTGCAAACTAGCATTATATGCATGAAGTACTGTTTTTTTTTGTTTTTAGACTAGAGTATACACATGACATGTTTTGAGAAATAGATGCCTTGTGATGCCTTGTCTTTATACCAGACTGACATGTCATGGTAAGCCAGGACTTAAAGTGTGTATGCCTTCTAGGTTTCTTTTCTTTAAGAAAGGTATGTTTGTGTTGGNNNAAAAAAAAAAAAAAACAGATGGCATTACAAGAAAGCAATTTGATCTGAAAAAGCACAAGAAAAGATTCCAGGAGGGTACCTGGAAGCTTATTTTCAATAACGGTAAAATTTCTATTCCATAAGAAATGTAGTTAATACATTTTAAAGACATAGATGTACTTCTTTTTGTACAGCATCTCATTCAGTCTCATAGCTGAAGGGTAAAACAAGACAAATAGCTCAGAAAAATCCAGTAGTCCTTAATATGACCAATTCAGTTTCTAAACCAGCTAAAAATTCTTTGGCAGAATAAGAAGTTTATTTAGATACTACCTACATGAAGGTTAAAACTTACTCTGTGGTAGTGTAAGAGGGGTACAGGATACAAATTGTCCTGGTCTGCAAACAGCATGGTAGTGCAAGAAACATTATTGTCTGCTCACATACCTCAAAATATGGTCTTTTCATTATGAGGCTTGTCTTCATAGAGCTTACTATTACTTATGTTATAGTCAATAACAGTCAATAACAAACATTAACATTCATGCTGCAGCAGCAAATTGCACTATGGTGAATGGAGCCCAAGCAAAGCTGGTAAAAGCCTGGTTGGCTTCTGGAGTTCTGGAACAGAGGATGTAAGCAGACACTTCCAGTTTATAACAAAATCAAGGGCAGACCAAGAGCAAACACAACAAGAACAGACTATTCTTCATCCTTCCCAAAGGATCCCTACCTGCTGTTTTATACAAGGTAAAAATATTTGTGGAAAATAAACCTGAAAGAAAAAAAGTCACGTGTTCTGTGCTGATCCATGAATGCTAAAAATATATTTTATGTTTGAATTCAGAGTTTTAGAAGTCAATTGAGAGCAAGCAATATTTGGGAGAAAATAGTGCTCAATGAGACTGCATGCAATTTTCAAGGCATGCAAAGGGCAACTCAATATCACAAAGCTCTCACTCACTGGAGCCAATGATAACTAGTTTTCACATATTGTTAGTAGAGGATGGAACCATCCTGGGACACTTTCAATATCAAAGGCATGTTTCTAGATGTAGAAACACTTGTTAAACATTCAACCATAAAACCGAATTTTTGTAACCAAATATTGAACAAGATTTGAAGTGACTGCCTGCCTTCTCTGCCCACATAACCCACAGCTTTTTAAGTGTCCTTTTATACAAACTTCACCCAGGTGACTTGGACGTTCTTCTCATTGAAAAGACTTCAAACCAACAATGTATAAACAAGCTAGAAGTCTTCTTTATTCTCTCAGCCTAGAAAACATCTAGAAATAGTGAAGTTATCATTGGCATCTGGAATATTTTATTCATTTTAAATAAAGTTTAAGAACTCCTTTGTAGAAGAATCTTGCTTTCATAGCCATCCATATGTTTTTTTAATCTAATACCTGACCTATGCTCTTTATCATAGCTATTTGAAAATACTCTAACCAGCTACAAATTCATTACTCTAAACCCAGTTTCTGACAACACCATAGTAAATTAAAAGTTGTACTGTTAAACACACACACACAGATCTGCTAAATGGAGCAGATTTATGTTCTCTCATGCGAGTTACATTCGATCTCAGCTATATTAGTCTCATGATCTGTTCATCAGTTTACAACCTATCATTGCTCTGTCAAATACTGGTTTTCTAAATTTGTTTTTCTACACATTGAATCAAATTTGAGTCATTATATATTTCTTTCTTTTTTTTTTTTTTTTTGTAAAGATTGCCATACTTTCATTTTAGATCAGTATATTAATGTAGGTTAAAACTCTAAGAAATAAGGAACAGTCTTTTGTGAAGCATGTAGGACTAAGAATTGTTTCAAAGAGCTCTAAGTTGTCATTCAGTAATTTTCTGGTTTTATGCAGGTCTCCTAATAAACCAGCGTGACCCCATTTTTCATTTTTATTCTGCTTGCTTATTAAAGTAAACCAACTTATATGCTGAAGTTAATCACAGATGGGTTAAACCAGTCTAAGAACAACAATTCAAGTTCAAGTGTCTAGTTTACCATTACATCAGTAAAGCTAAGTAACAGGCTCTATGCTAGATGGTTGTAGAACAGGAAACAGGAAAGTGATATAGAGTATGAGATTAGAAATAAAAGTTGTTAATGGGTTCCTTCTGTAAAAAAAAAAAAAAAACAGTGACACTTTCTTCAGATTTTCCCCTTAGCGAGTTTGAATTTAGTCTTTTGTCATTCAACTTGATCATGAACAAGAAATTTGGACTGATTTTAAGAATACCGTCAATAACAAAGCATTGACAAAATACAGCTCTTCCGCTGCAAGCATCAGGTATAGAGGAACTTATTCCCAAACCTAAACCTAATGTATCGCGTAGAAGAGGGGCAGGGGGATCAGGTTAAATAATAGCTTTTTAAGGAATGCAAGCAGTTTATTTAGTCACAAGTGTGAACACTAGATCCTTATAGATTCTCATTTTTTTTCTTCATTCTACGAAATCCAGCCCTCTACTTTTATAAAGAAAAAAAGAGGAACCACCTTACAAAAATAATTTCAGTATTTAAAATTAATAGGTAGATCACTGCTGACCCTTCTGATGGATCCCAATAAATGAAGCTGTAGAGCAGCATCCCTCTTCCGTTCAGAGGTAGCTTTGTGGATTCAGAATGCCACCCCTAAAAGCAAGCAATATGCAGAACCACAGCTCTGCTTATCTTTATGCTATTAGTCAGCTACAAGGGGCCTGTGTATATTGGAAGGGGGCAGGGATGAAGATGATACTAAAGCTCATTTTCTGTCTTTAAAAATGCATGTGGCAGTTTGCATTCTCAACACCAAGACAGTAGGGGAAACCAAAACAAAACCAAAAAGCCCCTTTCTGCAGCAATACCACTCTGCTTTGCCGCCAAAGCAGTCAGTACTGCCTATAGGCAGCAACATCTATTTGAGATACGCAAAATGCTTCACAGAAATGAATTAATTGCACACATTACACAAACAAAACGTAAAAAAATCTCTTTGTAGCTGCAGAAACTGAGGTTAAGATAGTCTGTTACTATCAGGAACATAAGGAATCAATAGCAGACTAACAGTAATTCAGATCTACAGATTTTTCAAGTATGGTGTTTTACTAGCCTTAGTCAGACGGGAATAAGGTTATCCTGATAACTGTACTTCCAGCAGTGTACTTATGTCTGTTAGGTGAAACCTACGCTACCATTCTTATACTCCAGATTGCTTCATTAATTTACTGTAACCATAACATTACACTGACAATTATCTCAGAAGACAATTTGTAAGAGATTAATTTGAAACAATTATTTGTTGCTTTATATTCTTCTTAAATACTGACATTTTTGATTGGTGTTATTAGTGAATCTCTCAAGACAAAGCAATACTGATGTTAATACAGCTACATTACATAGCTGACCTGCCTGCAGACCCTGGCAAAGAGAGGCACAACAACAAAGTAGTTCTGCTTCCTCTTTGGATAATTACTCTTCTTTGTTCCAGTAATTCCTCAGGTAAAACAGCAGACTCTTGCCTAGAGTTTCCCCCCCCCTCAACATTCTTATGAGAGCAGGAGTGCTATCAGAACACTAAATCTATGCCTCAGCTGGATGCAGACTTGCTTCTCTTATACTGAAAAAAATTAAGTCTTAGATGGACAATATCAATCTTAATGGCAATGTCAGTCTTAATGAGGTAGACAGGAAACTAGCTGACTGGCAGAAAGCAGCCACAGAAGTCATAACACAGACCATATAGCTTGGCTTGAAGCTTTACAGCATGCTTCTGTGAAGATTATTTGTAATCTAGGAAATTTACTTTTTAACATTCTAATACCATTAATGGCCAAGAGTGGCACTTTCTTTATTTGGCTAAAAAGCTAGTCCTATTGTCCTTTAATGCTATTTGGGAAGTTCACTATATCTGCTTGTTATCAAGTGATATTTCTTTATGGATCCTGCTATCAACATATCTAACCACCAATAAACACATTACTTTCTATTTATAGGGCATGTTACCAATACAACTAACACCAAACTGCTGCTTCAAACTCCCACCAAAAAAGCATACAATCTGCTTATTTTTAAACCTGCAAGGCCTTCTGAAGAGCTTGTACATATGATCAAGTACATTGTGGAATCCCATCTACGTATTTAACAGTCATACAGCAAGACACTGGTCATTGATAGCTATTACTTTCAGTATATAACATAATATATTTTAATAGATTTACTAGATTTTAAGGATAACAATAGATGCAAGTAGCAAATGCTTAAAACTGACTTTGGCTCACTGTGATTAGAACAGTGCCTAAAGAAGAAATAATACATAGCTTTGTATATTAGTGAATTAACTCAACAGTTTAACAGTTATTTGCAATTAAACTACTTTATAATATATATAGTAGCATATCAGGACAGTTTAGAAGAAAATGTAAATTCCAAGCTAGACAAGATGAGTAGTTTTTCTGGAGACAAATGTCTCCTTCAGTGCTCTCCGCTACTGCTATGATGACAATTGGGAAAGAGAGGATTTTTCTGCAGGTTCAAAGATGTTTTTGCTCAACTATTACTGAAGAAATAAGATGAAAAAAAATAAACACTCTTATTTTGCAATATATATATATTAAGTTATACCGTTCTCCACACCTTTTTGTAAATTCATAATATTTCCATTTCTCTGAGAAGTCATGTTACAGTAACTGTAAAAGTTGCCAACAAATTATTTATGAACCGCTAACGTAATTGTTGAAGACATCTAGAACACTGTATTTCTTTCTCTAGAAAGAAATTTGTAGTATGGTATTTATATTACAAACATAAAAATCATATTTGAAGCAATTTATCCTTAAGGGACAAGAAAATAACCTTAACAAAATCTACAAACAAAAGGAAGGGATTTATGCAATATGGCAGATTAATATTTAATGTAAAAAGTTAATGAACAGATTCCTAAAGTTAAAATGTGCTCCATTTGGAGAGCAGAAGATAGCTTAGTATAGAGTAGCTGAATATTTTAATGCACACAAGGGTTAAGAAGTAGACTGCACATAATTTGGAACACAGCTTCAATATTATCTGGCTAAATATGTTAACCTTTTTTCTTTAATGCTTCTAGTTGTTTCCTCAACTTTTTAAAAGAAAAAAGAATAGACAACGTAGTGTAAAAAGACAAAAAGCAATGGTGAACCTGAGAGTCTTTTTTTTCCCCTTTTTACAGCTGTTTGTACATTATGTTGTCCTACATGATTTTATTTTTAGTCCATACTCTTACCTCAAAAGGTGGTAAGATTTTCAGACAATTCCACTTAATAGCTTGTTTCTATTTAAATGCAGGTTACAGAAGGAACAGAAAACCTGAAGATGAAAATGCTATTTGCTAAGAATATGGTGATAATTGTGTTATCAAGTCAGTACAAGGCATATTAGCTTCTAAGTATGAGTTAGAATATTGCATGCATTCTGTTATGTCAAATTACCACAAATATACAAAAGATTTACTGTATAGTATACAGAATAATCAGAACAGTTTAATATTTTGGAAAAAGAGAAAGCATCAACATGGATTTGACCAAATGTCAGGTCTGTCATTAGTTTTGCCTGTTTTTAATCAGTAGTTTTCTTTGCAGCATTATACCCTGAAAGCCCAAGTAATTTAATTTACAGTAAAACTTAATGCATATGCAGAGAATATACTTATAGCATACTGAATGCATGTTCAAAATTTCATACAATACTAACAAACTGTACAGCAACTTTAAACAATCTATAATCATTACATCAGAAAGTTAAAAAAAAAAATCCCTCCACTTTCTCACAGGTACAGAATTTTAATCCTCTAATTGTACTGGCCCGAGCCCTAGGATGGGCAATTCTCTGCCCTGAATTAGATCCATTCAGGACAGAGACTGTTTTACTGCAAACATGTTCCAAAGCTCCATGGCAATCTATGTAACAGATTATTTTTAAACAACCTTTTTTTTTTTTTTTTTTTAAAGTTACTTACAAAAATTACCTGTGAGATAATGTAACTGGTAAGCCACGTGGCTTCCATCTTTCCCCAACAAACAGGTTTTAAGTATTTTCTAAAATGTACTAATAATGCAATTAATTATATTTTTATAACACAAAATATGAAATGGAGAGTTTTTGATAAGGACATAATTCATTCAGTGAACGGTGGCAATCATGTCTATTTTTTACATTTGAAAATGCTACAAGCACAAATCACCACAACTACTGTTGATAGTAACATACACCAGAGTGAGCAGACACACAAACAGGAGCCATGCTTGCCAAACACCTGAGCTGACCTTCACTGACAAGCATGGTAGACATTAAGCATACTTCTAAATTTGCTGCAAAAGCTGTATAAAAGAAAAAATTCTCTTTCTTCTCTTCAATATACTGACAACTATAAAGTAATATTTAGATTTCCACCCAAAAGTAAGAACTTCTACTTTAGAGCTATGAACCTAATTGAATGACACGGATGATAAAAACAAAACCTGCACAACAACCTTCTTAGGTGCCAAAGAATTTTTATAAACCAGACCTTCTGTTTTACTGTAATGGTCCCATGAGAGAATCTAGTATACTATTCCATTCTTCCTAAATTTTCACACCACAGAAGAAAAAAAGAAAATTTGGAATTTTCAGTCTTCCTTGATACTTTTATGAATTAGGAAATACTCTGAGCTATCAGCCTTCTCCTCCAGCTGGATAATACTGTGGAGTCCCAGTATTTCACCTGTGACTTCCCAAATATTTCCACAGTCATCTATAGGCATTAGGATAATTTTGTACTGACATCAGTGCAGGATCAAGCAGATGGTATAGTGACAGAAGACCTTTAAACAACTCTCCAGTTTATGTAAATGCCACTGAAAAAATTGTTTATCTTGTATGATTGCTTGTTTCTATATGAAATGTCTTTGAGATGACAGTTAACCATAATTTCTATCATAATACCCTTTAAAAAATAACATACAATGAATAAAAGATGTTTTAACCTTAAATTACTTTTCTCTAACACTTAGTCTCAACAGCATTCTCTCAACACTTTTCTCATTATATAATATAAGGTAAGAATTAGCCCTAATTTTAGAACAGCCAAATGTGTCAAGTAACCTCAAATTTTCATTTGTTTGTTTGCTATAGATCACCAAATCATAGCTGTGTGTTACACTAAATAAAAGCTGCTTTTTTTACGTAATCTTTGACAGCTTCATTCAGAATACAAGCATTGTACCACCTCCACTGTGAAAGAGTTACATCT
The DNA here is from genome assembly GCA_013399115.1 of Anseranas semipalmata. Lineage (NCBI taxonomy): Eukaryota > Metazoa > Chordata > Aves > Anseriformes > Anseranatidae > Anseranas > Anseranas semipalmata. The sequence continues at coordinate 437,660 of VXAA01002192.1, read as the reverse complement.
TTAGGATCAACAGAGTTTATTTTCACATCAGAAAGCAATTAAATAGTGCAACACCGACAAATGCTTTCAAAGTACAAAAATTCCTGTCAGCTAAAGGTTAGCTTCAGTATTAAGATGCTGGAACTGATATTAACCCTCTCTGTATCAACATGTTATAAAAAAATCTTACTGAAACCTGGCCTGCAGCAAAATCACAAATGCCACAGAATATTTTAAGAGAATGTTTTAAGAGATTTCAGGACTATTAAACAATCAGAGGAACATTACTTTTCTCTTAAATGTTTTTAATACTTTTTTTTTTTTTTTTTTAAACTAGACATGCCCATTAAAAGACAACTATTAGTGTCCTCAGTTTGAGGACATACAGCTTTATATTCTATTTCATTTTTGTTACATACAATTGGTTGCCTATTGAAAGAAAATATTATTAGAAAAAATGCAATAAGACACATGGGATTAAAGAAAGTTGGGGGTTAATTAATATAATTACATTTTTATATTTGCCTAGTTCTTCCTTTGAATACAAAATGAACCATCATTCTCCTAGTAAGAAAATAGTTTCAGCTACTATTACTTCGTCTCTGGAACTGCAGAAGACAGAACACTAGTGTGTAATTAAAGGATGTACAAAAAAAAGTATTAAATAGCTTTGCATTTTCTTCGGCTGTGGTTTAGGGGGTACGTAAGAGAAGGTATTCTAACAGATAGCTTTAGCTTTGGAACAGAATCAAGCATGTATTCTAAGCACGCTGTTTCTTCAAAGCAAAGCTGCAGGGTGTTCATCCTGAAGATTAATCAAGACCCAGAAATAAATAAGCATCTCTAAAGCTCCATTTATTACTAATCCTACGATGAACTAGGAAGGAAGTACTGACCAATATAAGTAAAACATACTATATTTTCACTATGTATGCATATCTGAATTATTTAATTTAGCTTTTTATATAATTTAAAACGTTCCAAGTCATTGTGAAATCAAATACTATACTGCCTTACGCGACATTGTGAATTTACCAACATTACAAAATAACCCTCCCCACGCTTTTTGAAGATGCGTTGATTCTTAAGTCCGCTAGACATGCCAGTTTCATCAACATTGTAGCATTGGAGAGAAAATCAGTTACAAATCAATGCACTGCATTAGCTAGAACAGCGGGAGGTACACTCAGAATGAAAATAAGGAAAGGAAACAAAGGAAGCACGAAAATGTATGTAGACTAGATACAAAAATATGAAGATACATACCTGGATTAAATTCTTCTTAAAAAAAAAAAAAAAAAACAAACAAATTACATACCACCATCTTAATATAATTTTCCTTTTATGAAGAAATACTGTGCATAACTCCATTCCTATTTTCCTGTTCTTCCTTCAGCCTTAAAAACAGTGCGATACAACATGAGGCTGCTTCTCAGTGATTCAACTCAAGTGCAATCAGGCATGCTGTTAGTCCGCAACAATATCTGTTCAAAATTCCATCGTATTCCCTAGGCAACATTAAATGCTTTTTCCACCCACCCCCCCTCACGTTTTTTTTTTCCACCTTCCTACAACTTGTGATAACAGCTAAGAGTAATTGTATTCATAGCTACTAACTCATTCTGCACCTCAGATTTATTTGTCCACTATAATAGCAAAATGGGAGTCAGCATCCTACTCCTGGTCAAATACAACATCAACAGGAGAGAACAGCAATCATCCTGGTGTTTTATGTGCTGGTAACTTCACCCATTGCTGTTTTCTTCTGCTACTGCTTCTGCAGTATTTGCTGCAACAGCCACAGCCCTCCTGCGTGGAAGGCAGCCCCTCTGCTTCACAGATGGAGTAAAATAGGCTTATCGAGAGCCTTTGCTCATAGAAACAACACATGCAGCGCTTCACGAGAGCTAGCAGGTGCACAACTGGCCACAAGGATAACAGTGAGGGATAGTATCTCTTGCTTGGTAGGGCCATGTTTCACCTAACCTTTTATTTATCAGTTTGACATGACATCCAGAGAAACAATTGTATAGCTTTTTCTTTCATCAGGGATTTCACCAACAGCTGATTTTTTTTCTTTTTTTCTTTTTCTTTTTTGTTTCCCTTTTTAAATGAATCTGCTAAACAGATTCATAACAACTAACATTCCACGTTTATTTAAGGGTGCTCCAGATAACACACAGCACAGCACTCCTCCCCCC
>VXAA01002192.1:423125-435370 GCA_013399115.1 Anseranas semipalmata | reverse complement strand
TTAATACCTAGACAGTAGGACTCAGTCATTTGTTTATTTGGATTCAAATAGTGGAACAGATTATTATTGTACATGCAGGGAGTAAATCATTATCCTGCACAGAATATAATAGGTGTTTTTTCAAATGGCAACTGATTTAATAGTGTGTAAGGCCACATTCAGAACATTAAAGATATATTTGTAACTCTGACACATGAATAACTACAGAAATACATTCAGAAAGATCCTATAGAAAACCATTCTACTTACAAAGAAGCACACATACACTGTAAATGTAAAAGTTTTACAAAACATGTGTACATGTATACAACCACAGGTATACTATTACCATTCTAATCTTGGGAGACAACAGCACTGAAATGCCATATAAAATACTAAGTTTTCTGCTAGAAAATTGTGTATAATTCCTATATAAAAGTAAAACTGAATTTCTGGTGATAGTTGACATTTGTAACAAAGAAACTAGTAATTCCTTTATTTACTTTTAAAATACATTGAGGATACCTTGAGTAAAAGGTAGCACTTAAAAGTATTTAACAATTTCTAGTAGTAGTTATTTAAATCTCTATTTGTTGTAGCTTTCACTTTCTGCAATCATTGTATTATTAGCAATGAGATCTTGGAACACAATGTTTTTTTAAGTACAATTTACAGATAGAACAATTCTAGAACATAATCACATCCAGGAATTGGGATATTTTGTGTATGATTATAAAAATAATTATGGACCATTATTATGTTCTGTTGAAATGAATGGAACCTATAAATACTCCTTGTAATTAGATTTAAGAACCAGATGAGTGAATGCTTTATTATTCATATCTTATTGTAGTTATTAGCCTATAGTAATTACTTAGTATTCTGTCTAAAGTTATACAAAATGATGCTTCAAATCTACCATGTTGTGTGCCAATAAACAATACAATAAAACTTCATTCAGTAAATAAATAAAACTTCAATTCAATAAAACTTCTATATAAATGCACAATAGGAAATATTCCACTGATATAAAATAGAGTGATATACTCCTAATTACATGAGATGCAACAATAACGACTCTCGAAATCAACAGGACTGCTCATTAAGGATGCACAAAATAAAAAAGACATTAAAAAAAATCAGGCAGCCTAATCAAGCATGACCACCCACAGCAGATATATGCTTATAACAAATTAACTGTGTTTTTATCAAGATTAAGCAACTGGTTTTGAGACTACAGACAGTAAAAGAATATTTTTTTCATTTAATAAAAATTGTTTGCAAATAATGTTGCTCATAATGTTTAATGTTGTCATTTTCAAGCAAGTTCCTATGCATTGACCTTTCTTATACTAATCTGGAATGTTTTCAAGTGTTGAATGGTTCAGTTTGAAGCCACTTATTTGAGAGCCCAGCATAAGCAGGGAATTTTGCTCTGTAAAAAGTGTCATTCAATTGATTTTGTATTGATATATTTAAAATATATTTAAATATCTGTTGAAGTGTATATATACAAAGAAAACAACAACAACAACAAAAACACCTCCAGAACTAAATTAAGATTTATCTACCCTGGAATTAAACTTCTATATGGAACCTGCAAAAGCCAGCAAAATGCTGATTTTGCTTGTAATGATCTGGACCAATCAAGAACCTAATTTCACTTATAAATACATCTTAATTACCCACAACCAGAGTTACCCAAATTTATCTTCACAACAAAGCTATTTTATATGTCTGTTCACATGATCCACAAACAGATAGGATTTTAAGAACTTTCTCTAGAAAATATACAAGCAGAGATTTTCATTCGGGATAGCACCTCACAGTTCTGGTCATGCAGATAGTTGCATGTCAGTGACTGGAATGAAACTACTGTGCATCTTGAAAGGGCATCCGTACCACCTTCGATAAACTAACACAAAGGAGCAGTTTGCACACATGGGTCATTTGCATTTTTGATGGTTCCTTGCCACTACCCTCACATAGTGATGAAGTTGGCCTTAAAAATCAGTGTCAACCCTTAAAGGTGTGCTTTAGTGTCAACACACTTCACAGACAGCATTAACAATATAACTACCACATAATTATATAACTATTTATAAGCATAATTAACAGTACAAACAGACTATATGCAGATGCTGCAATTTGTTACACAATTCCAGCCAATCCCTATATCTTAACAGTGGCAGCAACTACTGTATCCAGCCAGCTCACACAGAGAGAAAAATTGCAACACACCCAAACCAAACACAATCCTCATCCAAAACAAAACAACAAAAACAAACAAACAAAAAAATCCCAGGGGCATCTAGCAGCCTTCACAGAGAGAACATCTATTCTGTACACCTATTTCCTGTATTATGTGACCATGACTTTCCGTGATGATTCTTTGAGACAGCCATCTGTTGTTGGTCAAGTGTTCTTGATATAAAGCAAATGGTGCCAATGAAGCTGCATTTGAAGAAAAGAAGATGGAATGAAGTTCCAGGCACATATATATGCGGGAGAGGGGCCATAAAAACATTAACTCTCATAGAGCAGAACAGGATATCCTAAGCTGGAAGAGACCTGCAAGGATCATTGAGTCCAACTCCTGGCTCCAAATACCTAAAAATTAAAGTATATGACTAACAGAATTGTCTAAATGCTTATTGAACTCCTGAAGACTTGGTGCCATGACCACTAACCCTGGGGAGCCCGTAACTCACAGTAGTCACTGTACATGCAAGATGAAGTTGTACAAACTGAAGATGTAAGAGAAAGGTAATAAGCTCCATTCCAGGATAGCTATAAAACAGGCAACTACTAAATGGGAAATTAATCAAAAGTACCAACATACCTTAATCAAATCATTACTACTTTAGGCACCGCTAACCTGCATGTAACTCTGACTACTAACCTAGAGGAATACTTCCATGCACCTTTGCACCTCCGAGGCAAAAGAAATCACCCCAACAAGCTTCAGGACAGACTGTGACTAAGACCTTTCCCATCTTTTCTGAAAAGAGTCTGAGACTTGTTCCTTATGTTTTATGACTGAATATCTTTGAAGTTAAAAAACAAAACAAAACAAAACCACCACCACCAACAAAAAACTGTTAGAAATAAAGTGCTGAAACCACAACTGCAATGCATCCAATAATTTCTCTCACTTATATGGACTATGATTCAGAGAAATACTGTAATACTGTTGCACATGAGAAAACACATAGTAGCACCCTTTCATACCGATTCAATAGTTTAAACTCTGAAGCTCTTCTGTAGGAGAAAAATTAATTCAGTCATTCCAAAATAGTTCAAACTTTCCCAAATTTATTTATCTTGTCAATCTATATTATAACTTAGCTTATCAAAAATTTGAGTCTATCTGCACCCAAACTATACTAGTAATTATTTCATTCTTTAGGCTAAAATATACTTTAGGCTCAATGTGGAAAACAAATCCACTTAAAATATAGTGTAATATTCACATACAAAGTGGTTTTATACTTGGAACCCAATTATGCTCTGAAAATGAGACAACAGCTTTTCCTCTACAGTTGTATTTTTACACACACACAGACACACAAAACTTTTAGAGTTTCAGGATCAGTAGAAAGAAAGCAACAGTTTATATATATTGCTTAGGAATAATAGCCTATCAAGTGAAAATATTTCAGTAATTTCCATCACTATTGTTAGGTAATAAAGCCAGTGGTAAATAACTCCTTTAGGATATTAATCAACTGTTTCTATTGCTTAATACCTATACGGTATGGTGACAATTATAAACTGATTAGAAGCACTTTAAATTTCATGACGAATCTCAGCCTGAAATTTGGAAAAGCTGTCACAGAATTAAGCCCTCTCTATTCTGTCCCCCACCTCCCCAATCTGATTAGGAGACAGATATTCCTTCCCTTTACTACAAAAAAGCAATAACTGTGTCAGTTCTTAAATCTAATAGATCAATTAAAAACAAATAAATCCAATCAATCAGTTCTTAAATCATAATACTCTAAACCTAACTGGACATTGGATTTTTTCTTCCACATTAGAAGAAAGAAAACAACTGGGAAGAACAGAAAGGAAGTAAGGAAGTTCCTGCAGCCAGTCTCAGCGAAGTACGCTGGCTGCTTGCAGCCGCAGGGATGCACAGCAGCGCTGNGAGCCCCCCCTGCTGGCGGCTTGGCGGCCCCGGCCCCCGGCGGGCGGGGCGCGCTGCGGCCCGCAGGCGTCAGGGCACCGCCCGTTTCCAACAGCGCGGTTACGTGCTCGGAGGTAGCCGCACAGCTACGGGAGGCGATCACGTGGCTTTTACCTAATTTTGTTTTAACCTATGGGAAGCTGTCATGTCTGCAATGCTTAACAGAATTTCTAACTTAGTAAAAATGCAAAGAAATGTATAGAATATAGCATCCCCACCCCACTTTTTTGGAAGCACATACAGAGTTTTAAAGACATTCTTCTCTCCCGCAATGCTTATTTTCCTTACGTTAAACCTCACCGTTTCTTCTAGAAAGAAGCCTTTATAGTGAGAAGGGAAAAGAGAAAATAACTATTCACGAGACTCAAATCTTGATATTTCATAAGTGCATGGCATCCACCTCTAAGTTGTTTTAGATTTTACTTCAAGATGGTTATGAAGTTAAGTATTTTGGAGTTTCTGAATTTATGGAGGCTCACACCATTTCTTATTCCCCACTAAACCTTCTCCAAACACAGCTTCCCTAAACTTATTGCTAGGTTTATAAAATTATACTTTTAAAATTCCATTAAGTGAAGTAAAACCAGTTTTGAGGTTATTAAAATTAACAGAGAACATGCAAACAATTTTGGAAACATAACAGCGTGTGGCCAGTTTAAACAGAAGTTGGCTCTGATTTCAGAAAGGATCACAGTGAAAAGCAAGTACAGAGGGGGGGAAACAAAGAAACACCACCAAAAAAAAAAAAAATCAAGGAAGACCAATAACTAAGCATATTTCAGGAGAGAAAAGGGAGTTTTCTCCCATTCGGGCTTATCAAGCACCCAAAGTCATAATGGTATTGAAATGAAGTAGTAACTTAAGAATGACATACATTCCTTCTGCAGTGTAATCCTCCCGTTGCACTCTTTCCTTGTGATTACTTTGTTCATTGTTGCCCTCTAGGAATGTGTTCACTCAGAGACTATTTGATTTTCTTGTCTAGGAAAGTAGAATGCTGGCTGAAGAAATTTTAAAAACCAAGAATCCAATTTGGTTGCCACTTTTCACCTAAGGAACTGTTTTTAGAGTCATGTTTTGCTGTCTGTAATTGCATCTGTTTATGTTTTGCAATAATTACAACACTTTCTGCAATAAATGATCTCTTCTGATACTATTATTAATGCATTCAACTCTTCAGTTATCACAGAAAATACAGCATTTCTGTTTCTAAATATTAAATCAGACTATTGTTCCACTAAGCTATCTCTGATTCTGGAAGAGAACACCAAAAGTTTCAGCAGAATATGAATCATTAGTCCTCCACAACAGTAATATAGAATACGGTGATCTCTTCAGAAATTAACTTAAAATGGTCCAGGATTCACATAAACATTATATTTGAGGCATACTCTTGAATATTTTTCCCTTTTACCCTAAAATTGCTAATTATCTAATGCATTGTTCAAATACTTATTTTTGCTCTCTAAAAAATTTCATACAAACTTATTATTGGTGCTATGGAAAGGAAAGTGTAACAAACTCAGAGTAGTAAACTTGTCTGCTTTTTCTCATTGCCCCATTATACAAGTCAATTTTTATTATTTCCTCTTACAAGTAATTTATTTCTATTGATTCTTTACAGCTTGGTTCCAGATAAAACAGCCCGTATTACATGCAAGCACTGCCACAGATCTGACTACATGCATTAGACTTTCCTTTTCTCAGCTCTATCGCTGCATACATCCTGGTCCCAGCTGAGGAACTGACTATTGCCTTCAGCCAGGGGGTTCACGTTTCTTTGATGCAAGATCTTGTCAGATACAGTACAGGTGTATGACCTTGGTTGAGTTTTATCGAGAAAGCTGTAATTAAGGTGTGAGCAAGATGAGAAGAGGACAGTGGGTATGGTATGACACAAACAAAAAGAAGAAAAGAGAGAAAATTTAGCAGCTCAAGGATTTCAGAGTTAGTGTGCTGGTACAAAAAGGTGTAAAGGGGAAGGGGCGGGGAGGCAAGTAAGAGGAAAGAGAATCTGATGATAGCAATTCAATATCAGCAAGGAGCAGCCCATTGCAAGGAGCAGCAGAAGGATCCTTCCCTACTTTACTGGCGCAGTGGAAAATGAAAACAGAACAGAAACAGTCTTATCAGGGTGATGCACATATTAGTGATTATACTAGTAATTTATTAATCCTAGCTTTCTATTGTTCATATTAAGGCATAAATAGTTGCTTTGCACTCAAGTTATGTTTATCCTGCTTGTAGGGTCCCTTTACATATGGCAAAGGTCTTTGGAACAAAAGTAGCCTAGGGTGGGACGGTATCTCCGTGCCACGCAGCCCTCAGTCATATACTTAAATTCAAGTATATACTTAACAGCCATACTAACAGCATTAATTAAGAGTCTTCTTGAGACTTATCATGAATAGTGGCAGCATGGAAAAATACAGCAATAAGGACCAAACCCCCAAACTGTCAAAGAAAAATGTATTTGGTAATAAATTGAAAACAAATGACCAACCCCACTAATTTGAAAATGGGTAAGGAGGGTAGATGGTAAGAGGGTAGATCACAAGCAAGTTCTGTAACAGCAAAGCGGGAACTCTAAAGCAGATGCTGAAATGATTCTAAAAGCAGAATGCTTGTAACAATCCTGCTCACTGTGCTAGGACTGCCAGAGCAAAGGGGTACGTATATAACAAACCTGGAAGCATGATAATTTGCTCTCCCAAATATTTTTTCCTGAGCCTTCTCTCTCTAGCCCCCACTTAGATTCCATCTTTCATAACTTTTCGTTACCTATCATTCCTTCTGCCAGGAGTTCATCAGTGCTCCATTCTCAGCTGTTCTCAGTGCTTTTTTTTTTTTTTTATCCTAGATCTCCCACTGATACAATTGCTGGTCATCCCAGTACCTCTCTCCCCCCACCCTGAGACCTCTTTTCCTTTCTTGCTATTATGAGAAGTACTCTGCCAATCCTTATCATTAACAACTCCAACTCTCTACAACTTAATGGATTCTTGCCTTTAACAATCCTAACTACTCATCTTTAGTACCTTCATTGCATTCCGAAAGCCATCTTTTGCTTCCACAAAACGGTATTCTTGAAGGACAGCCCAGTTGATTCATACCAACTGGCTTATTTTTCCTGTTTTATGTGAAGTACACATCCTCACTTCTAAACTTTCTCTGAGAACCCTGTTGCATTTCACAGTCTTTCAAGCATCACCTCAAATGTTCACAAAATGCTCTATGAATCAAATACAAATATGCTCCAGGAGCTGTATAATTCTGTAGCATATCGATTTAGCCACAGACTATCAATAAAACCAGTAATGAATCATTTAACTCGAGTCCAAAGACACCCCGCACGTCAATGTAACAGGGTTACTGGAAATAGACATTGAAACGGGGGAAGGTAAAGAATGTTACAGTAGTCTCTCTTTGAACTCTGAAGCAAAAGGGAAAATTGAAGTTTAATTCTGGAAGAGAGTATGTTACTATGTTCCTGTTTGTTGATGTTCTTTTATGACAGTCAAGAGAGAAAGCTTAGGTTTCTTACTCTCTCTGTTGTAAATCACGGTATCTCACTTTTTGAAAAAGAAAGCAAATTAATAGTTCCTTTTCTGCCCTTGCCTAACAGATTTCTCAAGAGATGGTGCAGCAGCTCATAAAGGTTCTTTCCTGGGGTCTATCATTCTTAATACCTTCAATTAACTCAGGAAGACAATTTTTAAATTTCAATTGTCAATTTAAGGGGAAAAAGAAAATCATGAAAGCGTGGTTTTTATCTTTTTAGATAGTATATATCCTGCACAGAAGTCATTAGACATGGAAGACAAAATGATGGGATTTTTCACTTAAAACATAATCCAATTATAACTAATATTACGACTAATCTGTATTAAATAGTTTACCAACAGAGCAGCATAAAACTTACAATCACTTCCATGCAACTAGCTGCTATATTTATTTCTTCCCATGACCTTCCTTCACACATCATTGATATGAGAGGTGCTATCCTGGCCTACTAGCTGAATTTCTAATCCATTATCTCTACTTAGAGCTGCATATCGTAGGCTGCAATCATGTATGATTTTTCTTGTGTCTAACTACCAAACACACAAAGAGGCTTGTACACCCCTCCTTTTTACTCCTTGAGAGTTAACACTGGGCACTGAAGGCCAGGTTTCCTTACTCTTACGCACTTGCATGCATTTGAGGTCTTAGCAACAGGCCAAAAGGTATCAGTTTGATAAGTATCACACAGCTTTTCTATGCTGATTGAATTTATCTTGGAATAAAGATTAATCAATTTCACGTTAATTCTTTGAGGAAATAATTGTTATTTGCAAACATTATGCTCCTTGTTGTGGGTTCAGTGGCTTAACCTAAGTGACTCAGTTTTGAACTGCTGATTCACTGATCAGTGAATGGCCTTTTGTCAAACACTATTTCTTGAAAGACCAAAAGACAACCATGAAGTGATCTCAGAACTGTTAGCCTGATCTCTCCATGTTGCCCATTTTACCTTCTGAAAGTACGCTCAAAAAGTTCAGACACAGGATATTGAAGATCATTTTTACCATAAGTCAAACCACTTGATATAGCCATTCAATAATCTTCACACAATTAATAATAAAATCAAGAATGATTCATGAAGAAAGTACATCCCAGAAAGTCCTTCAACTCCTGCGATGTTTTGAACTGCCTCGTAACATCAATTAACATTCTAAACCATTGTCAAAATATCTTAAAATGGGCAAACTTGCACTGATACTAAATTCATTTGATTGAAAAGAAAATGCTCTTAAACATTTCTTTGTTTTCAAATTGCCACTTCATTTGTCACTGTTGAAACATTTCATCTTTGAAATAAATTCACAAAACTTATGAAGAAATGCATCTTGTTTGCTGACAGTCATTTAGCCCAATCAATATTCTGGTTGTCACTTGAACACTATAATTGCATTTTAATTGAGTAGGGATACAGATATTTATTATTAACAATTTATAAAAAGGAAATACTTGTTTGTTTACGCTTGAAGACACTTGCATGCCAAACACTACTTGGAATACAGGGACACAAAATAGTTCAACTGAAAAATCTTTGAAAAATTTGCAGTTTCTTTGGGCCTGTTGAAACCTTTTAAAGGGAAACTTTTCATTAATTTCATAGCAGTATAGCTCCTAAAAAGAAAGATTTCTGCTTACCCAGCCCAAAATTCCCATTGCTGTCACTGTGTAATATCTGCTTTAGTATTAATTTATCAAGTTTTGTTTCTGAACAAGACAGTAAATCAATAATGCTGACAAAACTAAGCTACAGATAACTTCTCTGTTAGTGAGTATTCTCATACTGCACACCACCACTGCATCTATCATGTGGATAACCTTGAATCACAAAGAACAGCATAAAAATAACCCACAGTGAATATTGAATTATCCATCATCTTTTGTTAATATTGGAACACACCAAATATTTTTAATGGTATAAACACTATGACATTTAGATGTACTATGCTGATTTTGCAAACTAAGAAATAAGGTATGCAGGGAAGATCTGTCTAGGCAAATCTGTGCCACTATAATTTTTTTTTTTTTTTAATCTCCATGTTGTAAGACCAGTTAATACAGTGCCACTATATCACCATCTTGCCAGTACTCACTATTAACAATAAACACAGTTGTGGAATGGTACAAGGGATAACTCATTACAAGAGTAGTTTCCTGTTTAATGTTCGCCTTCAAAATCAGTTATTATCCTCAGTATTTTATTAAAAAAATCCATCTCTGAGAGGTGAAAATTGTTTATTCAAGTGATTATATCTCAGCAGCAAAAGAGAGTCTCTAATATAGATAGGATTAGGAGCTGAAGATACAATCAAAGTGACATACACTGTGGTGTGTGGGTAGGAAGGAGGAAAAGGGAGAATCTATTTGATTGTACTTGAGGTTGACACCGAACTAAAAGAAAAAAACCTCTAAACCCATCTTTTCATAATTATTGCCAGTACTTAATAGCACTGATTTCAAATCTGTTAGAAAACTAAGGGGAAAAACAAACAAACAAAACTGTTCACTCTTCCTAACCATACGGTGAACATGAATCTGAAAAACAGGTATTAGGATTGGATTCAGGAAATTCTGTTTTGGATTTTTGTTTTTAATTGTTGCTCTGCTTGTTGATTAAAGGACCCTATCTAGTCCTGCAGTGTTTTTAAAACACAACTTATTCCTTATGTACAATTTGTCCTCAAATGCTTAACTCCTCTCCCCTCCCATATCTAGGAGGGATTTCCCTAATACTTTTATCTTAGTATTCTCATATCTTAAAAGATTCCAGGAAAGCCTAGCTATTTCAAGCAGACACTGGGGCAGTTTTTTATATAAGACAACACATTCTCCAAACCAATAGCTTGACACTTTTCCTATCTGGTCAATGTTTGAGTAAATATTCATTAGCTGCCATCCCCCTGGTGAACCGCTGGCTGTCATCTCATATTTAATCAGAACTGCCTAACTCAATCTCTTAATTCCATAGGCTAACGTCAAAAACATACATCCCAAATATTCTTTCTGGAACTTCAGGTCATTTGGTATGGCACTTTGTTTTCCAGAGAGTTGCTAATAAGACACCTATGTATTTTATAGTGCAGTAAGAGTTCATGTTTGTTGTATCTGGGAGGAGATCTGCAGCTGGAAGCTGCAGCACTCCACCTCTCTGTTATGGGCATGTATTTTGTAGTTGTCTATTTTACAGATCATCCACATGAGAAATCTCCCCACATACACTCATCTCTGTTCCAAGTTAAACCTACTTCCCTAAAAAAAAAAACAAGAAAGGTGGGAAAAAATGTTATTGCTATTGTTGTTACTCCTTTGCTTTTAAAGGACTCCAGTGATGGATATCCTACAGCCTGCTCCAGTGCCTAAAAACCTTCCTTGCAGTTACTGAAGGTCATTATTTCTTTTTTCCAATTCACAGGGACAATGGACAGGGACAGTTCCCTTCTAGTGGAAGCAGGATCTTACAGTATGCCTACATGTAAAGATTAATTTCTGTGGAGAATTACTCATTTTTCTTTGTTTGCTTGGCTTCATTATGAGGCTCTGTAAATATTATACTATCTGTAAAATACATTAGGATTGTTTAGTTTTCTGATCTTCTTGTGCTACATATGTTCTTTAACTTTCTTTTGATGGCCCTTTTTAACCACAAGAACACTTGCAAGTGTAAAGCTTATTTTGGTTAGGCATTGGCAAAGATTTATCCTTCATGCCTCAGATTTTCTGAGCAAACACTTGCACTTAATGTCACATCAATTATTCTAAATTGACATGGACTAAATCACAATTAGAATTTAAACAGAGATCAAAATAGCATGCCAATAAAAAAGGAAGTGTAGTGACAGCTTCAGAAATTTACAACAATCTAAGTCATCTCCTCTTAGCAATCATTATCTTTTTGTTTTGTTTCCTAACATAAAAACATTGGTAACTCCAAGAATCAATCCACCTTTTTTTTTTTTTTTTTCTAATATATACTGTAGGTACTATATCAATACAGAAACAATGTTCCATTCAGTTTGTAATCTCATCTGAGATGAAATGTATTAAGAGGGAGAAAACAAGGTACAGTGGTACACAAAAGGTAGACAAACACAATCGGTTTGGTTCTTCATTGAAAGTGTGTTTTTGAACTAATCAGTTAAATCTAAAGATTCTAAATAATTTAAATCCCAGATGATAGTAATCTAACCAGTTGGCTATAATACAGATGTATTGCATTAGTATGAATTTGTGAGGAGAAAACATAACATTAAAAGCCTATGAAACACCCAAATAAAATAAGTAAGGCTATTTACAATTTTGTCTGACAGTTACTAGTAAATCTGGTATACTCTTTCACCGACTAGAGAACACACCTACCTCTAGTTCATTGGTTTTGAAGCTATCATTGACTGGCAGTGGCATGGTGGCCACTGGTCAAATAGGCACTGCTTCACTAACAAGATTAACTAGAATATAAAAAAAGGTGTCATTGGTGCTTTGAAAATATGACTTGGATTCAGGTAGGCTTCCTTTTTTTTTT
>VXAA01002192.1:377395-423044 GCA_013399115.1 Anseranas semipalmata | reverse complement strand
GGGGGGGGGGGGGGGGGGGGGGTGTTTGCTTGTTTTATACAGGCATTACCTCATCAAGAGCTCTGGGGACACTCAGTTTAGGCATATGGTTTCTTCCTGCCCTGACCAGTGATATTCACTAGTCCCATTTCCTTTCCATGGAAATAAATAAAGTGCTTAGTTAAGGCAGTAATATCAGACTTAAAAAAAATTGGCTTCAATTCCTACTAGAAATACTACTTCCCGGGCACATATAACCGTTTCAGAGAGATTGAGTGAACTGGTTGAAGCTGAGGAGGTGAGGAGAACAACTGTGTTTTATGGAGAATTAGACCTGTACTGCAAGAAAGAACTATATGGAGGGACTGCACAACTGTGCTTACCTGTCCATACCAAACACTACCAGCAGCCAAAGCTGAACAGTTTAATTAAGAAAAAAAAAAAAAAAAGTTGTAAGAGTTGGGTTATTATTCCCTTCCCTTCATCCACAAGTGGCACACAACCAACACAACAAATGGTAGTACTGAGCAACCTGGACAAAAAAAGATGTCTGAATTCCCAGCCATTTATGTGAGGTGACAGTTTGTACAGCTTAGCAACAGTGAGCAAGAAAACACTTGGTACCATTACTGACCACAAACAGAGCAAGTGGTCAAAGTAATTTCCCTTCAATATATCTAATGAGAAAAAGCCTGTTTAGGCAATGATATCATCAGTATGACATAAGATTTTTCTAGGAAAAAATATTAAACACTGCTTCTTAAAACCATTTGTTTTAAATACTGAAGTAGTGAGATTTGTCAATAGCAAAGTTTTTCAGAACTAGATGTCTAAAGCTATGATTTCTGCATTAGTAAGTAATGCAGATAAAATAGCCTAGCCTAACTACAATCATTTCTCAAACATCTAAAGAAAGTTTCAGAATCTCATTCTATTTCTGTTTCAGAAAAAAAGAAAAATCCTGAGGGGAGGGAACCACATGGATTTTAATAAACAATGGAAGGAAATGGCTTTGTTGGAAACTTGTCAGTCACAACCTCAGATCCTGCTATAACTAATAACAACTTACACAAGCAAGAAATCTTATACTAAGTTCTTCCTCCATCTGAGAAAATTCTTTAAATTACAGTAACACATCAGTAGTTTTAAGAAGTCTTACCTTCTGAATAGCCCTGGCCCATCTTGCTTTTGCAAAATTACTTCCAGTTGGATCTTTATTTCTCCTGGTGAAAGAAAGAAGTACTCAGAATAATAAAGTATGAAAAAAAAATAAAGAGTTCTGATAAGTGGACAGACAAACTGATCAAAGCTAGGTAGAACCATAAACTTTTCTCTGTATTTCTTCTGTATATAGTATCCTTTATATACTAAAAAATATTAGTGCTGTGGAAGTTATTCTTAATATAACCTTACGAAAACTTACCCTGGTAATTAGCATAAGGGTAACTTTATACTTAACAGGAAAAGAGATGATATGAAGTTACACAGCATCATCTTCCTACTCAATATGTTGAGCTGTTCATTAAGTAACCTATCTCTAGTAGATTCACAAGTGGCTTTACTTTGCCCATAATAATTCCAAACAAGCTATATTTAAAAATGTAGGAAAATTCTTTATTATGATCTCTTTAGGCCTCAACATGGAAGATTTATTTTATTCATGTCTGATGAATGATATATTATAAACTACATCAATATTTGTTACAGCAGATAACCAGGTTAAAAAAAAAATCTTGTAGTTCACTTTTCCCAAAAGGCAAATAAAACTAATAATCTAAGAAAACCTGATATTTCTATTTCAAACAGCTTTATTTAAAGGATTAGAATGTAGAAATTAACTATTACATATCAAAAAACCATTAAGTCTTGATAATTAATATTTTGGTTGTCTTACTTTCATTACAATTGAAGATAAGGATAGACAAACACATTTCTCTTCCCTCTTCTCACTATTCATTTCTGTCTACCCTGTCACTCTCCACTTGGGTTGTTAGTTGATAAAATAGAGCAGAATGTTTATAGTGAAGAGTCCCAAGATCTGTTGGTGATTTAACTGTAGAATTAGAGCATGGCACACACATACTTGATTCAGCATAAAGGAAAAAATGTGCAAACACTAGACAGTAAGCAAAACACATGCCAGTAACTCCATATGCCAATTTTCTCTGCTGTAAAAAAATATCAGACTACAGTTCTGAAACAATTCTCATCTATCCAGGTATTCTGAAGCAATTAGGATATGTTCAAGGAGAGAAAATTGGCTCACAGTATCCCCTTTGGATTACATGGAGTTCCATTAATTCTAAGAGTATACTTGGCTCGCAAAGACATGATCCCTGCCCTTATATTATTAATAGAGTATAAAGGAGCATTGGCAAAGGAACATATTTCCTCCTTATACTCCTTCATAAGTCAGGATTACAAGATCCTTGACATCAAATGGCAGGAGAAAAAGAATAAAGGGGGGGGGGGGGGAACAAGAGGAAGCCCCCAATTTTTCTCAGTAAAGACAAATTATTGTAAGACAGAGTTAACACTGTCATCGACTCTGCAAACTGCACTAGAAGAATTACTGAGAGGATATCTTGGAACCATCAGCTCTAAAGCCCTGAGCTAAATCTCTTTGAGGAAAAGGAAAAAGAAAAGCCACCACAACAAAAACTTACATTTGATCAGCTAAATACAATTAACAAAAATCTTTGAAACAGGAATGTTATGCAATAGATTGCCCCCCACATTCAGAAGTTACACAAGCCAATTATAATGAGATTTCATTATTCAGCTGTTTCACCACACCTGTAAAGAATGTTGATTCAAGTCGTAATATGCTAATTCAGTTCATGGCTGTTATGCACAGGTTAAAATCATTAGCACAGATTCTTGCAAGAGTGCTAGAGACCAAGTAATTGAAAAGATAATGTCTCATACAACAAGAGGAAAGTAGTAAAATAAAAGTATATAGTAAAATTCTATAGGTGTAATATATGGAGGGCTGTAGAAGCCTATCCACTAAGTAAGGTTGCAGAGTATTTATACTACGCTTTAGTGATACCCTTATGTCCACACAATCCTACTTAATTATCTTGGACTTCTGGAATAGTGTTCTTTTATTTGAGGAGAAAAATGTTCTCTCTGATATGCACAGCTGAATGAACATGATGCAAATGAAGTATAAAGAGGTTTGTCTTCCCCTGTTCTCATCTTTGGGGCTGCATATTTGCAGATTCAGCTATTTTTATTTTTTATTTTTTTAATTATAAGTTAAACCATCTAAGTGATATTAGAAATTAGTCCACTCCATCTCAGTACTGTTAATTAGATGGGTAATATTAGGCAATAATTAACATCAGGAATTTTTAAGGTAACTAGCTTCAAGGTCAAATGAAGCATCGATTGTCAATGTTGATTCAGAAGGAACAGATTAAAAGAGTTTTCTCTGCTTTAAGTAAGTAGGGTCGAGCATTCTTAAGTTTTGAGGGATAATATACAAAAGCAGACAAAAACATTTAGCTAGTCTGGATTACTTTCACAAAGTCATTGTTCTGTGATCAGTCTGCTCAGCAGTGCAAACACATAAGGCTGTTCAACACACTCCTCCTTATTCCAATGCAGATATGTCATGTAAAAACTCAGCATAGACAGTGTAGAAGCAGCTTTTTACCTGTCTGCTACCTGCTATCACAGTTACTGGTCCAGTGTAGACAACAAATGATTGTTAAGTTTCTATTCAGATCTATTAAAACTAACTAGTACCTGGCAGGAAACAGCTTCTCAACAATGAATAAAGCCTCCAAGTGACATGCAGGAATTCAGAGTAACAAAGACCACCAGATACTATTTTTGAGAGATCTGTACTGCCGACTGAACTGGGTAAAAGGAACATATTTTGTTCCAGGGAAATACATTGCCAAAATTTTTGAGACAAAGAACATAATAACAGCAGGTTAGGAGATCTTCACATAAACATTAAGTCAGAAAATAATGGAGTCATAGCTAATAATTAGAAGATCATTAATTCCCTTGGTAGACCAGCCAAAAAACTTGGTAACAAACAAGACAAATGCCCGTAAAAGAGTACCTAAAATTCATACTAATTCACTATTCCTACAACATATTGTGGTTTCTGAAAGGTTATTGGTCAACCTCTTGTAGCTCACAATGACGAGAAGGAAAAATTAAGCAAATCTCATGAGAAGTCCAGATACAATGAGATGAGCAAGTAGCCCAAGTCAAAGTTTTGTTGCACTGTGCATCAAACTTGTCAGGCCTTCTGATCTCCTTGTCATGAGGACCTAGGTAACCAGTCTTGCTGAAGTTGATTTACGTCAGAAGACATGTACATGCACAGGAATGCACAGGCTAGATAAACATGAGGGCTGTTCACAGTCTTACCAAAAGCTAAGGACTTTTAGTAGAGCACAATAATTACACTGATGCTTCCATTTAACAGATGCTTTCCCTATCAATTATGTTGCCCAAATACATTAAAATTCGTCCAGTATTTCAAAGACAAGTTGCATTTGCATGGCACTTCTTGTAAAAATTAAATCTCACTACAGACTGTTGAAAAGCAGTTAATTATAGAGCAGTTGCAGTGTGGCCACATACAGACAAATAATGACATCCTCTGAACACTTATTTGTTTGCAATAGACACTCTAGAACATCTGCATTGATTTTTAGCTATTCATCATTAATGTTGATTTCATCAGCTCTGACTATAAGCAGTAATACTACAGAAGAAAAATTGAAATAATTACACTATTTTTTCCTCCTCAAAAATGCATATTATGAAATGTTTTTTTTTAATCAGCAATTTCCACTCCCCACTACCAACATTCATGCTGGAACACATTCTGCTTAAATCAATCTCTAGTGGACTGATCAAGCAGTGCTCTATCTTGGTATTGCACTACCCCCTAAAATTGTTTTCTTATTTGTTTTGCTTCCTTGAAATAACTTCCTGGAAAGCAACTGATACTAGTTATTTCTGTAAGAACATGGAATATAAGGATGCTGGTGGTCATTTGTAGTTTACTTCCCCATTCCTTTATAGTTCAGGAGTGTGGAAAACAATATGTACAGAACACTTCTGAGTACTAAGTTTCTAAAGCTGTGGCTTCTGAAAAATGCACATTTTAATGTACCTTGGGAAGCATATAATAAGTTCATAAGATACTTGAAACTTTTGAGGGAGAATTTACACATCCATTGGTGCAGTGAAGCACATCAGTAGAACTATCTGGGGAAGCTGCTACCAGGTTTTGCACATTGGGCCAAATTGACGTTTATATTATTACATACACCTGGGCTACAATAAACTTGTCCTTGTTGTGGCACCTGCCAGAAGATTAGCTGAAATTAGCACTGAAATAGTTTCCAGCTGAAAACAAAGTGCCTTGTACCACTAGTTTTCAAGTCAACTCTCCTACTTAGTAGAAGAGAACACTGTTCAAATTCAAAAGTATACCTGGGATTTAAAACTGTAAAAATGGGATCCCAGACTTTAGAATTATCATGCTACAAGGCTATAATTTAATTTTAACTTATGTCACTGCCCTCAGTTATACAGTACAGATAAAAAAAATTAGTATAACATTAAAAAACTGTGTAATGAGTTGCAGTTTAGTAAAAAGCTAGGAAGAACAGCAAGTAGTACATCTTAGTTATAACAAGTTAAGAGGAAGTAAATGACAAAAAAAATTGTAAAGGAGAATTAAGAAGAGAGCTAGGCTTTCCACAGTTAGCTAGATCACAGTAAGACTTTTTTTTTTTTTAATTCTCACAGATTCATACAATGTAGTAGTACTTAACTACTTCATGTATATATATGTGTGTGTGTATATACACACACACATTCTCATGTCTCAGTGACAACAGAAGACAGACTTTGCTCCAAGATACCTTCCCTGTAGCATTAAACCTATACCCTTGCACAGGTTCCTATTTGCAGATGCTCAAGTTACACTCCAGAATTTAGTTTCAAAACACTAGAGAAAAAAAAAAAAAAAAACTTGCTTGTAGGCCAGCCTCTCCTTTCTACAGCAAAATTTAATTTTAAATTTGACTACACTATTTTCTTTCACATTTGCTTTCTTATCTTCTTCACTTACAAGGTTTAGAAGCTTTATCATCATCTTCAATTATCTGTCCACATCACACATATAACAGCTGTTTTTCACTTATAATAATTTACATTTGCAGTTCTAGGTTCTTGGTGGTTTTTTTGTCTTAAATCTACAATTGTGAAGCCTTAGTTTCTTTGGGACAAAGTGCTAGATCTCATTGCATCAACTTGTATTTTGAAAGCAATTTTATCTGTGCTAATGAAATAATATTTTCTGATTTTGAGATCACATTGTGTACCTAAGTTAGAACATAGTACAGCAATAACATCCATCTACTAACCATTCAGACCTAAATGTTTACTAAACACACGGAAAGAAAGAAACAAAAAAACCACTTATATAGATAAGTACTTAGAGGTTTCCTTACCACCATTTTTTATGTTACTCACATAATCATTAAGAACTTAAACCTTATACAAAGTCTACATGTTTTTATTCACTTTAGAGTGAAATTTCTAGGTATGTGTTTATCCCTATAGTGAAACTCACTTTTTTTTTCCTCCAAGTCCAAATACTTCCTCCACTTCTTCCTAAGATTTTCACAGGCATAATTCTCATTTATGTTGATCTTCCTATTTTCCTGAGGATGTTTGTTCTGGCTTGTCTTTTAGAAATACCCCTGAGCCCCAGTCCTTTATCTGCACAGCTGCTAAAGATACCCTCTCAGTAACTGCAGCCTAGTTACCCCTCCTCTTCCTGGAGATAATTAACTATTTGTTGCAAGGGAATTACATTCTTCTCCTTAGTGTGATTTCACCCTTAAGACTACATGTTTATGGGTTGTTGCCATCTGCAGTAAAAATGATTTAGGAAGTCACAGCTTATTTTAACAATTATTTTCCAATTACATTATTTGTGTTCTTACTTACAGTAGTACTCAAAAATTTGTATCATTACAGATAAAGAGATAGTCAGCTAGTTTGACTAGCTGAAAATGGTTACTGGAGCAGGGAGATAATTTCTTAAACTACTGTAATTGACAAAGTCATTGATTTGATGCACTGTGAAGTTAGCACGTAAATTTTGTCTTGAATTTTACATTTGCATCAGTGTAATAGTGTATGTGTTTTACTTCTTTCTTTTGAGTAAGACACATCAGAGTACCATTCAAAGCCCTTGCACAGGCCTAGAGGCATCCTGCAGCATTCCTGCAGACACCAGACCTGAATGTAGTGCTCTGATAGATTGGTCTTCCAAAATGCTAGGTTAAAAATCAACATTTTGACAGTAACCTAAATGGAGGATGGAAAAATTATGTGAGCACAAGACAAAAGTTAGTTTCTATATGTGAACAGGACAGCAGCCAGAAAAGAGGTGAGCTAAAATTATATCAATTCTCTTCAAGATCATAATTTGAAAAATTAACTGCACTGATTAAGGAAGCAGAGGTATAACCCATACATTTTGTTTATTGGGAAATGGAAGTTAAAAAGGGTTAATTTGGAACTGATAGAGGAACAGGCAAAAATAGTTTTTGAACTATTCTAGAACTGAGGCATCCTGGATTATAAAGTTAGTTTGGTCATCTTTGGGTGTGTGTGTGTGTGTTTTTTTTTTTCCCCCTAATGCAAAAATAAGTAGAGGAATAATGCAAGTTGGCATTCAAGACCTATTGTTAGATCTGCTATGAAATAGCTTCATTTATGCTACCATTTACAGGTTGTGACAAACCAAAAACTCTCCAGGGCACAAGTCTACAGTACGATAGAGCTATTCTATTCCACTTCAACAGCAAAGTGTTGAAAGATTATCTTCTTGTCAATCTTCAATAGTTAGAAAGCTATCAGTGCAGAAGCTAACACACACACACACACACACACACACACACACACACACACACACACACACACACAAAGGCAAGATGTTTTATACAGAAGCTTGAATTAACACTGAGAACAAACACTTGGACAGGGTTTACAGTGACAGCCAAAGGTATGCAACAATTTATTATACTTCTGAAATAGCCACAAAATTCATCAGGAATAAACCCCTCAAGTGCAGAAATTTCTACTTCTTTTGAGTCACTTCAAATGTTTAGACTTAGAAAGATGTAGATGTATTTTGGATTTGGCATTGTGAGGTTTTCTTTCTATTTGATGAACCCCTTTTCCAAAACATTGATGCACACCTTTCTCACAAGGTTTGGTTTACAAAACTGCATGGCTTATTTCAATTATGCTGGAGGAAATGGTTCAATTACATTTAATGTTATTCTGAAGAACCACTAAAACTGAAGGCCTGGTGCTAAAGTGTATGCATTACAATAGTTCAGTCAGAAGGGATCTACAAAGATCAAAGTCTAACTGCCTGACCACTTCAGAGCTAAACAAAAGTTAAAGCCTGTTATTTAGGGTATTATCCAAATGCCTCAAACATTGACAGACATGGGGCATCAACCACCTCACTAGGAAGCCTGTTGCAGTGTTTGACCACCCTCACAGTAAAGATTTTTTTTCTAATATCTAGTCTGATCCTTCCCGGTGCAGTTTTGTGCCATTTCTATGCATGCTATCATTGGTTACCAGCGAGAAGAGATCAGCACCTCTCTCTCCCCCTTTTCCCCTCCTCAGAAGGGAGGAGAGAGCAATGTGGTCACCTCTGAGCCTCCTTTTCTCCCAGCTAGACAAATCAAGTGTCTTTGACCTCTTCTCATAGGACATGCATTCCAGCCCTTTTATCAGCTTTGTTGCTTCCTCTGGATGCATTCAAGTATCTTCATATACTTCTTATATACACACAACATTCAATGTGAGGCTGCACCAGCACTAACAGAGTGGGATAATCACCTCTTTTGATTGGCTAGATATGCCATGTTTAATGCACCCCCACCACTCAAAGCTGTGAACTGGACCAGAAGCTGTCATTCAGATAGGTGGAAAACCGATCTTGTGATTTCCATCTTATTATACTTAGTGTAGTGCTGGTGAGTGCTCATTTTCCTGTACATTGCTCTTCAAAGGCATTCTAGGCCCCCCCCCGCCCAAAGCATATCAGACAGTAAATCAGCATATTACAAAGTAGCCCACAAGCTTTTCTGATGAATACAGGGATGCAAGGCAGTCTTCCTGAGAAATCCTCTCAAGATGCATTATCTCTTCAGTGGCACAATAGTTACATTGTCTCCCAAGTGCAAGATATTTATCAGAACAAAAGGACATGCAATCAGGACAGCAACTGATTGACACGACCAAAAGTTATCAGAGAAGACAGGTGACAAAAGCAATGTTGGTGTGAATAAGACACTAGAAAGACACTGTTCTGCTGTCCAGTGAAGTAGCAGCTTCTAATCCATCTTGAATCTCTTACAAAGTGTCACCTTGGACAGTTCCCAGAAGGAAAACAATGTCTGAAATTTTATGGATTTCTCTAGATATCATCTGGGTTTGCCACTATGCAGCTATTTGTTACTCACATGTTTATCACCCATTTCAACACCATATCATTGTTAAAAACAGTATTTTCTTCTAATACATCCAGCTTGAAAAAATAATTTGGGTTATTTTCCAAATTATAGAAAAAAATTACAAGACTTTTTTCAATTGAACTAAATCTTACTTGTATATTAATTTCAACATCAATATGGTAAGTCTGATTGTATATGCATGCAACAATCAAAATAAGTGTTAACTTCAGAAGTAGGATGGACCTGTAGAGGAGTTGCACACCTCCAGATCGAGGTTTCTCCCTGGTTTCCATTTCTAAATCACTTTTAGAAAGTATCCAAACTTACTTGCATCTCAAAAACTGTGTAAAATGCTCACTATTTGTACAAGAAATTTCACAAAAGAGTCTGTACTGTGACTACTGACTGAACTTGGCCTCATGTGAAACTGATTAAATGTTATAAGCTTATTCCATACCTCAAACAGATCTTTATATGGATTCAAATCTGTCTCTACTAAACTAAGTGAAAAATAGAAATTTAACTACTGATAATTCCATCATGTTGAATAGTTGTAAGATTTTTGGCTTATTGTTTTAGCTACTAAAAGGATAAAATGATAGTAGAATATAATGTGACTATGTAATAGTTAAAAATAAGAACAATTTTTGGAGGAATCTTAATAAACTCTGAAATAGCTTATGAACATGAAATATCCTTACCCTCCTCCTGCCCCAAAATGCTGAAGCCTTTCCTAACAGCAAATTCTTTCATACACTGATGCAATGGACCATTTTTGCTGCCAAAATTAATTCTGAAAGTTAATATTATACTGAGGTTATCCTGTTCAAGGCAAAGAATTCCTTTGTTAATTAATCTAAATAAATTGTGATAGACAAGTCATGGCTTTCAATATGTTTTAAGAAAATATTCAAAACAAATATATTCTGCAGTTTTAACTATCTGAATATTAATGAAATATCTTAATGCTCTCTTTCAGAAGTTTCAAGATGTAAGCATGCTAGACTTATATAAAATTTAACTATAAGGTATATTTTTCCACTTGCAGTTCATTTGCAATATCTATAGATCTAGTTTAGTTGCTCAAATTCTTTATCCATAAAATTCTGCTCTTCTGAATATAGAACATAGTTTGTTTCAGTATAACAACCTGCATCTACAAACACAACCAGAAAAGAATCAACTTTTTTTCATGCTGTGGATAGTCTTGAACAATGCAAATTGTGCAGTGCAATAAGCTGCTGTAAGAATAGGCCTCTGCTTCAGAGGGTAAATGCATTATTCAATAAGCATCTTTCCTTCACCATTTTTTCAGTCAGAGCAGAATGATACTAAGAACAAACTCTCCGGCTGTTTAGTTTGCACTTATTTTTATTTTCATATATAACTACAAATTTTATAAACGAAAACAAGTAAACTAGATATCATTTCTAGAGATGTGCAGGAGTATGCTCAGTCTCTTATCATAATCTATACCTACTGCAGAAAAAAAAAAAAAACACAAAACCACCAGGATTTGCTTTGGGAATCTAATGCTGTTCCTGTTTTCCCTTCCATTCATTATGATTTGCAACAAACAAGCAGTAACAGAGAAGGCTCTACTGCTGTATATAAACATCTTTAGCTTAAAACACAGTAAAAAGGAAAAGAAATGCATGTATATTTATGTTGCAAATTCATCCTAATCTGCTCATATTTAATTCCTTTTTGAACAAACTCTCACACTGCAGAAAGTGGTTGGGTTTTAGTCCCAACTTAATCCATATCTTTAGTGTCTGCACTTATGTGGTGTTTTCCTTGCCCTTCAGCAATCGCCACAGCATGAAGTAAAACATGCCTGCCATCTCTCCACATCATATGCTTATACAACTTTTCTGACCTTGAATCTTGATATTCAAGACAGAAAGGGAAGAGTTTCCAAGGCAGATGATTGTACTATTTGAGACTATTTGAATCTTACTTACTGCCTACAGGCAGATAACTTGTTCAACCAATTTGTTTGGTCATGTATCAATGATTGCTAGTCAACAGACAACTTGCTAGAAAAATTTGCATTGATAATCCACATCAATAATAGAAGTTCCATTTGAAAAATCCATACAAATAGGTAATCAATTATTCATATGAGGAAAAAACAGTAATATGAAGTTCATGTCTTACTCCTTTCATTGTACACCAATCATAATTCAAGCCAAGGGTTTATAACTAAGCAATCCCTATGCAAAAGACATTTGCAAATGATTTCTAGTGAAGCCTACATTGTATGTGAATGTGTTAGTTTCATCTTTAAGCCGCTTCATCAAAAGAAATATAACACAGCACTAGTAGCCTAATTAAACTTTTCATAAACATGATTTGCTCCTCTTTTCTCCCCCAGTTATATAGCTCTTTCTGCAGAGTTCTTGAGCCTCCCCACCTGAAATTGTCTGCATGTTGTTTTTTGGGGGAAAAAAATCAAATCATATGGACAATGGGAATTTGCCTGAACAAGAACTGGTACCTGTCTTGGCTATTTTAGCTTTTCTGTAAATGAACAGCTTTTCTAGTAGTTTCAGAGGGAATACTTGCACAGAGATTGAATATACATCTTTTACACACAGCTGTGAGCATTAATTAGATAAACTGGTTCCCAGAAGCTGACAAGGCTACCTACTTATATAAGTAGTAATTTTAGTAAGGTCTAAGTAAAATGTGTTAAGTTTTATAGCATGCAAACCTTTTGGGAATTACAGCTGCATAACAGTAAAGCATTCTTGCTACATGAAAACAAAAACACTTAAGGCATAGACCTTAATTAATCTAGGACCAAGAAACCAAATTCTTAACGTCATTCCTATTCCATGCATACCAACACCTAGCGAATTCTTCAAGAATTATGTTATTACACAGTCTCAGGGGAAGTCAGAATGATTTGTCATTTATTATGAAAGGTTGTCACCATAACAGATAATACAAAGCCATGAATATTAATAACGAAGTCAATTAAAGCTCAATATCAGGCGCTAATAGGATGCAAACAGTCATCAGAACATTTCCAATAACCACAAGCAAAACAGACACTTGTGAAAAAGATTTAAAAAAGTTAAACAGTTTGATTACTAGGAAGAGCAAACCAATATGGAGTAATAGGGAAAAATATTGAAAACTAGTAGTAACCTCTGCCACATGACAAAGGTATTTACATTTCACAGTTACATAACCTATTTTGTAATTACGTTTTGTAAGTTGTTTTATATACCTCAGGAAATAAAAACAAACTTTGCTGTATCATTTGTGCAAGAACTAAACACCACCTCTTCTCCTACCAGGAGCTTCTCCATGATTATTTCCTGGCTAGATTGTAATATACAGTCATGTTGAAAAATCAAGGAATGATCTGAAAAATCTCTAAAAATTGTGCTGTATTAAACCAGTTATCCAAAATACAAAGCCTCATTTCCAGAGTTCTTCAGAGCACCCCAAGCAGAGCTACCAAGTAATTTGTTAGATTAATTCCTTTTCACCACTGCAACAGAATGCTCATCCTTAGAGACATAACATAGATAAAGCTCTATTTTTTAAAATGAAATAATTTGGATATTAAAATAATAATTTCATCCATTTATCATCAGTAAGAATTAAAAAATCCACATCAGTAATTTTCAATTGATATTTGGTGTTTCTGTCAGGGCCCTGAGTGCACTAATAGACTTTATGCGACTAGCCTCACCTGGGGCTCCATGTGTGCCACAGCTCCATTTAAGCTCAGACCTGGGCCTCTGCTTCCTGCCTGAGGTTACACTGCACAAGCAACAGCCTCTAGCTCAGATACAGCTCTGCCTGACTACAGACCCATTTATCTACACTCTTACTCTTGGACTGATTTCCTGTGTTAAGCCTGACTCTGCCTCATTGTTATGGTCCTGCCTGGTCACCCTCACTAGGCCTGATCCTGACCTGTGAGAGTTGACTTGCCAGCTTGACATTGAATTTGCTTCACCACTGCAAACTTGCCTGGTCACCTGCACTGTTGTTTGACCCTTGCTGCTACACACCAGGCCCATCTAGGGGCAGTGGGACAGGGCCCTGGTTGGTGAAGCTCCTATCCTGCTCACTGTTATGTCTGACTCCCCATCCCGTAAGGGAGCAGCTGACTGCAATTGTTCATCTTCAGTTACTTAAGACTGCATTTTGCATTCCTTATTTGTGAAAACTCAGTTAAGATTTTTTTGCTTTAAGAAATACAGAGGTCAAATACATAGCTGCACACTACATAATTTTACATCAAACTTCTGAATAGAGCCTACTGAGAATTTCCTAATGTGAATTAAAGCCTTTAAATTAAAAATAGTAAAATATCCTACCAAAATTTATTTGGGAGAACTCTAGACAAGAAAATATACAGCAAGATATCAGCTCACTATCATTTTTTCTAAACTGCAATTGGCCTTGCAAAAGGAGATTTCTTTTGTTCCCTACTACTAACAGGTTTATACATAATTTGTTTTTATTCTGACAGAATTGCCAACTCTGTCAGTGTTTACTCAATTCTGTGTCCTTTTTTTCCCCCAATCTGTTGAGTATGTTTTCTCTACATATTGCTCTTGCTAATTTATCTTCTTTTCCTTGCTAGTTTTCCACTCAAAATCTTTTAACACATACAGTTGTTACCAATTTTATTCCTAAATTTAACATTATTATACAACTTAAGTAGCATCATTATAAAACTTAAGTAGAGGCATCTTATAAAACCCATAAAAAGCTCTTAAACTTCAAATGCACTATCTTTATGGTACTTCATATTCTCCAGCTCTAATTTTAAACTTTGACAATACTTTTCTCTGTTGCGGATATCAACTGCAAAATTCTTAGGAATTCTTTAAAAGGATTTTTTTCATAAGGAAGCTTTTTTGTTTAAGTAATTTTTGAAAGAACTACTTTTACTTCACTCAAGAGCAATAGTTCTAGGCAACAGAAGGTCTGAATGAAAAACACATTTGAGAAAAAGCAAGAGGGTGAAAGTGAACTCTGCAAGAGCAACAGAGCAGAAAGGATCATGAGTGTGTTAACTTGAGTGACAGATGAGAATTAAGCCTGGGGAACAATGGAATGAACTCTCAGCACTACCCTGCTGTTCAAAAAGGTTCAAAAAGGCTTAGTTTTATATCAAGAGCATAAGCCACTGTTACAACAATTTTCTCTTATTGAAAACAGCTACTTTGCTGTGATAAGATTTTTTTTTTTTTTGCAGTTTTAAATGACTGTTCTATGAAGATAAACCAAACTTCACCTAAAGCAGAATACCTTTCTACCCACAATACTTTCTATAATTCAAGTAGAATATAGCTGCCTAAGCAGACAAACTGCTCACAGGAATGCTCTTTAATATGTGAAAAGGTCATATTTAGTGGAAATCACTTGGTGGGAAATTGATGTAAACAGCCATCTTAAGTTGCCTTTGGAACACAACAGTATTACAGTATTGATATAAGTATTGATTTAAACTTACCTAGAGAGAAAAAGATAAAACAGCTCTAGTAGAACAAATCAAAGAACAACTGCATCAGCCACTTGTCAAGATTCACATTCTCTTTTGAACTACTCCGGACTTCAGAACTTTATGTTTTTCAACTCTTAGGGTACTAGATGTAGAAAGTCTCCTCCAAATCCTTTTATTTTCCTCAATCATGTGGAGTTTAGAGAAACCTGCTTTTCTACTAAAGAGCTTTGAAAGAATTCATATCCAAGTCAACTGAAATGGTGGATCTACACCTCTGAAACAGAATGGGAATGAACGTAATTCAGCTGCCTAGTTATAAGCACCCAAGACTATTTTAGTTCATCTGACCTGCAGATGCCACTCCAGACAGGCCCAGGCATTCTGGAAGTCCTGCAAAATATCTACCATACATGAAAGTCTGGGTTACTACAGGGAAATTTAAACAACACTGAACAGTTATGTTTAGTCAGAATTCTACCCAAGTCCCCATCTGAAAAGTATTCCTTGGGGGGTGGGTGAAAGGAGGAAAAAAAGAGACCACAGACTTTAGTCTTCAGTAACTACAGTATGCGTGAAAATGCAGAACTATGCTGACCAGAACAGCTTAACCACTTAAAGCATACACATTTTTATGAAATCTCATACTGTAAGATGTCCCTCACAGCTTTCCAGAACAAAGCTGTGGACCTGGGAATTGGTGGTTCTGTTCTTCAAATGCGTGGGAAAACATGGTATCAGTTATGAGAAAGTAAAGCTCAGTGATCCAACTGGAGCAAAGGCATAGGGAATACAATTATGTTAACATGTGACTTGATTTTAAAAAACAGCCTCAATAATTATTAAATACAAAAAAAAAAACACCACTACTTACAATGCCAGCTGCTTTTTATCTTTTAAAAGTACAGTGCCAGTCCTGAAAGGCTCAGAACATTCTGAAAACTAGTGGCAAGTCATAGCCAAAAGGTTTGTGACCTATATCTTCTGTTAGTGTGCCTTCCCATTTTCTTTTTCTTTTTTAAACAGTAATAAAAAATAACGCATCATGAAAGATCATTTATTCTTTGCTACTCTATCTTATAACTTTGAGGAACAAACTGTCAGTGAATAATCACAGGAGAAAACAACATACATGGACAAATATCTGCTTAAACAGCTATGGGTACATATTGGAAATATGGTTTTAGTTTCATGTCTATCAATTTTTTTCTCTGTCATCTGGGCATGTATATGTAAACAGATTACTGGACAAACGGCTGTAATCACTTTAAATGAATTTAGACCATAGCAAATGTTTGCTTCTCTGTATTTAAAAATAGGGAAGATTAATTACATTTTTAAGAGGACCTTTAACTTCCAGGATGTTTCAAAGCTTAAGAAACTTTTAAGACTTAATTTATCACATTTAAGCTTTCATCTTTTTGAAAAGTCTGTATGTTGCTGTCATGCCACATTAATTTAATGAATATTAGTTTAATGACAATTACATTAAAATCAGCATTGAGTGATAGATTCTGATGCCCAGTTTTAGTACTGTGTAGTACCTTTAATTTCCTTTAGCATTGTTACCAGCACATAGACATTAGGTTTGAGAAAACACTGTCATAAACCCAAGCAAAACCAACACATTTTTTAATACGTATGTAAGCAAGTCTTTTCTTGTCCTATGACTGATTTATACCTCTGCAGAGACAAGTATCAGAGGACATATTAATATTCTTTAAAGAAAGGTCCTTATTAGTGGTATTATAATGTCTTTTTTTTTTTTTTTTAAGAAATATTTAATTTAAATTTGCTTGGTATGCAAGTACCCCAAGTCAATTTGATGCCATTTGTTTTAGTTTCATTGACAGGCCCTTGCATAGTACTTTTGTTTATCTGATTAACTGTTGACCACAGAATTAACATTGTCTAACATATTCGAGTGGTATTTTTAAATAGAAAACATTTTTTAGTAAGACTTTCAAAAGATAAGTTCTTTTGAAAATGGGACAAAAGCTTACCTTCTGATAATCAATATTTTTCTTTAGTGTACTTTTTAGCATAATTCTTTTGTTTCAAAGAGTAGTTTCACAATTTTACAAGACAGACTATTATTCTGGTTATTCTGAGATTGATCCATAGACGATAATGTAT
This sequence comes from Anseranas semipalmata, assembly GCA_013399115.1. NCBI lineage: Eukaryota > Metazoa > Chordata > Aves > Anseriformes > Anseranatidae > Anseranas > Anseranas semipalmata. The sequence continues at coordinate 405,923 of VXAA01002192.1, read as the reverse complement.
TGATTAATTGATTGGTTTCAATTGTGAAGTGTACTTTCCATTCTACTGTGCCAGTTAAGTGAAATGTCTCCGGAAGGAACACTATGAACTTATAGAGGATACAGACATTGATCCTGCTATTTTTAGAATTTATGTTTCAAGTTTAAATATTCTCAAACCTGCATAGATTAACTCTTATTCTAATACAGCTTTACTGTAAACAGCACATAGTTTTCATGTGAAGATTTTTATTAACTTAAGCTTTTTGTGTAATATTGTATGTACTTTACTCGATTATCTGCAGTACTAATTCACATCATTGCACCTTAAGGCAATGATGTCATACTATACTGCTAATATGATAGATGTATATTACTTCACGAGCATGATGGTACACAGAACAAGCACACAAAAGATGTAGTTTCATTGAAGAGTAATTCAAGTACTTATATGCATATTTTCCCTGAAGAAGCAGCATATAACCATATAAAGTACTCATTCATTGTGCCACTTTCCATCATTTATATATTTTTAAATTATAAGACACTGTTTTCAGTCATTCTGGTGTAAAAACTACCTAAATCTCTAGCCACACACATTGTATTTGTATCTGAATGGCACCATAATGATTAACCATGAAGTCCATATTCTTGGAAAGTACTATCATTGAGCGCTGGATACTAATAATGCATACAGAATGGAACAGTTGATTTACCATATGGTTACTATACACAGCCAAAATAATTTCATTAGCTAATTAAGTGCAACTGATTAAATTTTTCTACAAATCATAAACTGTCTACATCTAGAGTCAACTGCCATAAACACTAAATACATAGAAGTACAAGACTAAGGAATTGACAAATAATTATCAGCATAAAGAACAGATTAATAGGAAGTGAGCTTTGCACACATTAAAACTTCAGTATTTACAGGATATTTACAATATGGGGCTTAATACAATCAAATACAGACAAATAGTCTAATGTAATTCCCTACTACAGGGTTTTCTTATCTATTTCCTTAGTACAAATGCAGTTGTTTCGAATAAATACACAGCTATCTCAAATTAAGCTTTAAAATGATTATAATCTTTCTGGACAATCTTTGAAAATGCCTATAATTAGATGAAAACATTTTCCTTTTTAAAATATTATCTTGTAATTTAATGGTGACCCTGTTAATTTAGTAAAGCAAATATTTATTTAAATTCAAGAAAGTCATCTGGGACAAAAAGGCTAAGGAAAGAATTCCACAATCAGGATAGGTTAAATTCTTTTGTTTAGCTTAGTCTGCTCAGAGGCTCAGATCTCTGTTGAAAGAGACATGTCAGCTCTGATGATATGCTAATGTCCATACACATGCTTGAGAATTCAAGAGCTATTTCCCTATATTTTTCTGACAGCTCTCACCCTAAGGAAACAGTTCTACTTCTCTGCTAATATCTCGCAAGAACTGGCTAGTAAATGTAAACAGATAAAGGACCACAAAAGCTAAAAAATGCTGTAGCACCACGTGAATATATATACTGTCTGGCTGGCTGGCTGTATGATGAGCTTGATGATCTTTTTGCAAACTCATTTCATAGTAATTTTGTTTTAAAGCTATAGGCACTAACACTTTTTTACTGTACATGGAAAGGTCATTTAAATGTGTACATGTTATATGTTCAGAAAATACATAATGTAATAGCTTTTGTCAACTCTTCTGACAGTGAAGATCACAAATTTCTGTATTTTAAATATTACTAAGTTTTCTATGCTTAGCCACAGAAATTACTGTTAGATAAGGCTAACATTTGTGCTTCTGAAGTTATCTGTATACCAGCATATACATAATCTGTTACAATAGATTCTAAAATGTTATTTATTGCTTTCAAATCATTAATGGACTATACTCTTATTTAATAGGAATTTGCTAAAAAGATATTTCTGATTTATCCCTAATGTCTACATTTTTGTAGGCTAAAATCACATTTTGACAACCGATTCATCAAGAGGGCACAAATATTGCAAATTCATTTGGCAAGATACAGTATTCTTCATATTTTTTTCTTTCAATGGAATATGAAGATTTATGCTGTCACACTAATAACGGAAGTATGCTTTATGGCTTTATAGGTTTAAAAAATTGCAGTCACATACTTGCTTAAAATACTTGTATCACTGAATGCCATTAAATTAAAAAAATAAAAATTCCAGTAAGTTACGATACATGCTTGATATGACAAGTTAAAATACCTTAGCTTGTTTTCTTGCATACTGAGACCACTTCCTGTGGATGACAGTCTATTATATATATCTTTATGTGAAGCACTCGTTCCTTGGAGGGGCATCCCTCTGTAGCTGCCTCTGTAATCTAAATCTTTGTGCATATCTGAGGAGGGGAAAAAAAGGTAGAAATCTTTGTCCATTTTATAAAAAGAGCTTCTAAAATGAGTAAATATTTAATCCAAAATACTAGTAATAGGGAAATAATCCAGTTGATTCCAAAATATTATAATTAAACCATGTTCTACATGAAAAGCAGAAACAGAGTTCCAAGATCACTTTCTCATTGTTGCTCTGAAAACTTTAAGAGGCCTAAGCCAGTTCCCTTTTTCACGGTCATAATGTTGAAAACGGATAATTTTACAATTGAAAAAAATGAACTATTGCTGGATTGGGAAGAAAGCAGGTCTCAATTTTCTGGTCCAACTACTATTAACTGTATTTCTCTTGTGTCTATGCAAAATGCTCCAAGATTACAATTATTATTTATTTATTTTTTAAGTAAAGAATCAGGTTTTACTTTAGCTCTATTTGATATTGGCCTAGAATTGGCCTTATTTCAAGTTCTTATCTCTTTGGAGGAACCTAGTAAGTCCTATCTGCAATGAGCTATACAAATTTATTTCCTGCATTTTACTCTATAAATCATCCTAAGAGTTTTAGTGAGAGTAACAGATTCATAATCTGGCCCCGAACCTGAGGACATTTTCTTCCATACCAATTAGAAAAACTTCTGTGCCCATCTCTTTTCTTCTTGATGTTTTGGTTACGTATTACCAACTATGATTTATTTCCTCTTACACTGTTTACTCAGTGTGGTTAGCTGCCAAAAAAAGTAACATTTCTCATCTGTTGCTCAGAATAAAAGCAGTACCATTGTGAAACAAAGGTAAACTGAAGAAACACTTCAGAAAACAGGATAGTGTGGTTTTTCTAACTGCATAAGTTAATGCTAACTACTAGGTTGTTTAGATATGTGAATTATTGCACAAACTAAGGTGCTCTGTACTTGGAATTTTGTACTTCGATGCATGAGTTTTCCCAATCACTGCTATCATTTTTCAGGACCCTGTTTTAGGCTGATCAAAACTTTATGAGAAAAATTCATTCAGTTGCTAGTTACTTAGTGTATCATTGAATTAGCATGGGACTAATACAGAAACAGGAATTAGTTATTAGTCATTAATTTATTAAGTTATGTCATATCACTCTTTGCAGTAGATATTAGTGATAACTAGTCAAATTTCATCCACTCCCAAGACGTGAATACCTGGATGGCATGTTCTGAAATGACTCATAAGGTTAAAGCCTTTCAGTAGGCTACTTAGTGAATTAAGATCTTCCCAAGTCACATAAATTAGTTTAAAAAATGGTAGCTATTACCAAATACATTCCACATAAGTAAAATTATCTTAATCTCCTTTAGTTTGTATTCTGTCAGGTACAAGTGAGAAGAGTACATCTTTCAGAAGATTTATACTTTTGACTGCAGTACGAAAGTTGTTGACTGAAAACTCCCATATAAGCCTAAAGACGCCTTTTTCACTCATGTTCTCTGGCTGATTAACAGCTGTCTAGTTGTCTTTGTCCACCACTACAACAGAAACTTGTGGTACACAGTTAACACATTTTCTCCATCTTTGAGTTATTGGAACAGCTATTCTTACACTTTCGTTTTCTTTTTTAAACCTGGTCTTTCTCATCCCCCAAAATACCACAAAGTATATTGCAGCCTAAGTTGTTCCTATCCTACAAGTTTTGGTCAGATCCATAACCTGTATACCTAGGGTCTCAAAATCTAAGGGTATACCAAGGTACACATATAAAAGTATCTAAATGAAACATATTATATATATTATTCAACCATGCATAATTGCTAAAGATAGAAGCATTAACCTCCTGTTAGAAACAATTTCTCTTGAACATTTCCTTATGTTCCATAGTTCAGCTTTTGTTTGTGAACATACATTGAGTGCTTCAGAGACTGAATCTCTAGGGGAAAACTCCAGGTTTAACTGATTTCAACAAGTCTTGTTCATGTTTGTATTTCTATTCACAGGACAAAAAAACACCATCTGCTTAAATGCCAGCTTTTCAACATAGCTGTGCTGTTGCTAGACAAAAAAGCTTGGATGGACAGCCTAAAGTAATGTAATTAAAAAGTAAAACTAGTTTAAATATGTATAAACAATAATGAATACATCTTTGATTTAATGTTTCTATGATGTGGTCAGGAAGACCAATTGCTTCATGCACTTGGTACTTTCATTGTATTTTCAACTATACATAGCTCCATGCTGTTTTACAAGATCATGTTTTTCTAAGATATGCCCTACTCTTCGGTTCATATTATACGTATAATTTTATGATTGGTGAGTAGCATGTGTCTAATGCCAGATTTAAGAAAAAATAAGGCATGTCATTTAAACTTTCCTGTGTTCTCTTACATGAATGACCTCATCAATTTGAAGAAAAATTAAATTTAATAGTGAAACCTGATTATAAAAACTTGATTTTTAGAAACATTAAAAATATTTGTGGTTCAGCAGTAGCATCAATCTAGAGTGTGTAGAATCATAGAATGGTTTAGGTTGGAAGGGACCTTTGAAGATCATCTAATTCCAACACCCCTGCCATGGGCAGGGATACCTTCCATTAGATCAGGTTGCAGAAAGCCCCATCAAACCTGTATCCGATATGAATACATATATCCACGTTTTATTACTGTGAGCTTGATTATATAACTTTAAATATGAGAGCCTCATTTTACTTAGTATCCTTTTAACAGAGCATAGTTTAGATGGTAATAGTGAAACAACAACTTTACTGATATCACAAGTAACATTAGCTCATACTTTTAGAAAAAAAGCACCCATGAATGAACTAATGTTAAAACACTTCTCCAGTACCATATGCAGTGCTTCAAGTCCACATGAAGCTATGTTGTTACAGAAGCACGGAGGGTTCTCATTTCAACCAAATGTGTTACGTTTTTTCTGCAGATGAAGTGTCTGGCATTTGCAAATGAGCATCTTTCAGGGAATGCGAAGAGCAGCTGCAGTCTACCTTTCCAATGTAATTTGTCCTAACAAAGAGGCTGCACCGATTCCAACAGATTCTCAGCTGATCAATCTTGAATTGAAAGTCATTCAACAGAATAAGCAATTTGAACATAATGACTCAGTTAAACTCCACGTAGAGGATAAAGATAAATGTGACTTTCTCAATACCCGAGACATAATGCTTTTAAATGCCTCCCCTGGCACAGAGAACTACAGTGTAAGAGTGACCTCTACAGGATTTCTGCAGCACTCCATGTCTACAGTTCCAAAGATAGTCTTTAAAATATTATTTCTCTCAACTTTATTTGAAAAGACAGTACAGAGATCAACTTAAAAGCTGATATTCCTGCTAGGTAGCAGCCTGAAGTCAACAACCTGAATTTACAGCTTGTAAGAAACTTACTCTAATTGTATGTTTAACAGACATCCACCAGGTTTCTATATAGGAAAATTATGTGAAGAGACATTTTAAACATTTTACTGATTAAAAAGAGATTCCAAAAAGAATTTGTGGTGCATAGAATAAGTGTCATTTGTACCAAATTTTCTCCCTTTATGAGTGTTCTACTATTACTGCACACACTTGTCCTTTTCTGTCATCATCTTTATAAACCACTATTCCTTTTTACTACTCGTCTTTTTATACTTAAGGACACAGTCTATTCAAGATATATTTCCATCATGCTTAAAGGAAATAAGCTGATCTCATAAGTGGGAATAATTTAGACTAAGGCACATATGAATACCTATTAAGGAGTTCCTACATACAAACCTCAGTTTTCAGACAATTGAAAATTGCATGTGGCTGCTGAAAAAAAAAAGCAAATAAGCACAGAATGTGAACAGGGCTTAATATAACTTTTAAAATGCTGTTTTCTTTGCTAAAAAATTAGAGTATTTTTTGGAGAAAAAATATAGGGCCTGTTTGTGACTCGTAAGAATCTACAAGTGTCCACAGATGCTCTGTGAAAAGGTATACATTCTATCAGATGTATTAACATGAGAGTAGTCTAAAACATCCAAGATAACTTGTTTGCTTTAATCAGCATTAGCTGTATTGGCACATTCAATTTTATAACGTGCATTTCAAAAAATGTGAAACAGCTGAAGAGCATATTTTTGGTCCAACTCCTATTTCTTTTTCCAGAAGAGAAAATCTCTCATTCATGTTTCTTCATGAGTTTACCTTTATTCTTGTATACACTTCAGGCTTAGCCTTTTTAGCCATAGCTCATTAGGCTGTTTAAAGAGTAAAATGTTATGTGAATTTGGCATATTGGACCTTTTCGCACAGCTGGATTAACAATCTTGATTAAGTATGCCAATCTCTCTGTATTAGACCTAGAAATAACATGAGGTGATATACTATTTCAGTTCAGTTCCATGATCTGATTCCATTTCTAGCTTCATTATACTATTTTCATATTATATATACACATCCATTTTCCAACTTCATATACAGTATTCACAAAAGCAGAGAACCTGTGCTAATAAGATAAACTGTTGTGAAGCCCTAAGTTTTACTAAAAATTACATTGTGCTAATAAACTGATCAAAGTATGTGACATAGAGCCATAACAGAGGAAGCTCTAGTGGTTTGAGCTTTAAGGAAGCATGTTTCTTTATGTAGTTCTACAAACCATGTATGAATGAACATTAAACAGTGAAATGGTTCATCTGGCTTCTCATAGAAAGTAACTCTGTGATTCTCTCATTTACAAATGCTTTAGTGATTAATAACCATTTAATCTATAGAAGAGTTACCATTTGACATTATTTCAGGAACTTAAAGTAGAACAGAATGGTTGGAGAGCTGGCATTGGAAGAGACCTCTTAGTTCATTAATTTCTTGGTTATATTTACAGATGCTTCCGCCCACCCCCATCTTTAACTCACCAAATGGTAACACAAAGTAGACATCCAGTAAGATCTCATGTGAAGTTGGTGTTCTTGTGCCTTGAATCTCACTTCCATTTTTTATTACTTCAGAATGCAATGTCCACCAGGCACCTGGACCTTCCTGGAAAAAACATTCTGTAAGATACCTGCGTACGATTTATAGCATTATCCACTTCTTCCTGAAACAAGGTTCCCTTAATTCAATGGGAGTCTCTCTGACACCAAAAGGCTTAGAATCCATTCCAGACAGCATAGACAAATCCATAGTAAGATGCAAGAAATATGAATACTGAAAATTACCCTTATGAACTGAGGTCTTCCAGTTCCCCTTTGAACTGGAGCCAAACAGGTACATTCTAGCAAGGCTGAATGATAAGTGTATGCTAATAACCAAACCAAAAAAGAGCTTCTGAAGCAACTCGCCCTTACAGATTATCCTTATAGCCCATAGCAGAGCTGCAGAGTTGAGATGAACAGGATGCATAACTAGAAAAGCTCATCAGTGGCAAGTTATAAATGGAGGCTCAGACAATCTGAAGAAATTAACAATCTCCAACTTTGTTTAAAGTTTCAATGTCAACTGTTAAAGCCACAACCTCTGTGTCAGCAAGCCACAACTAAACAGCTAGGGTAGCAGAGCAAAAGAACTTGGGCCTGAAATGGTTCTTAGCAGCTGTGACACAGAGCAACTTCTAATTTAAATAGGAATTACTTCCTCTGCACCCATTCTCTTGAGTAGAATTATCAAAATGTCAGTTCAATGTACATATGAATTAAGTCCTACAGAGAAATGGCTATGGAGACTGATGGGGGATGCTATAAGGAAGAGGTTTTCTGATTTTTTCCTCATTTACTTCATCAATTGCCTTTTTTTTTTTTTTTTTTTGAGAATTTAAAGAGGGACAGAGGGATTACAAGGCAAACATTTTTATTTTCAAAGAAAACGTGAAGAGGAACTCTCAGGTAGTAGCCTAAATCCATCTTCCCAAACTCAGAGTTTTTCTTTATAGACCCCATGGACTATGTGGAAGATGACAGATTTATGGGTGTGAGAATTGTGGAGTATTAGAATAAAGTATTTCTTCTTTTTCTCATTTCAGACAGTTTCACAGCTCTTGCAAATTGCCTCAATATTTCCTTACTCCTGAAAAATCCTTTTTCTTGATTTTCTAGACACCAGAGGAAACGTGCTTGCTCTCATGTTAACTGTAACTATGCTAGATATTTAATAACTCTTGGGATTGACCCATTTTCTTCACTCATCCTTCTGCTTTCTCATTGTACTCTTTCCTTCCTCGTTACCATGGAACAAATTTCTGTTTTCATCTTCGACATAGCAGCCAATTCCCTTAAGACAGAAGAGCAGGTTTTTTTTTTTTTTTCACATTTTAATAGAGATTTACCCAAGGTCACACAATGAAGAGTCAGGCCAGGAACTGCAATTTGAAATTCCCTTGCTCAAATCCCATAAACCGAACTGCCTTTGCCTTTCTAATAATTAGAGCACAAATGAACTCTAACCCACTTACTGAATTATACCAGACTCAGTATGTGAGCCAGTTCTCCAAGGTATACACAGTTAATGGACATCAGTTGTCCCTGAGTCATATGTATACTATGCCTCAGTATTACAGACTGAAGTGAGATTATAAATTTACATTAATTATAGATGTCATTACACTAGTCTGGGAGACTAAAAATGAGAAATTCATTGGATTTTACTCATTGTTTTACATTTCCACAGAAAGTCAACTTACATCTGTTGCATGTTCCACAGTTGCAAGGGGAATCCATAAAATTCCTAAAATGCTATCCCAGAGCCAGCCTTTCTTCCACAGCTCTATAGCAAAGCCCTTTTCATCAGCACTGATTTCACTAAAAACAATGAATACACAAACCATTAAACTGAAAATACAGGCTCAACTACTCTCTATCACAACACCTTGAGTTAGTGATTTACAGCACATACAGAGGGGTTTTATATTCAGTATACTCAAAATGCAAAATAGCAGTCATAATGCAGACATTAAAATGGACTCTCATTGTTCAAGACTGGTTTTTTACAAACTGTTGAGGACAGTTCTGCTGGAAATATGTGGCACAATTTCCAGTTGTCAGTAGCCTTATTCTGCTACAAGATTTAACACTATTGGATATAACCCAGAAAGAATACAGGACAAGGAAGTACATTTAGCTCAGGTTTTTCTGAGCAGCTTCTGCATATAAAATTTTCAGTAGCTTCCACAGGACATTGGTCTCCTCAAGACAGCCCTAAAGAATCTGCATTCTCAAGTTCCACCATAACTAATGTAAGTGCAGGAGTAGTATAATATATCTGGCCTTTTGTCAGGTGAGTTCTTCGGTGAAACTAGGATTCACAATTTTCAACATAAAACTTGTAGGAGTATTTTTAATGAAATTAAAGTTTGGTATTGTTGGCCATGAAGGCACACACTGTCAATCAACACAGACCATCAGCTAAGAGAAATTTATAATGGCATGGGAAAAATTCCTTCTTTCCTCACAACAGCAAGCAAGCAATAACAAAAAAAAAAAACCAAACAAACAAAAACACAAACAGCCCAAAGGGAAGGAACAGACAAACCATCTCCTACAGGGAACTGAATCAATTCCTAATGTCTTGTTTTCATGGCAAAGAAAACAAGGTATAAAAGATGTTTGGAGCTTATTCTCATCATTAGAGTTGAAAAGTAACACTGTAGAACAAAGATACAATGGGAAAACTGCTCTCAACTTCAAGAGTTGCTGATCCTGGCTCTATTTTAATTCTACTTATAAGGTGCACACATTTTATCACTAGCTGATTTTGACTATGAGCTGAAGGAGATCATAGCACAACCTTATTTTGCGGGAATTTTAATTCAAACTTTGCCAGGACATATGACTCACCCATGACATTGAACTAAAATTGAGAGAAGTGTAAATCATTTCCTCATGTAATATCTGGCATTTCTTTATGTTTTAATATAAACAGTTACGTACATGTTCTGTAAACGAATGATATAATGAAGAAGTAATTACTGTGTGCTGCTGTGATGGATGGTATATAGACTCCATTTGACTGAACTAATTTTAAGTAGTAAAACTAATCTGATTTGTGTGGCATACCACAGTGAATTACTATATATTCATTGGTATCAGAAAAAATGGCAAATGAAATCTGAGAAGAGCAAAGGGTGCCACTCTTGAGACAAGTACTGAACTCACCATGCCATGTTGCTCTCAAAAAACATTGTGTTTGATACCTCAGTGTCTCATTTTCCACTACACTTGTGCAGTTCAAGAGGCATAGTGAATTTTTGCTCAGCTTGACCCTTTACAAATATGTCAAGGAAAACATTGTATATTCTTATCTTCAAGTATTTTTGGAGTCCAAATTTATATCTGTTGCATTGATAAATGAACAGTGAAACTGCATACTGAAAGCCTAATTTTTTTTTTAAAGCAAGTTAATAGCATAACAGAGCAGCTCTGCTCCCCCCCCCAAAGTGTACTATAACAACCACAAAGGGAGAGTCCTTAAAAATGGACTACAGCATGACTTCACAGTACAAAGTCTATATAAAGGTATTTGTAAACACTTGTTTAACCTTGTTTAGCCTTTTAAACCTTTGCTGGGTTGTAAGGTTAAGCAATAGATAGAGCTACAGCAACCATATATTTCCTTTAACTTCTAATTAGATTTAGTTATTTCAGTGCCTGCTGAAAAGTTGGTTTATGTTTATATTCGGTAACAATTGCAAACTTCAAAAATAATCCTAATAAATTACTCATTCTCATTTAAGTCACGGAATGCTCATTTATGTACACTATGAATAAAAGCAAAACATAAAAAATTATTAAACAACATTTTAACACATTCCTCAGGATAATTTAGAGGACAGGTTACATACCCATTTTAAGATATTTTTAATTGCCTCCTGCACTAAAGGTGATGGATAGGACAATTCCTGAAATTTACCTGATCTTCTTCCTGATACACTATCACATTGCCACCCAGTACCCTCCCAGTGTTTTATAAAACTATTGTCTGGAATAATAAATTGCCAAAAAAACATCTTAACACAATGTTGTCATACAACTCCTCTACACTAGGAGGCTGGCATTTTTTCCTACAAGTTACAGCTGCTGTATAACAATATTTATAAAGGCTAGCTATTCATATTGATATTAATTTTCCTTATTTTCCAAGACAGGTAAGTTCCTCCAGTTTAGATAATTTAAGATGTAGCTCTGAACAGTCTGCTAGAAAAACCTGATGACTGGAAAGCAGAGGAGGAATTAACCCCAGATTAAGATTGGTTTTACATGGTTGGAAGCCAGCCTTTTTGAATACCTCTTTGATATTCCATTACATGTAGCCATAAGATGGCATGTAAAGAAGGTGTAAGTGTTGGCTTAATGTAAATAAGAAACAGCCCCTTCCTAGTCTTCAATTAAAGCAAGCTGATAGTCTTTTACAGCTCTCAGTTGCATGATAACAGAAAGAAATCAGTTGCATGACATCAGAAGAAAACTCCAAATTTCATAACTTCAGGGTAAAATTACAATGAAGCTGAGGATCTCAAGTGAAACTCAAAACACTGTGAAATATTAATTTATATGAAGTGTGTGAAGCAGAAGAAAAAAGTGGAGATTTTAGAAATGCCACACTTAATATAGAACACAATTAAATGTTGTGGAGTTATTCCAAACAATGTTACATGTAGAGCCTGTCAAAAGGTATTTATAGGTTTTGATAACCAGAAAATAGAGAAAATGTTCAAAACATTCTTTGACAACACATTAAAACATTTGGATTAAAAAAAAATTGTAAAAACTTTTTTAAAAAAGTAAAGCCAATTAAGTGTTTAATTATGTAAAAACACTTCAACCAACTCTAGTCCTCAGTAATAAAATCCATGTTTCCACAAAGAGCATGTGGTGACAGAGAAAGATTTGTGCAGGGAGAAAGAAGAGAATCAAAAGTAGGAAAGAAAGGAAGGAAAAATAGAGTAACTCACTATCTCAGCATTTAGCAGTAAGTATGTAACCTCATTAACTGCTTTGAAATTTTCAGTTGAAAGTAGGTTTCATCAGAATGTAAGTATGTACATGTTTGGATCCTCTTGGCCAGTGAGGCTCTAGAGGCTGTACAAGGTTCTGGAGAAAAGAGAACAGAATAAATGACAAGATGGAGATGACTGAAGATGAAGATCTGCAGATAGAAGTGAGAAACAATACAGGTCAATAATAAAAGAACTACTTAGATATGCTGTTAAATAGATTAAATGGAAAGAAAATAATCTCAGAAAGAAAATTGAGAAAAATAAAAATCAAGTTGCATGAAAATCAATTTGAGATATCCTTCTCATTTCTGTATTCCTAAAACATCACATGGAATTAAAGAAACTGGAGACAAATATTTTCTTTCCCTTGTTGGCTGCTAGCCTATTCAAACACAACAAGGATGCATCACAGTCCATTCATAAGAATCTCCTGTTACTTACAACATGAAATCCTGCTCCCAGCAAGGTTCACTTCCCTTTCTGTCTATGGTAGTGCTTTTCAAATTATGGACTTTTAAAACAACATAGGTGTTGAATGCATCTGAAAAAAGAACAAGAACATTTAGTTATAGCCCTATTTATTTTTTTCCTCTAGAAGAGGGAAACATTCAACTCCAAGGTTATAGGGGTTTAACTCTTACTCCATAAAACACCTACAAAGATACCTCTCAAATATGTGCATTTGAACAAGAAAACCCTTATGATTATAATGAGATAACAGGAAACCCCCCCGTACATTACAGGTGGGAGAGAACAATCCTAGATGTCAGAAGTTATTTTAGGGATCAGCTTCCAGACATGGCTTCCCAGATTATTTATCAATTTCCATGACAGATTTTACATGAAACCAGCATGCACACCCTCTCTGCAAATTTTCTTTAGCTTTCAAGTGATATGATAATATTGGTGAATAGCTATTTGACTCTGTCCAATTATACAAGACCATGAACTTGTAGCAATGCAATTCCATTGTCTCTTTGGGTGTGAATCTAGTTGTCTATAGTTGCAGCTGCAAACTGGGCTTCAGATGCTATTCCAACTGAATTCACTTTTGTAAATGTTACTTTAAATGCACTGAATTAATATTCATAAAATTGGACCTAAGCAGCAGAAAGAATCAAACTAAAAAATTTTCAAAGTGCTTGAAAATATCAGTGACAAAAAAGCCCAAGAACTACTCTGCACTTTAGGACCTGTTGTGGTTTAACCCCAGAAGGCAGCTAAGCACCACACACCTGCTCTCACATCTTCCACAGTGGGATGGGGAAAAAAAATGGAAAGGTAAAAGTGAGAAAGCTCATTGATTTGAGATAAAGACAGCTTACTAGGTCAAGCAGAAGTTGTGCATGCAAGCAAAGAAAAACAAGGAATTTATTCACTGATTTCTATCTGCAGGCAGATGTTCAGTCACTTCTGGGAAAGCAGGGCACATCATGGATAACAGTTTCCTGGGAAGACAAATGCTTTAACTCTGAATGTCCAGCCCCTTCCTCCTTCTTTACCTCAACTTTTATTGCTGAGCATGACATGTTATGGAATATCCCTTTGGTCAGTTTGGGTAAGCTGTGTTGGTTGTGTACCTCAACTTCTTTAGCACCTCCAGCCTCCTTGCTGACAGGGCAGCAGGAGAAGAAAAGTCCTCAAGTCTATGTAAGCAATGGTCTGCAACAACTGAAACATAGGTGTTATCACCACCGTTTCCATCAAAAATCCAACAACATCATACAAGCCTCTGCAAAGAAAATTGACTCTATCCCAGCCAAAACCATGACAGGACCTCACACAAAAATCTAAGGCAGCAAAGAATGTATTATGTTGTTTCAATTGATGCAGCTGTTCAGAAAAAATTGCATACAGGAAACATTCTTTATTAGCCTCTAGCATCCTACATAAGGGTCAACACCGGCACATGGTTACTTTTTTTTTTTAAAAAAAAAAAGTACTACTTTCAAAGATACATCCAGGAAACAAGTCATTTTTGAACTGTCTGCATTACCACAGATCAACCACTCTGAGTAGAAGGGAAGCTGTTTCTGTCTACAATAGTCTCTTGAATATGTTGTATGAAGTTACATAGCAACTACCAAAAAGCATGACAAAGTTACCTCTGTACATCCTGTATGTACATCTTATCAATCAGGACTGATGATATGTTTGACAAAAGGACTAAAGGGTGTTATGTAATGGGAACTTTTTTTAAATAAAAACCAGCAGTGATCAACATTATTTATTTTCTAAGACACTAGTCTCCTCAAACACATCTTTGTTCTTTGAACAAACTACTGACAAAGTCAATACAGATTTAGATGTCTGGTGGCTTATTTTTGAAAAATGATGTCAACAATGTGTGATTCACATACTGGCCTATTCATCTTTCTGTGTAATTGAGGCAAAAGGTGAAAGTTGCAAAATGTTTTGTAGCTGCAAAGTAAAATTGTTTGTAGTTTGGAGACCTGCAGCTGAAGTTGAGAAATTTTCAGAACAGATTCCCATTATAGTCACGTGGCTGCAAAATAGCAACCTACAGTGTTTAGTTCCAACCATTTTGAGCACCTGCATCTATTTCTAAATAGAAATCAAAAGCACAACAACCAACCTCACCCAAAGTTAAAACTCATCTCCTTTAAAGGAAAACATAACTGACAAGATAGAACAATTAACCATATTACTACTGAAAATGGTAATAAACCCTGATTACTTTCCATCTTTCCTCAGCTCCTTTTCTAACATAGACTGAAAATTTTTTAGTTCTTATATTATCATTGTTCTCTCTTGCCTGGAACTTTGTCATCTGCCTTTTAAAATTGCTGTTTCACCAGGAGTTGCTTGGCCTCTTTAGCTTTTCCTGGATCTAGATGTTACCCTTCAGCACTTTACCATTAATTAACCTCCTCCTTCAGATTTCATGAGTTATATCAAGTAACAAAATGCAAAAGCTATCTTCCAAACAACAGCAGATATATAACCTCCTGAAAGAATAACTGTCAAAAGTGAATGTTACTCAGCTGCTCTGGTAGTCGAAAGGAGATGTAGATTTTGTTTTACAATAAGCAGCTTTGTTTCCACAAAGCCATTATTGCAACTCCCAACCTTTTGGCTGTCAAAAATGGGGGCCTCTGGTGCAATGCTATGCAAGAAGAGGAAGAGCAGGCTGTGCCTTTGCTCATATCTTTAGCTTTCAACCCAAAACAGAACACAAAAGCTTTATGGCAGCTTACCCAGAGGAGTAAATTTGCCAAAGGAGAACCTAAGAGTTTTGAGCCACACTCAGTCACCACCTGCATAAATTTCCACCCAAGAAAACATGGCCAATTATCAGAGAATACACCATTCAAACTCTATTTAACAAGTCCTCTACAGAATTCAAAGGTCTGGACTTGTATCAAATAATTCTGTTTGACATTCTTTTGTAAATTATCACCTCTGAGTGCCAACAAAATATAATGTTTGCTGAACCCCCCAGAACAGTTTTCTGGTTTTATTAGGATGTTAATGAAAAGAAGTTTCCTCAGTCTGTATTTCATACACATACTTCAGAGCCTGCTGTGAAGAACAGCTACTTCAGAGAGTTGAAAGAATCAGGTTCCCAGAAAGCAACTTAGCCTGTGCTACTTTCAGGTTATTTTTATTTTTTTTTACATCCAGTTAACTTTAAAAAACTTGCAAGGGTCACTTAAGCATATTAACCAGACAACTACTGGCAAATTTTGCTGTATTGATTAGGTTATATAACAGCTTCTCCTGAGAACTAGTGATTACAAGGATCTTGAAGGCCCTAAATTTATGGTTTGCCTGTATGTAAGAAATCCGACTAAATTTGCATTTATTCTTTTTTCCCCACTCCTTGGCTAAATCTTGGTCCCAGAGGCAGATTTAGTGTCCTTGGCAGCTTGATTTTGCTCATGTTTATTGACTAAGGCCTATGCTTGATCTATATTACTGTTCACCAGTTAAGCATGCCCTCCCATCCATATTTCCTCACTGGGAAAATTCAGACTTCTCAACCTGGTGAAGCTAAAACAGTGCATTCTTTGTAATAAAAATTCTCTTGACTCATGACCTGTTTAGGTCATCAAATTATATAAAATTACTTTTTAATGGAAATATCTTATTTGAGACACAATAACAATTAGCAACTGAAAATAACAGAGTAATAGTCTGTAATCTTTTTTGTTATTTTGACCTTTAAAACACTTATTTCCTCATTTGTTTTGTGCTGAACCCTTGATGAAAAACAAACAGTCATCCCAGGTTTAAATGATTTAGTATGATACACTGATACACACATGCATTTTCCGCCAAAGAAATTAAAACGGCAGACTTACCAGCTGCTTTATCCAACCTTCCTTTTTTCACTATAAAAAAAAGATTATATTCATATCATACCTTGACAATCTTTGCCAAAAAAAAAAATAAAAAAAATCTAAGGGATTTCAGTGGTTTAAAAAGTCATAGGCAAAAATGAAACTCACTCTTACAAATATAATCACCACTGTAATAAGATAATATGATTTTTTAGAATTCTTTGGGAAATAAAAATGTGGAAAGTCTTTACAGTTTACAGAAACTTAGTAAATACATGGATACAATACAAAGGTCACAGTGGAGACAACGTAACTAGGGAGAATCATATACTACCCATCACCTCATAAAGCTAGTTCAAAATTCTTCTCAATAATAGAAGTTACAGAAGGCTCAGACTTCACATAATCTAAACTAATATCTAGCATCCTATAAAGAATTATTTTTCATATTGTATTTACTCTACGTATTAGAAAAGACATGCTGTGGTAAACACCTTGCCAATTTAAAAACATTTTAAATCCTGACTTTTTACAGGTTTTAAGTTCCACTCTGTGGTGTCACTTCCACTGATGAAGAATGCCCTGGAGTTGCAATTCATAGGATTCATATAAGGATTGCGATTCATATAGATTTTCCTAAGTATGATAACCAGGTCATTATTTCAGATCCAGTATATGACTACTAAACATCAAGTTTAAACTTTTAAACAAGATAATCTTTAATTTTCCCTGCCATATCACTGCAAGTAAGACAGTTCAGTTCAATTTGAATGAAACACTGCAGCCCTACAAAAATTAAACCTGCTGTATTTATTAATATCATGCATTTCACTGCTATACTTATAACCTAGTAATTACCATTAAATAAGAAAAACAGCATAATTGCAAGTCTGTAGCTTTACACTGCAAACATTCCCATAGCTTACTACCATTGTTTTCTGACTCCCTTCCCAGTGGCCTATCACCTACCTTCCTTATCCTTATTCCTGCTTTCATTTGTCCTTAAACATCCCCATGTATTCTATGGAGTTGCATCACATTTGCAGAATGTCTATCTGACAACTCTAATCACTCCACTGTATTTTACATTTCAAGAAAGCTTCAGTTTTCAAGGCAAACAGGGAGAGGCCATCAAACTGTCACTGAGCCAAAAGCAGACTGTGGTTCCAAGCACCGCAGCAGCTCAACTGCACTGCAAGAGTGCAGAATTTACACTGTTCTTGCTTGACTTCCATTGAAGGAAGCACTACAAGAAACACTCCCACTCAAATCAGCAACACACAGCTACAGTCTATGAAGGTGCTTCTAATAGCCACCTACTAAATGTCACCTTATTGAAGGAGCCTGTATGATAAGAAAAACCTACCTTTTATAGACAGAAGTTCCATTCCAGTAGAAAGGTATGTTAAAGGAGAGATTAAAAAGAACTTTTTTTTTTTAAGGAAAAAAAGAAAGTTTGGCTTGGTGAAGATTAAATCACCTCTTCACCTCCTGTTTCTTTACTGCAAGTGTGTTTCACTTTTCCTAGATGCTCCTCCCATGTTTCACATGGAGGAAAGCCAGCCAATTAAAGGACCAAAGACAGTAAAAGAACAATGACAAATTCTTTCTGCTTCAGTAAACACAGATGAAAAAGGAAAGGTGAAATATTACAACTGTTTCCTCACCCTCATTTCCTAAACTTCTATCAGCTGTATGCAGCTGTTTCTAGTCTAAATAACATTCCTGAATGCCATCTTCATCCAGCAATAACAAACAATGCAGCTATTTTATTAGCAACATACTTGGTTATTTCTTAATCTTTCATTTTAATACTTTCAAAACATTTTAAGTGGAATACAAAAGGTTTGATCTTTTACACACAGAACTCTTATTTTACTATATTAAGTTAGCCTACTTACACTTAGCTATAGCTACATGAAATAAAATACAATTAAATATTACAGATAGAAACAAGCTGAATTTTCATATACTCCATGAATTTCTAGCTTCATTGCTGAACTTTGTTATTTTATGTGGAGAGTGAATACTATCTTGTAATTTTAAATTTTGCAACATTACTCAAAACAGTGAAATCACTATAAGAACTGGGACATTTATGACTACTTGTTCAGATTAATTGGGTTATTAAAGGGGTTTGTTTCATCTGTGTGTGTGTTTTAATATATATTTCCACAGATGAGCAACATCTTAATTTTTCCAGTCCCTATCATATTAAAATTTGGCTTTTGGTCTTAGGTCTTAAGTTCAAGGAAAGGAGTGCCCTCAGAGCAGAGGAGGGGAGCATAGACCTACTGAGTTCAGGATATGCTGAGAGGTTGCCTGTATTTCAAGGGAAGGTGAGGACACTTCAAAAGGAGATGTGAGTGCTGAGGCTGCTTAGCCTGGAAAAGAGAAAGAAGCAGGTGGGGTGGGAGTAAAGGTAGAATTTATCAATGTTTATAAATATCTGATGGGAGGTGTAAACAAAACTGACTTCTCATTGTTGCCTAATAACATTGTTACCTACAAGAGACAGT
This sequence comes from Anseranas semipalmata, assembly GCA_013399115.1. Lineage (NCBI taxonomy): Eukaryota > Metazoa > Chordata > Aves > Anseriformes > Anseranatidae > Anseranas > Anseranas semipalmata. The sequence goes on along the minus strand of VXAA01002192.1, from coordinate 386,821 downwards.
AGGCACAAATTGAAACTAATGTCACATGAATGTTAAAAAAAATTCAATTAGGGTAGTTTAACACTGAAATATAGGCTGTCCAGAGAGGATGTGGAGTCTCCACCATTAGAGATACTCAAAACCTGACTGCATACAATCCTAAGCAACCTGCTCTCACTGACCCTGTCAGAGCTGGAATGTTGGACTATATCTCAAGAGCTCCCTTCCAACCTTAACAGTTCTATGATACAATGGCCTAGCCTGTGTTAAGTATGATACAATTCAGTGCACAATGTCATGGAAGTATGCAGTCAAACCACAAGATGTGCATACTCTTTTTGTGGGGTGTGTGTACCACAGAAGTATTTAATATTTGTTTTAGGATCATGCTACTGTGTGATAATGTGAAGTTCTTAATTACTTTCCAATATTGCATTCCAGATGAATATTCTTGCACTTCTGTCTTCTGAATTGTATTTATTCTGAGCAAGTCTCCCAGAGCCAGATTCCCAATTTATGCAAATGATGGAGTTCCACTGAACATAAAAGAGCTGGTCTAGTGTTAACTGGCTGAGAATCTAATCCTGAGCTTGCATTTGAGTCAAATTAAGAAATATTTACTCAGAGATGTGATCACTGTTCTCAAGGTTCAGTAAATTAGAGTCTACAAGAAGCCTTGGCATGAGTCCAAGTTACAAAATGGTATCTCTGTATCCTTCTGAATCTGTGCAAACTTGCCTCCTCTTCCTTCCACTCACCTTCTCAGATATCAGGGCCCCTGGTGCGAAATATTGAGGTTCTCCTATTCTCAGATGGGGTCTAACTACAGCACCCTCAAACATGCTTCTCCAAGCAGAATTTTTTTTTTTTTGCACAACTGCATTTGGCATCAGGCAGTCACCCACCCATTCTGGTATTATGACTGACATAATCATACAACTTTCTTATAGCAGGGTTAATTTAGTCTTCAAGCAGGAATAAAAGTGACTAAGATGATGTTTACAAAAATAAAGTTATGGTTCATATACCTATTCATTTTTTAAAATATGTTCTACCAATTCTTCTGTGAAATTTTTACTTCTGCACAGCATACATATAGGCATATAATTCCAAACAGAAAAAAAACACAAAGGGCCATCATAAGCTGGGCTACATTTCCAGCTGGGAAGTAAACCACTAATGGGAAATATGTACAATGAAAAATCTCCACTTTTTTTTAGAGTCCCTTGAATCCTTGGGTTCCAGCAGCTACAGCAGTCATCATGTTGTTTGTTTTACTCTGATATCAAAACTGTTTCTTACATACACAGCTGGGAAAGTTATTATGATTGCATGGCAGGAAATATACAGAGAATATTTGAACATAAGGAGGTCACTGTGAATTGAGAACAGGGTATGTGCAAGTGCTTTTTCACTCAGAAAAGTCATATTTAACAAAAAAAATAACAAAAAGCGCTGAGCTAGAAAAAACTGTCAGGACAGTGTTTGGCTAAAGGTATGAGTCAAAGCTGCAGCACAAGAAGCATGTTTCACTAGCCAATAGTTTCAGTACCTCCAAGTAAATACCTTATTAGTCACACCTTCCCCAGTGTTTTCTTCTTCCATTTTATAATTTCTTAATGCCTGATATTGCACTTTGGTACTGTTAAGCTGACTTTAGTTAAAAGGTCCCAACATTGCAGATCCATATGTAGAATCAAGAATCAGGAAGACATTGAAAAAAGAACAGAATCATTTGCCTTGCATTTCTAGCTGAAATGTATCAAAACTGTCTATACTTCCACCCTTTTTCAATAGAAGAGAATAATAAGTTACAGTGCTTTTGTTAAAGATGTATCAGCTGATGCTTGACATTGCTGAGTGATCTGCTTCTCAGAAGTGTATGCAAATCTGTTCTGTTTTTAACAGTATTGTATTTCTTTATATGCATTCATATAGCACATATTAGCAAATTGAAACCTTGCAGCTTCAAAAGCAAGGAGATTTCAGTCTGCTGATTTACTTACCTGGCATTAAAACCACACATTGTTCTTCTCAGGAAGTTCTTTCTCTACAGGATACTTGTAACACAACAAATATGGTTGTGAGCACAGTTTCTAATATAGTATGTTGCACAGGGAGAACAAGGAACAAAGCACATTTGAATACTGATTGCAAAAACATGTGGAAGAACCTCAATTCTCACAGGAAAATGAAAACAGACTATTGGGACTAAGAATTCTTAGTTATAAGAAAGAATATTAAAAAACAGTGCAAAGAAGCGTTTTTGGCCATATTTCAATTAATACTGGAAGTATGGGGTGTAGGAACAGTTTCCTTGCAACACTTACATTCCCATCTGAATATTATGAAGCCATCTGTTCTTGGCTACTTTTACTCTAATCCATTTAGATATTTTTTTAAGAACTTTTGTCACTGGAACTCCAGCATTTAATCTTTCTTTCTACTGAAATTCCCCCCCTTGAGAAGAAAGGGAATATGCTCCTTTGCAACTTAATGTGGTTAAATTTTCAGCTTATTAACTTTGATTAGCAACTCTTTAGTATCTCACTAGCATATGAAGCAACATGCCTATCACCTCAAAAGATGAGGTAAACCGTGTTTTTGGCTTTTCCCTTGAAGTCAGGCATTGGCTTAAAATAAAAGCTAGTGTGAGAATATTTTTCTATTATGGGAAAATTACACACTCTTCAGATCAAATTCAAAGATAAACAGACATTATCATTATTGTAATCACAAAACAAAGCTGAAACCAGTGAAAAGGAATTCAGCCAGGAGTAAAAAAATCATTTTCCACAAAGTTTTTTTCTACCTTTTAGAAATATAGATTCTGCATTCCCAGATATATACTAATAATTTTCAAGAGACTCCATAAGCAATAAAAGGTAGAAATAATGAACTCAACAAAATATGCTATCAAGAGATGCATCAAAGCAACAGGCTAAGCAGAAAATCAATCAGCCAATCTCTGAGCCTGAGAAACTATGAGCAATATTGAAGATAGGAACTACAAATTAGATCAGTTTGTTCCCTTACTCCTAAAGATAGTCACAACTATGGCTAGGGATAATAGCTGATGTGTTCTGGGCTTCACTAGAATCATCTTGATAAACAAGTTTGATGCACTTTATTTACCCTTTTCCAAAAGGAAACAAAGAAATGGTTCTCCTTAGAAACATTTTGTGTTGTTAACTAAGTACATAAATACAGACTATCAAAATATCTATTCACTAAAGTTTTGGAAATTAATAAGTCAAGCCACAGCAATAAGAGTACTGAATTTTTAACACATGCATAAAAAAACCTGTCGGATGCATATTCAACCTGTCATGTACTAACCAGTCACAGGAGCCAGTAGGTTGCTAGGCTAGAAGTAGGCTTATCTGACAGTTTTTTTTCCTTGCTATTCTATTACAGCAAAATGTTATTTCAAGTAGAAATAAGTTAAGTGCTCATAGAATTCTGAGTTTCTGAATAACTGAATACCTGAAGTTAATGACAAAACTCTATTGTTTTTAATTCAGGACAAAGCTTTAAAAAAAATGGATTACTAAGTCCAGATAAAACAAGGATTTCATGTACAAATTTTGCATGCTTACATCTTTCCTTCCTTAACTCCAATTTCATAGAGGCTGAAAACTGTCAATCACTTACCTGTTTTATGAAAGTACTGATGGAATTAACATCTGTACAGTGTTTTGGGATCTTCTGTTGCTATTTTACATATATAGACACTGAATACATACAAACCAATCCTTGCACCACTGTACTGAGAAAAGGATCACATACTTCTGATTATGTTCCCTAAGTTTGGGTACTATTCTGACCTATGACCCCTGTCTTTTCAGTGATGAGTCATTTGGACCACTGAAATTACATGCCCCAGAAAGCCTTTGTATAGATAGATCAGAAAAGGTTACCTTAATGCAAAGGAATATAAACCTCAAACAATTTTATTATTTTAGCATCTATTTTAAGTTAACCATGATTTTCTAGTTTTTATTTTATTATTAGTAGCTCTGCTCATCAGTATAATGTGTAAAATTCGTTGCTCATACTCAAACTCAACTGTGCTCATTATAATTAAGGAGGAATAAGGTTTCCAAAGAAGCTTAGCTGGACAGAGGCCCAATCAAACCTTTCTACTCATTGATTTTAAAGTCAGTGATTGTAAAAAATACGGGTCTGTTCCCTAGAAAAGGAAAAGTTTTCTAGTCTCTTGCACCTCTGTTCCACACATTCTCATCTGCACATGCCTAGCTACCTTGTTAACTACTTTTTATTTTACATCGAGAGACACCTAGTGGAAATTCTGATTTGCTCTGGAGGACAGCAATGACTTTTCATTCCCAAATGAACTTCAGATGTTTGCAGATCTTATTTACCTCTTAAAACACAATAAACATTTGTCTACACACACACAAATAAGATAGAGAGTATTTCATACTACATGTGAAAAGTTTGGGATGGAAAATAAAATTGTCATGTTTTTTCTTGATTTAAATACACACCTGAGGAGTAAACATATGTAGCTTTTGTTTTGTTTTAATGACCATAAAAATAGTACCTTTCTTTTATAAGATTTTGTTCTTCAGGACATTGAATTTTATCCACCTTATCCACAATATTTGTTAATTTGGCTCCTACATATCTTCCTAAATATAAATCTCAAGTAATTGACATTTTTCATTGTTTCTACACATGCAATCATCCTGCTGAAGTTGAGATTCAGTGCAGTGCTTGGATCTAGCTAGTTTTCTTTGTTTCAGTGGAATTTTTCTATATACAAAAAGGTGTACCCTTAAGAGGGGAGAAAAAAAGGTATTTCTAAGCAATTACATAAGACTAACAGTCTTCATTTGACTATCCTGTGATTTAGCAGAATGTTTTCTAACCCAGTCAGCCTTGGTAGTCTTAGGAGCATAAAATTAGTTGCATGTGCTGCAAGTTTCACATGCATGCTCTTAAAGCTTTGAAGAATTTTCCATGCTTGGGACTGCATTTAATCTGTATGGGCTCTTTGCTCATCTTTTTCAAATTGTAATCTTGTTTTCAGCTAGCTTTAAAATATTGTATTCAAGAAAAGCAGTGGAATTATCAATAATTATCAATAAGTATTTATCTTCTGTATCTGTTCAGAAATCTAAAAGTCTAACGTTCACTAATTTCCTCTAAAATCAGTATTTCTAAATATCTGTAATAGCTCAGCATTTCTAGTCTTTTAAGATCACTTTATGCCCTAAAGCCACATTAAATATAAATTTACCAGAAACCCAGATATTTCCCATCCTGCTTCTGTAGAAATATAGTAGAATTTTTTTTTTTCTCCAGGTTTCTCACATCCCATGAAAGTGAGGAACTCCCAGAAACAAATACAGCTTTCATAATTGCCACAATTTCATAATCATTATAATTCATAATTATATAACCTTACAGGAGCAAGATTATTGGAAAAGGTATGGCTGTGTTGTTTATTATGAGGAATTTTAAAATTGGGAAAACTTATCCCCAGAATTTTCATGTTGTTTACCATTATATAGATAATTCCACATTTTTCATCAGAAAAAAAGAAACCGAAGAACTAAACCCGTTTTGTACAGAATCTTACAAGGCAAAGCACAAAGGGAATATTTATGGCAAGAAAAAAGTCTTTAAAACTGTTAAAAGAAGAAAAAAGCAAGAAGGGTACTTCTACAAGCTTAATCTAGTTCAACTGCAATGCAACAATACAAACCCTGTTTGCACATTCTTAGGAAAATTAAGCAATTAGTAGGATTAAGTTTTTCCTCCGTGTTTTCCTCTGGCTCCCTCTAGCGTCTCAAGGTGTATATTACATTTAATGCTCAGTGTAAATAAGCAGACATTTATTACTTACAATTTAAAATTTAATAATATTATGATACTATCCTATTGTTGGACCTAGACATTATAACATTACTGTGTTTTTTTTTCCTTCCAGAAAGTAACATACAATCTGCAAGTCCAATAATAAAAAGATGAAAAGAGATAGAATTCTGTCTGGCTTTAATTCCAGAATGTAACAAGTAGAGATTTGCATCATCTGTTTATCCTATAGCAATTTGTGAAATTGCATTTATTCTCGGAAAAGCACTGATTTAATCAACAGCATCCTTAAGTCTCCACAGGAGTGTATCCAGTGGTGAACATACCAATAGCTTATCTTTGCAAAACAATGGCTCCATTGACATGAAATGTGATATTTTTCATCAATATTTCATCAGTATACATCAGATGATACAATAAATTCTCACTACTTGACAATTCTACCCTTATTATTATTAATGTAATCTAAGCTGATGCTATTTCATATTTCAGAACACGACATCTGTCAACAATGTTGTTAATCACTAATTGCTCATTCCATCTCAAAAACATGCCTTGATTGCTAATTGAGGCCAGATGAATACTTTAGCTTATAGCAGTTTGCAGCTCATTCCAATAAAAGGGAAAGTCCTTCAAAGGAGATGAAGAGAAGAAACCTGGACAAATTAAATGTTAGATTACAATAATAATAATATAGACGCAAAAATTATGGCACTAACTCCAATAATTTATTTACTCTCATACTTCAGTCTTTTTTTTTTTTGGTGTTATTCTTAATTCTAGATCCTTTTCTTGAAACTTGCATCAAAATTTCATTTTTTATTTCTTTTAAGGAACACCAAGGAAATACTCAACCTCAAACTATGTTATATTAAAAATCTTGTGGTATCTAGAAATAAGTTGCACAATTTGTACAACTAAATCATTATTCTTAAAAGAATAGTGGCTGGTGTATAATACACTTTTCAGCAAAAAGTCTTACTGCCTACACTGCAATTTGTACTCTGTCTCAATTACTTTTGACAGAAGTTACATCAGTTTAGCTTGAGATATAATAGTAAATCAATTTGTCTCTAATGGTACGCATTTGTATGCCAGCATTTTATACTGGCATACATCTGGTTTATAGCAGATACAAACTGAACCATTTTAAGACAAGTTAATTGTAGACACAGATCTGACCCAAGTTTGGGAAATCCATTTAACATCACACCTATTAAACTAGTGGAAAAAAAAAAAACACTGTACTTTATTTTGAGCCACTACTGTAAAAATGTTATTTTAATCACCCTGCTAATTTAGCTCTGCAGTAGTTCAATCACTCTCCAAAGTGAATTAAAATAAAAGCCTTACACATACATTATACAAGATATGGTAGGTTTTGGTTTTTTTTAGGTAGGATCAATACTACATGAAAAAAGATTATCATTTGGAATGCAACCACATCCACCTTATATTAAACAGTTATCATTTACCATAGATGAGTAGCAGTGTATTTTGAAACACAATGCTTCATATTGTAGAGATTGGAATCATAACAAGAACACCTGTTTTGGGGGGATAGTTCTTAGTGTCTGCAAATACATTAAGTAGTAGTACATTAAGTATACTACTTAAGTAGTATATATGATTGTAGTATATATATGATACGTATGGTTTCATAATCAGTATTTTTACAGTGAAAATATGAGTGTATTTAAATGATATGGTAATAATATGCATATTACTTTTAAGGAATGTTTTTTCTACTGGGATAACAAATATGATGTCAAAAGACCTATGACCCTCTAAGCATATAATGCAGTTACAGTCTTTGCATCAAACAGTGCTGAAATGTACATAACAGTTTTTCTTATGGAACCCTTCAGCTACCAGTGATTAAGAAGAGGCTGTCAAAATCATTTATTTAGGTTCACAGTCAGAATTTACAATTCCCAAGAAGTACCAAAAAACATAAGCAATATCTGGCTTATCCATTAGGTTACCTGGTCTCATACAATTATTTCACTTTCTTCGTAAGTATCTTCTGATTACAAAAACTTTACTTGAGACTTTCTTTAATATCATTGGCTTTAAAGGGCAAGAACTCATTAAACAAATATGTTTTTAAAAATAAATTGACTGTTATCAGTGCATTTTTCTTTCAGTATGCCTACTACTAAAATCCCAGAAAGGAGGTAACTTGGTAAGTTTTCACATGAGATACTATATTTCAGTGTTTGTCACTTGTAGTGATACAACCTAACCAGACATCACCCTTTCTCCTAGAGGCCTATTTTCAGGGTGTGTAACTTGCCTATATAGAAACATTAATGCAGTGAAACAATTTAATAAGTTTCACCTCTCAAGATTTTAATCTTATTGCATAAGAAATCCTCTGAAAGTTGACCTGCAGACTCAGGAAAAAAAATAAAACCTTCGGAGAAATATGTTTTAAGATTTCATGAACTTTATAAGCTTCTTCTCCTTGTGTTTGTTTACTGTTACAACATAGCCCATATATGAATAATATATAGCCGATATATGAAACTATAATTACACTAATATATTTTAGAATATTGCTATATTTAACTCAAAGCAGATACCTCAGGGAAATATTCTTAGTGTAAGCATAAACTTAATAATATTAGATTAGAGACACAATATGCTTAAGACACCATACTAGTTATTGTATTAAAACAGAGTAACTGTAGGCACTAAAAATATATACTAAAACCAATTTGCCCCCTCCCCACTCCCTGTACATTTCAATGTCATTTCAACAAACATCAAGCAAGCAAGTTTATGAAGTTGTATGTTTAGAGACAAGCTTTTTTTATAATGATAACTCTCATAATTTTGTCTGCAGCCCTATGCATAGCTTTAAGTCTTTCAGCAGAAGAGATAAACTCACATGTATACATTGCAGCCAGTCCACATTAGCTCCTCACAAGAACATTTTGCAGACCATAATTTCTTTATGTCAAGCACTTGAACAAGAAAAATACAGATTTGTGAACAAAAATAAACAACCTTTGTCCACTTTTTTTTTTTCAGGTCATAACTACTTTACTATAAATTATCTAAACTACTACTTTCAAATAAAAACCCTTAAGATTTAGAAGTCTACATCCTTAATGATATATAACCCCCTCACCCCATGAAGAGCCCAACTCTGTGGCTTACTGCCCTTAAATACCGAGCCCCCACAGCAGCTGCTGATTCCCACACCTGTGAGAAATCAAGCTTACCCCAGGAGCAGCTGGCTGGAGGCTTACAAAAGCCCATCAGCACCTGACCCACCCATCACGGGAGAACTGCTATCACCTGTAGCTACATCTTCATTCTGCTGCTACACACAGAAATGCTCTTTTTGCTCTACTTAAAGCAGGGCAGATGGTTGAAACATCTCCTGTACCTCATCAGCGAATAGGTGGTAAGTTCTGAGGGGCAGAATGGGGTGGGTTGTCACCTGTTGGACCCAACCTGGGTGGGATACAGCCCTACCCCCCCGCGCCTTTAGAGCTGTGAGGGGGCAGGCAGAGGGGCAAGCAGAGCAGCAGGATGGTTATAGCCCAGATTTAACCCTACATACTGTTTTTCTAGCTCCTGTTTTCTGTCAGT
>VXAA01002192.1:258123-377055 GCA_013399115.1 Anseranas semipalmata | reverse complement strand
GAGGGCGGGCTGGGCTCCTGCCCTGGCCGGGGCGGGCGGTGGTGCCGGGCGCGCTGCGAGCGGCGCGAGCCTTCCTGGCTGCCGCGGCGTCTGTTGCCTGTGCCTCGGGCACAACCCTGCCCGAGGTCCGGGGAGCTTCGTTTGGGTAGGGCTGGCTGCTTGGAACGGATTCTGGCCCATCTGTATGTTATCATCAATACCTGTATAGCTGCGTTGTATTTGAACTCTTGTGCCTGGTGTTGGCTGTCTCATATGAGTGTTTGTGTTCCAAGAAAATGCAGAGAATTATATATACCCTCTACTGATTGTGTTAAAGAGTACTTTTCCTTGTCTTCTTGGAGAAAAGCAGTGATGTGAGTTTTCAGCCCTGCTGTGTCCTAGACCATAGAAATGGCAGAATGCTTTTGATATTTCAGTGATGCCCTACTGGGGAGATGCAAGGCCCTAGTGCAGAAACAAATTTGTTTTACAGCTGCTAAATAACTCTTCTCTGGTTAGAAATTCTGCTTAGTTAATCAAGGTGGCTTCTTTAGAGCCTTGTGATGCCATTGCACTCATGTTTCTGTCATAATTACTTTTCTAGTCATTGCTAGGAATAGTATAGTGGTGTTTTCATAATTTTTAACACATGGGTAATGCCTTTACTAAATAAATATGATCTTCTGGGAACACTTATTACAAAATGGCTATTATGGTGAGCTAGTTCTGCTCAAACAGTTTGTGTTAGCTGGCAGGCCTGATCTCATGACAAGAGCAGGCTTCTCATTATGCACTTTCAGTGATAAAATTAGAAATTCACTGTAACAAGAACTGCAATGTATGCATTGCAATGCATTGAATCAGTTCTGGACTTTGATTTTGCTTCATAATCAACAGTGTCTTTGTACTCAAGCAGATTTGGCTGTGTACACATTATAAATCATTTTGAGTTGTTTACAGTAAACAGTTGCATGCCCCATAGCACAGAACACTGTGTAGAGGTCTGTTTGGTAATAAAGAGTATTCAAAGAGCAGAATGGAAGAATAAGGAGTTCTTCAATTGTCACAGTTTAGAAATATTCATTATGATGCAGTTGATTACACTGCTAATTAGTGATTATTACCTCACTATACAAAAGCCAAAGGTTAGTGAAACATTTTAATTGCTTTACTTCCAGCATTTGGTTCCAAGTGTGTTTGTTATTTCAACATACAGTGTAGCTGAACCAAAAACACCCCTCTGAACAGGTTTATCTTCAATGACTTCAAGGTCATTTAAGGAAGACAAACTGAGTAACTAAATCTTTGATGTGTATTCACTGACTTCGAGATTTTTTTTCAGAACTTTTTCAGATTTAATGTCTTGACCTTGCCAGATTTTCGTGTGTTAAAGCAGTGTAAATAAGAATGAATTCTGCAGGAGGCTTAGTTATAGCTAGTTTGTTATAGAATCTGTGGTATTTCATAAAAATCAAGGTAGATCAAAGCTCTTGTAGATTACATGTGGCTTTTTGCTTACATCTTTGGGAATTCTTGACATAGACTTAGTTTGTTACTCTCTATGCTTTCCAAGGTATGTAGGCCATAAACCTGGAGCTGGAACCACCCTAGCATTCCCTGTGATACTTGTGGGAATTTCTGACTCCTTAAAGGACATAAATGACTCTGCTCAAAAGAACTTAGAAATACAGGAAAATCTAGGGAGCTGCCTCTTTGCTAGCACAAGGAAGAAGCACTCTTTCATATGGAAAACTTATCTTTCAATAAAGGCAGGCATAATTTAATGTACATAATAAAGTTTAAAACCTGTCTTAAGGTCAGTAAGATGCAACTTTGTAGAAATCAAAGCTTAACTTCTGCAGATACTGGTGGCCCCCTTCTCTTCCTGTAAGAACTGAGGACTAAACTTCCTAAAGCCTGATTAAAGCTCCCTATCAGCAATGCATTTCACCCTTTAAATATGAGTAACTCCACTGAAGAAGACTTAGTGGTACTATTTGTATGCTTAAGGCTTTCGAGATGGCCAATAATTCATGTAGGACTGAGGGGCTCAAACATCTCACTTGCTGTAGATAACCATTCTTGTATTTGACAGGGAACATTCAGACAGTAAAAACAAATGTTATTTTTAATGACACTTTTATGGCTTCAAATGATTGTATAATGTGTTTTTTCCAAATAAACTGCCTATACACAACATCCTTAATATGTGGTTTAAAAACAAGTTTGTTAGCTCGCATGCATTCATTATTGTCAACAAATGTTTATGCAGCTATTATAGCCTTGATTTGGTTGTTGAAGCTTTTAGTGGCAATGAAAAATGAAAATGGGAATTTTTATTTTTTTGTGCGGTTTCTTTTTCCCACTTGGCAAAAGAGCATCTCAATGCTTCTCTAGTAAGCTTAAAGTAGTATAACAGGTTATGGGGTAACACTAACTTCAAGGAGGTGAAGGCTATTCTATTGTACCTTATTAGTGTGTGGAGCACAAGGGTTCTGAGTTGGTTTTCACTGCCCCATTTTCCAGTTTAGGAGCAACATAAACAATTTTAATTAATATTGTGTCACCAAAAGGCTTTGAAATGGCCAATTGAATTCTGCCAAGATAGTCTTTTGATGAAAACATATCTTTATTGATTGTAGAAGAAGAAAATCATTCTTAAAATGAAATCCAGAGAAAAATCATATCCCTCAGAGAAAATTTCTGAGTGGCAGGCTGAGATTAACATCATAAAATTGAATTTGTGCTGCAAACCTTTGATGTAATCAGCAGCTGGGAGATGGTGTTGCCCTTACCGTGCTCCTTCTGATTGTGGTAAATTATTGTGTGGAATGAAATAAGTGTTTCTTGTGTCACTCGTTCAAGAAATACAAACAAGGTATTACTAGGTGGTTCTTGCTAGTTAAAATGGGTTGTATTGATTCCTGGTCCCGGTGCCTTGCTCCCTCGGACTGTCAAGCAGTACATTCACACCCCAGGGGAGGCCTGTTGGTCACTCAGCAGTGACTCCTCTGGCCGACTAGGGTGTAGCCCCGGCAGGTCTCAAAGGAAGTCACATTAAATCTTCCACTGGAAGTGTAGTGGCAGGCAGGGTCTCCAGGATGAATGTGAGGGCATGAAACCACCAAAGCAAAGTGGAGGAAAAGGTGTGGAGTAATGCAAGTTCTGGCAGAACATATTGAAACACAGAGGTGGGACATAGCATAGAAATGTTGATGACAGGAGTATAAATTGTTGCCCACCCTCTGATTAGATGTATTAACTACTTGAAATACAAATATTTTTGGTGTACACACAGACACAAGTATACACATCTTAAAGGAGCCAGTTATATCTATTGTGTGATGTGCTAAATACTAATTGGTTTTAAATTGTTGCTATTAACTACAGGTGTCTTAACTTTGTCTTTTTTAGTCTCATTTCTTTGGTTATCATTCCCTTTTCATCTACCTAACATCTTTTCATTTTCTTGCATTATGCTATCTGCCTTCTCTGCAGCCCCTACATTTCCATTTTATCCCCACTTCTCATGTAAGCTTCTTCATCAGTGTTGCATTTTTTGTAATTTATTCCATTGCTCACACCTATACAAATGTGCATGTACCCTGCTGTTTCATAAACTGCTAAATACTGTTGACCTGTATTTTCAGATTCATGTATACAATAGGATTCTGAATAGCAACTTATATAAATAGTGAAGTTGTGAGCAGCATCACAGCATTGATGTGATATGTCAGCAAGCTTACAAAGACAGTGTTAGGTCACTTCTGTATCTTTAAAAGATTTTAGCTCTAAATGTAATATATCTTATTTGTGGCTATTAGAGGGACTTGTTCTCTATTGTGGACAGTAGGTGAACATAATCGTTAGTTCTGGAGCAGATATATTTTTGCTGATTACCAGAGAACACATCTTTCTAAAGGAGAGTGCAACATTTACAGCTTAAAGTAAGTTTTGAGAAATTTGTGGTAGCTTTGACTTGCATCCTATATTTCTATATTTAAGTAAAATATTTTTCCCCTACAAAAAATGTTGACAATGTCCAAAAGAATAGACAGGAATAGGAGAATGAGATAGGAACCCACAAACCTTAGGAATTTGTGAAAACCTAATCTACCAGGCTCTGCCTAAAATGTACCTCCAAACACTTTACTGCAGTGAAGAAACTAAAGAGGGTGAGATGGCTGATTTATGCTGTTTCACGTGGCCATCAGGAATATTGATATTTGGCAAACACAGTTCTGCTAGACTGAGAAGATGCATGTTGCTTTCATAAAATTTTCAACAGTTGCTCTTAAGCAGTTTGGCCAACATAACCTTCCACAAATATTTTAATTTTGAATCCATTATAAACAGTTAAGTGCTGATCACCTCCTAATACTTTCAAGATTGTAGACTAATTTCTACATCTTTTCCTCCATACAAATTGTCATGTTTTTCACTGGATTTTGAAACAACTGACTTTGTATTACTAGTATAGGATGCATAGGAAATATAAGTAAAAATGTGAGCCCAGAAAAGGTTTTCTGTGACATGACTGTTATCTATGAAGTGATTTTTTTGGGGGGTGTATGAAGTTTCTCCTTCCCTAAATAAGCTATAAATTCCGATTGCATAGCTTTTGTTATGGGATGTTTTATAGTTATGAGAAAGAGGTTTCTGTCAAAACTAGTGTTTTATTATGTGAACTGTTTAAGATTTTATCTCAGGCAAGTTCACTTCCTAGTTTTAAGGACCTTGACACATAGTAGAACCAAAGAATTCTCAAGTCTGCATTTAAAATTCAGGATATGCTGTTGTATGAAGAAGCAATTCTTGTAACTGTAGCTAATAGTTTAATATTGTTCCAGATCTTTCATACAGGAAAGCTTCCTTTGTTTTTGAGCAAGCTCTGCTTATAAACAAAGCCAAATAGGGAATATAAGCCATGGACTTCAGTGGGACCGAAATAGAACCCACATCTTTCACTTCAAATCTCTATGAATATGTGCTTAGAAAGGTGTCCAAAATCATACCTCCTCCTCTTTGTGCCCTTAAAGCTTTTGACTGGACTTCTGCAGACACTGCAGCTGCTGTGGAACAATAGTTGTATTTGGCTATTCAAATGGAAGTTTTGATACTGTACAAATGGTCCAAAGTAGTAAAATAGGACACCTGAAGTCCTTCAAGCTGGGCAGATTGGGATCATTTTCCAAGTTAGAGGTTTGTGCTATGGTTCCAGTGTGTTCATAGAAAAGAGACAGGAAGGTGGAGATGTGACAAGTTAGAGGTAGAATGAACTGGTATGGTTTTAACTAAGAACAAGAATTATTCTGATGGTCATGAGGGAGTACTTTTTCTCAGTGAGTTGAGGGCAGGGCAAACAGAAGTTTATTAGGTTACAAGCAGGGAGAAATAGGGTGCTGGACTGAAGAACTTGATTTAAAGTTGGATTATGAGCTAATACAGTGAATCAGATGTGCTTGAGTGGGCAGAGCTGGAGGAATTTAACATGTGCTGATAAGCTTACATGCAGGCGAGATATGCCTTGGGCAATATTTGACTTTGTAGAAACAGATTTTACCTTTTTAAAGGGATAGTCTGATTTATACAAGAACTTGCTGTAGGTGCTATCAGCTTCACTAAATAGTTTTGATAAAGCTAATGGATGAAGTGTGAATGTGTATGTGTGCACAAGTATACAATATTTCTAGGGAAGTCATGGTATTCTTAGAGGCAAAACCTTTATGCAAAGTACTTTTTATCTTGTGCATCAAAATATCTTGATCTAAAAAAGTTAAGTAAGGGGAGAAGTGAAGGACAGTTATAGTAACACATTCATATACCTTGTTTTCTGTTTTTCTTGATCTTCAACCACAACATAAGTGCAAAAGTACCAAATGTTCTTGTAAACTTTTATTTATATAAAAGAGAGATTTTTAGAATGATTTGTCCTTAGTAACAGCTGTTTAATTCCTTACAGTTATGGTCTAAAACAAATGTGTGCGAATATATTAACAAATTCTAGCAATTTGTTTAGTTTTGTGTTGAGTTCTGCTATGCATCATTGTCTCAGCAGTAGGTCTTCTCCTAAGGATATTGATCTCGATTCTGTATTTCTCTTACAGGACAATATAGCTTACAACTTCATATTCAATGTAGTACAAACCTGTGTTCTGCTACCTTATGGTGTGTTAAACTGATTCAATGTTCCCATGGCACAAGTCTAAATGACTGCATGATATGAAGGAAAAACACTTTAAAGACCTAGGATTTGGCTTATTCAACTGTTAACTTGGCAGCCACTGTTTTATAAGGGTTATGAAAATGGTGAGTTTTTTCTTTGCCTAGCCAATATCTAGAAATGCATCTCTAAAGTTTGGATAGAGCAACTTCCTTCTCAGGGCATAAAGCAGAAAAGAAAAGGGCTTTACTGTTTTTCAGTAATCATAATACTTCATATGACTAGAAACTTTAAAAATAAGTCTTAGAAAAGTCAAATTCTAAAGCTGAGATCAATAACATCTCAATATTTTGGTGCATGTCCACAGTGAGCTTTAAAAGAAAACTAAGTGTTTTAGCCTAAAACTCTTGCTCATAATTCACTTCTCAGGTTTCTCTTCTGTCTTTGATATTCTGGCTGAGGTGTATGGCAAGTCCTCCTGCCTTAGTTTGTCATGCCAGACTTTTCAGTACTTTTTCTCAGTGGCTGAGCTCTTCATCTTGTGCACTTGTCATCAGTTAAGACCATTCCTATAGTTCTGTGTCACTTGAGGCTTTTAGTAGTAGGGAAGATACCTATTGTCTGCCTTTAGCTGCCACTGTGCAGCTATTTAGCAATAGTTTGAATTAAATTTTCTATTTCTGTCTTTATCCTTTTGGGAATCACAGACTCTTTACCAATACAACTGTTCACCTGCCATCCCCATACTTTAGTTTGCTGAGCATAAACACTGCTGTAGGAGGCATGGTATGTTCCACCAACCAAAATCAAGACGAAAAGTGGCATGTGCCCACCAGAGCTAGGCAGGCTGTGTGGGGCAGGATGCAAGTCTCCTTTTGCTGGTATTTCAGTATCGTGGTAGTACTGGTCTCTGGTAACACTGGTCCTGTTTGGTACTGCAAGATTTAAAATAGCACATCACTGTCCCACTATATAAATAAGATATTAATGGGTAGTTATTTCAATTAAAGTGTTAGTGGGATATTGGCAACAGCTAGAAAATGTTTCAAAACATCGGCTTTTCTGTAGCTCCCCTTTCCAAATGCTGATTCAGTTGCTTGGTTTTGTTTTGTTCTTGGGTGTTTTTTCTTGCATCATATGACCTAAAATTTTGTTTCTGTTTACAGGTGCAGACTATGAAGGTGTCAGTACAGGCTGTGGCAGTGTGGGGCAAAATTGCTCCCTCTCACAGCATCACTGCTATTATGATTACAGATGACCAACAGACTATTGTTACAGGAAGTCAAGAGGGACAAATATGTCTCTGGGATCTTTCATCAGAATTAAAGGTTTGTCTGCCAAATTGATGGCTTGGAGTTTTATCTTTTATTATCAACAGTAGAATTATCCAGACTTTTGCACTTAGATTAATTACTAGAGTGGGATATGTTATAGGAAACTCATGAAGCGAAGTTTTAAGTGTTGAAATACGTGAGTAACCAGTTATTTGCAGAGTTCAGAAAACTTTTCATAGGTGATCATTGACCTGTGGATTATAATTTGGGACTGTTCTGTGAGTAATGGCAGCAAGCTAAAAATATACACAACTATTTTAATTTATATCCTGTGAATTTTTTTCTTTAAACTAGTTAAACATGGCCTGTTTCAGGATTAAACACCTATTTATAAAATTAGAGCTCTTACAAGTTAATGGGAGAACTTGTAGAAAGATGGAAGTAATGAGATGAAATATTGGAAATATTTTGGTATGATTAAGCTGCAAACCTATTGGCTTACCATTGACACTCTTTCACACTCACTTTCCTCAAAATGGAATGGAGTCAAAGCAATTAAAATTTTTTGTGTTCCTAGAGGGATGGCTGTTCTTAGACCTTGCTGTGTCATTTCAGCTCAAATACAGCTTGAAACTTTAGTTTGCACTTTTAATGGGGCTACATTTTCCCTTTAAGATGATCTTAGCATGCAGTGAAACTCAGTCAAAGGGATTACTTAAACACATAGTATAAGCACATGCTTAAGAGGTTTGCTCTAGCAATTCCCTATTTTGCCCTGCCATTTTTCTGTATGCAATACAGTGAAGGGCAGAGATTCTGTACATTGCCTGTTCTATTACATTTGACACTCCATAAATTCAACAGAAGGAGCAATTTCTAGACTACAGTGAGTACAAAGACTACTTATTACTGTCAGTGTGCAAACGGCACAATCTGTGCACATCTCTGCATTCCAGAAGTACAGTTGAAGAACATAAGAATATAAAGCACATTGTCACTTCTGATAACATCTACAAGCAGTATCTCTAGCTTTTAGATCTTGGTAGTTTATACAGAAAATACTCTGTTTAAGTTAAACCATTGTATTATTCTCCTAGATTTCATCTAAAGAAATTCTCTTTGGCCATACTGCTTCTGTAACTTGTTTGGCAAAAGCAAGAGAGTTTGAAAAACGGCCATATGTAGTAAGTGCTACTGAAAATGGGTAGGTAACTGAATATTCATTTCTTGAATCATGAAATGTATGGCACATGTAGGTCAGATTCTGCATTTGGCAGAAGGCTTTTAATCCACTTCCTCCATGATATGAAAAGAATAGCAGTTACTTATGATAATGACTATTTCTCATAATACAATGGGCTAACCAAGAGCTCATCTTGTGGACAGCAGGAGTGTTTGGCAGGTTCAGGTATGCAGTTATAGTCAGGAGACTGAATTATTCAGAGGGTCAGCTAGGCCCCATTCAAATAGAGAATAACAGCCTGCAAGAGCGAATTAAGAGGCTTAGAATTTTAATATCATGGTGTGTTTTCTTGAGTTCAGTCTCAAGAACTGCATCAGTCAAGGGGCCTAATGTACCTTGTCCAGGTTATGCTGGCTCAGTGACAATGTCTGGAAGCACAACAAAGAATGATCAAAAGTTGTAGATGTTCTTAGTGTTTGCTTAAATCTGACTAGCTATTTTGGAGTGTTCCTCTAGAGGTTCCTGATCTGGCAGATTTTCTCCTATGTTTGTTGTGACTTGGCACACCACTTGAGTCAACCTAATTTCTGCAGTCCTGCTAGGGTAGTGCAAGATTTTTTTCCTCTATTTGATAATCCTTTCAGCTGGAGTTTGAAACCCACCTGTTTTTCAGGGTTTCAGCTTCTGAAAGCAGTTAGAGCTACCTTCTTACTTCCTTAGGGCTTTTTCTTAAACAACTTTGGCTTGCTGCTTAATGCTATTCCCCTCTCATCTTGGGTTCATCTTTTCCATTTAACAGGACAGCTTTAAAACCTCTTCCCATGATGAGCTCCTGTCAATTGCCCTTCCTCATGCTACACCTTTCATCATCTTAAGGGTACTACTTTCTCCCTGAGAAGCTTGTTTATCCTTTCCAACCAGTCCCAGCTGCTAGGATCTAATTCTCTCAATCTTCAGCTTATGAGAGACATAACAGAGCAAACTGGTTCAGGCTTCTTAACCAAACTGTTTGCCTCTGTCTGCCCAGTGGGGTGGTCTAAACTTTAAAGATTATGCAGAAAAGAAGATAAGTCTACAGAACTAGCTTTTATTGGCCTCTTACAATTCTCCTCAAGGATTCAGAGATTAAATTATTTTTCATCTTAATTCTGAAGTTCTGTTAGCGCACTGCTGTTACCAGATCATACTGGGAAAAAATATTGCATTTCCAAAAAAACTGGGATGAAATGCATTACGAAATGATTTTTGTGTTATAAAGAGATGTTTGTGTTCTGAAGGTTTTGCATCTGAACATATCATTGGGCTTGCTTGGCATGGATATTGGTAGGACCAGTGTTCTGGCCCCATTAAATATTTACTTTCTACCAAACTACTGCTTACCACTCACCTGTACTGAATAAAGGCTAACCATCTATCACTAATCTGTGGAAGGCTGTGATGTAAAGTTGAGATAATTACAAATAGGTAGCCTCATCTTCAGGAGATGTTGAGTCTGTCAAACTATTTTCTGGCCTGTGAATCATTCAGTTCTCTGCTGTTTTCAAGCCTCTATCTTCCTGCACTGGGGACTGAGGAAACTGTGTGGAAGATGTTTCTCTTTCCCCTTCCCCCCCACCCCAAGTTCCACTTCAGTATCTCTTGAGTGTTTGTATAACTGACTTATCCCAGAAGGATGAGTATCGGGAACGTCTTGTACTTTATATGGAAATCTTGAGATTAATCCATAATGATTCAGAGGTTTTCACTGATGGCCTGTGCCTGTGTATAGCATGCCCTATAGAACAGGGTTATCAACATGTTGCATCACTTTTTCCTTGTGGTCCACAAAGTAAATTAAGTGCAACATACAGAAGCTGAAGTTGTATTCTGGTTTAACTTGTACATGATTGCATGTATGTATGATAGTACTGTAGCTGAAGTGGTGAATTCAATTTTCATATATTCTGATAAGCATTGCCTTGAAATGACTAGCAAAGAGTGTAAAAAAAAAAATTATCATTTCTGGTCTACAAACTGATACACGACATATGTATGGATTATACTGCTTCCACTCAAGTGAAAAATGTAAGTTTAATATTTTTCGATTCACATAAAATGTGAAAATTAGTGTGTAGATCAAAATGCAAGTCACTAAGTATTTCTGATATATGAAAATATTTTCATGTGTTCAAGTCCTCTCACAGAAAATGTCTTGGAATATAATTTGAGAAATCATAAAATGATTACTTCAACTATGGAAATTTGTTTAAATCTATGCTTCAAATGTTAATATTGAGCTATGACAACATGCCTCACTTAAAACATTTAAATTGATTGTTTTTGTTGTACTCTGGTTCCATAGCATGTTGCTGAGGAAGACTAGGTAACGAATCTTTCTCAAACATTACTCTTAAATGTAATTAAGTGAGACTCTAATGTTGCACGGACTCCCAGGTTGTCAAGAGACTTCAGGAACAGCCTCATGGTGGCACTGTTTCGTCTTAACAAACTCAGTTCCTTTCTGTGTCGTCTGCTGTAGATCTCAGTTTTTATGCTTTTCAAAACGTGTGGTTTAAGTTCAGTGAAATGAATCATTTGCAGGAGGATGTCATTCCAACGAATGATAGTTACAGGGACACTTTAACAAGCTGTAATGGCAGTATACCTACAATTTGTTGTAGACAAGAGTTGGCCTTAAAGTCAGGTTTGCCTCAAGGTACCAGTGTGTAATTACCCAAACAAAAAGAAACAGTGTATGTCATCCCCTGCTAATGACCACAACATTTTCTTACCTAGTAATCTGTAACAAAAAGCCACATGAACAACCAGACTGCACTTAAGTACAGCACTAAAAAACTTGGTGGCACAAAATTATTCCAGCCAATTGAGTGGAAATGACAGAGAATAATATGAAGTTGTTTTTGGCAGGGAGATGTGTGTTTGGAATGTCACTAGTGGACAGTGCATCAAGAACGCAAAGCTTCCTTATAGGCACACAGCGATCTATGTAAGTATAGCAACTTCTCTTCATGGAATATCTGTTCATTACAAGAGTTTTTGCTTTATTAACATGATATTTCAGGAAAGTACAGTTTTAAATATTGCAACAAATATTTTCTGTGAAGTATATTTTAGCTATATTAATTTATTTCCTTTTGACTTATTTCTGAGAAAACAAGACCTAGGTTCATCTGTACTCATTAAGCACATCAAACTGATTACATTCCAGACAATATCACAATGCATTGTAAAGTTTGGTCATCAGGTAGTCAAGTGCAACTGTCTTGTAATCTTTACTCTTGTCCATTGTTACAATACCATGGAAACTTCAAGTTTAATGTTAAGTTTTTGATGTATTTCTGAAGTACAAGCAATCAAGGCAAATATAGTGAGCCAGTTTGAAGATGGTATTTTTAAACATGTGTGAGAAGTTTTGATGCTTAATGGCTAACTTCAAAAAGAATGCTCTGCACCACTTCCAAAAATGTACCTTTGTTCACTGTGGAACTCAGGCAGGTTACTGATTTTCAGAAGCCAAAGTGCTTTAAATTTTTCTTCAGATGATTTCAAGTGTTTAGTTTGAACTGTACACTAAGTATTGAGATACTGGAGTACGATGGTGTTTAAAATACATGTGAATATACACATATATATGTGTGTATATATATATATACATGTGTGTATATATAGGAGCCCAGCATGGTGGATTTGATTCAGAGATGCTTTTATTTCTGGAAACTTTAGAAAAGAAGACCTCAGGGCTCCTTGATTAATTCCACCATATATTTCCTCACTGAAGATAAGCAGCATTTTAATTAAGTCTCCAAATGATGAAAGTCTGAGACCTCTCTGAGTTCTCATGTGACTCTTAAACTATAGTTGAGGGTGACCATCCAAATGCTTCAATCTTCCAGAAGAAATACTGTTTTTATGACACTGTCTTGGTTGATGTGCTGAATTCAAACAGTTCTTAAAGGGAGAAAGAAAAAGCTTAGGTAAATTATCAAATAAAATTATAAATGAAGAGCTTCTTAACAGTCTGTGCATTTACTTATGTATGTACATACATCTCTACATATATATAGAAACAGTGTAAGAAACTATTCCTCTAATTTGTATTCATATATAAGGCATATATGCTTTTTATGTTTATATATGCACACAATATCTCTGTCCCAGTTATGTAATTGAGGCAGTGTGATCTGTGTATTGCTTAATTAGATTTTAATAGTGAGTTATGAAGTTCTGCAGACACAGACAAGACCTAGCTGATTATGTGATGATCTGTATGCTTTTGTGATCAGAGGTAGAAGCTTAATTCTTATCTTTCAAGTAGGAGAAGCAAATACTTTGTGAAGTCTTCTCTATTAAGAGATGAGAATAATTTTGGCTAGATAATTATTTTTCATCTTTAACTTTGGCAAGATGGCTGAAGGACAATATTAACATCTAAGAAACTTTCATAGGAAAGAAAATGTGGCTAGGACAAGAAACTATTCTTAAAATGCAACCTTCAAATATTTCCTTTTTGTTTTGCTGTGGGTCTGTTGGGTGTGTGTGATTTTTCTTCTGTAAAGAATGGCTGTGAGTGACATAATAGCACCTAAAGAGCATAATTTCGTATAGAAAGTAGTTGGGAGGTGTAGTGCACGCTGTTTTTGATAGCATCACTCTTCTAAAATGTCACTTTATTTTTAGTTAACACTATCTTGTTCAGGTTCGTTTTGTTCAGCATATCTGCCATTTGCCGCTGAACCATCTATCAAGTGGTGAAAACAATATTGCAATTTGAAACGAAACTTAACACCATGGTCAACTCCTAACTGTTTGTGGGATCTCTTCTTAGAGGACTGATTATACAAATATTCCTGTTCTAGCCTAGTTTAAGAGTAACAGTTACAAATGCTTCCTATTTCTAAGCATTTCTCCCTCTGATTGTTCATTTCTGTGACAATAGTTATCCTATTCCTGTTCGTCTTTTGTTTTTAGACTTCAATTAGTTAACTGGTAGTCTGAGAATTATCTAGCTAAAACTGGGAGTACAGAGAACTTGTAATAAGCAAAATTTCATAGGTTTATTGGATATTTTTCTGACTGATAGCTCTCCTTATTTTAAGGATGCTATTTACCTGTAAATACCATTGCTTATGTATTTATAGCAAGTGTGTACAATTATGGACAGATAACATAAAATGCAAATGTCCTTACAAGTATAAAACAAGTGTCAAAAAAAATCTTCATAGTCACTCTGCAACCTCATCTCTTCTCAAGTACTTTTCTATGTGTTTCTTTGAATCTCAAAGAATAATAGATTTTTTTGAACATTAGAGCAATTAGTGTCATACTAAAAAAAAAATCTTGGAGTAGAAATTCTTTCTGGAAAGTAATTGAAAATTCATTATGAATCCTCTGCATTTTTACCTGACTTTTTTCCAAGTCTTTATGTACCTCTTGATAACAAGTTTGATCAAATGTTTGGGGAGATGAGATCTTGGAGGAACAAGTAGCGAACTCTTTAGCAATTTATGAGAATTAACACCTTGATTGCTTCCAAAAATCCTGGTAGCTATGGCAGATGGCACTTTCAATATTAAGCACCTCTTTAACCTCTATGTCTATGTTATAAATATATGTGGAACACTTGTATCATTAGCAAAATGGTGTATTCTCACATGTGCAGTTCAATGTGTATTTTTGGTAGTTCTTCAATTGTGAAATGCAGTTCCAGGTATGATATGCTTAATGTGAAAAATATGCATGGACACTTGCATAGCTCTGTATGCTGACCATCTTCTCTCCACTTGTGCAGTATTACCATTGCTCATTCCGAATGACAGGTGAAGGCTGGCTTCTTTGTTGTGGAGAATATCAAGATGTTCTTATTATTGATGCTAAGACTTTGGGTGTTCTACACACTTTGTCTTCTCAGTCTTCTGACTGGATAAACTGTATGTGTATTGTTCACTCTGCAAGAATTCAAGGTATGCATTATAGATATATTTATGTAGGCCAATTCATGTAACTAAGTATTTCTGTATAGGTAGTAATATTAGTAGATTTACAAATATCTAATGATTTAGAGAGCAGTTATGTACAGGATGCTAATATTTCATTGTCAGCACCTAAAAAGGTGTTTATAATACTCTTAATGTTGGTCAAGTTTCATTCAATATCTTAAAGGAAAAACAAATGACCTCTATAATTGTTGTAAGCATCTCATTACTTTAATGTGAGCACAAATTTATCTGGTAATATGAGGGAAATTATGGGCACAGAACCACTATTATCTTCTATTCGAACACAGCCATGGGACAAAATAGTTATTAGCTATTTGTATGCTTTGTATTTCAAGGTATGAATTAGTTGTTTGTTTCATTTTAAACAGTGCTCTGCAAAATCCATCAGGTTTAGTGCTGTATGCAACACCAGTGTCTATGCTAAGGTTCTTGTTCAGTGCTAGGCACTGTCTGGACTTGGTTTCAAATTGATCATCTCACTGTTACCTTTCCACAGAAGACTCATTGGTAGCAGTGTCTGTAACTGGAGTTCTTAAAGTATGGGACCTATCTTCATCTTTGACTAGCATACAGGTCAGTTTGTATGAGCTGTGAAATAACAATTAAAGCAACAGCAATCATAGTAATGTTCTTAAGTGAAGGATACACTGAAGCAGAATATGAATGAGGGAAAATCTTCTGGATATGCATTAAACCAGATGGATTAGTTTTGTCTGTGTCCTTAAGATGTTAGTCCTCACTAAGTTTCTACAAAATTCTGAAAAGGCATCCTGCTATTGCTATTTAAAAGGAGTTGAGCCATTGGACAGGTCTTGCCTTGACACTGCAGTCTTCTACCCAGGCTTCATATCTTTCCATATTCTGTGAAGCCAAAGTTATAATCCTTTCCTACTGTTATGATAATGTCACTCAGTTCTTTGAACCCCTTCACTTTAAACTCAAAGCTCTTCAAAATTCACCCTTTGTACTCCTTCATCCTTGTTACTTTTTCAAAATGGTCCTTTAGACTTTCCTCTGTTTTTCATAATACTGCCTTCAGTTGGAACTGTTGCTGTGTGAAGTGTCATATTTGTCCATCTTCGGACTTGCTTATTCTGTTCAATTTGTATTAATATCAACAGCTGTTACTTGACATGCACAAGTATGCATTCTGAATCTGATAATGTCATTTTATAGGTGGTTGTAGCTATTTTTTGACTGAAGAACACTTAGCAGATAGTCATGGCAGCAGATGCAATACACAACCTGCCTTTAGCTTTTCTCCAAATTCATTGCTTTAAGTGAGATCAAGATCTGAGCCATGCATGTTTACACAGTACTTGTGAACCTTACTGTCTTCCTATCACTGTTTTAATCAAGAATATGTTGCTCTACACTTTGAAAATGCATGTTGACAAAACAAATTTTCAATGTTTATTTCTATTCTAAAAGTTAAACTATCTGGAATAAATCACATGGATTTTTTTTCTCCTCTCTGCTGTGAAGGAGAGGCAAGGTGTGTGTGAGAAGGAATCAAAATCTCTGGACTGTTTAAATTGTCAAGCAATACGGTTTTGCACTTACACAGAAAGGCTCCTTCTAGTTGTGTCCTCTATATGTTGGCAGGTATGTTATTGAGCATTATGCTTGTTTAATCTTGTTAATAACTTTGAAAAGCTGATGTGATTGTTTCATGGAAATACTTTGTTTTCTCTTTAAGTTAAAATGCTTACTAATTGTCAGATGTGTGCTGTCTCCTCTGTTAACTGCCTGACTGAGATGAAGTGTTCATTTTTAATGTATTCGTGCTTTAAGAGTTTGACATGAATTTGGTAGGGTAGTAAGAGGATTATTTGAAGTATTACTCTAGAGCACTAGGTTCATTATAGCCCTCTCTGCTGTGCATTTCAAAAGGAGACAAACATTCACAAAAACTGTTTTAAGTATGACAGAGGTAATTGCAGTCAGCAAGTCCTCAGTAACCAAGGGCCTTTGTTCCATCAGGGCCAGTAGCCTTGGTTCCACTAACAGTAGCCAGTAAAACCAAACAGCAGAGACTATCACTTTTAGCTGTAAGAAAACTGATGCATTGTGTAGTTACTGAAACAGCAATTTGGTGTTTTTTTTTTTTTTTTAAAAAAAAAAACTTGATCTGATCAATGGTGTAAAAATTCTGTATTTTCCCCTATGTTGTGACATTCCTCTTAAGATAACTGACCTATTAGTGCAACATAAGGATCTGATCCAAACACCATCTTGGACATGGGGTGTGGAATTCATGTAGACCTGAGTCAGCTTGAATGAATATACTTACAGGGTATTGTTGAGATTTTTCTTGTGCTATTTAAAAAAGTCTGCACAAAAGCACTGACAAATTCCATCTACAGAATAGATAGGTTCTGCATGAAAAAAGTGACATTGTTATCTATAAATTTGTAGAACATTTTTGCTAAGAGATGCACACTTCTTGTAATGTCTCCATTATGCATTTGAGTATTTTACTGCTTGAAGTAGTAGTATAGATGTGCAAGTTGCTTATTTCAAACCTTTATATTTTAACAAATATATAGGTTTAAAGGAAAAGATAATGATATTACTCCTTAATTAGATAGGTATATGGTATGTACCATAGGAGAGATTAACATGTATGCTTAGTGACTAAACCTACTTCTATAGTAATTAAAACATAGAGCAAATTAGCTAGAAATTCTTATGATCCGTATGACTAATTCATAGAAATTCTTACTCTGAAATCTTTCCTGACACTGTTGGAGTAGTTATAGAACATGGTTAAGAGAATACTCTCCATGAGGCCATGAGGAACATGGGCAGACTATCTTAGGTTGTCTTGTTTGAATCCTGTTTTAGTTTAAAATGGGAAAGTCAGAGGAAACAAGTCATTTTTTTGTTCTTTAGAAGTCGAAGAGCTAGAAGAATTCTCCCAAGCAAATGAGTTTATATGTATATTTTATATGTTTGCTTTCAATTAATGTGTGGAGAAGAAAAATCTCAGTTCCCCAAACACAGAAGAAAATTTGTTCTGCTAAAATGTGCTTTGACTATGCCAGATTATCTTTTAAAAAAATCTTAAAGAACACAAACAGAAGCATTAAGTGTCTATCAGTCTTCAATGTTGTATTTGTTACATACTAAATTCACTACTTCTAATATTTACTGGACTATTAACTTACAATGAATGCAAAGCAAAACAAACTAAACCCTATCTAAAATCCCCTAATATATCAGAAGCCTTCAATGCTATTTTCTGCCAGTTTGAGATACATGGTTTGATTCTGACATTATAGTAGTTCTGTTGTATAAAAACTGCTGTTGTTTTAAAAGAGGTAGTTGAACTACTGAGTCAAACTAATGTTCTACTTACTGATCCTTTGCTCCAAACCAGCTTGAATTAAAATGAATGTCAGTACTGTTGACTTACATTTTACTATTTTTTTTCTGAGCTTAGGTCTATGATTATTGTGATTTCTCCTTGCTGTGTACTGAGTTCTGTAAAAGTGGTCAGTGCTTTGCTGGTGGTGAAGTACTAGCAGCTTACAGACTGATCATCTGGACAGAAGATGGTTACAGTTACATCTACCAGCTGCTAAACAGGTGGGCTCAGATGGGAAATTAACACAAAAAGTTCAGGTACAAGATGAACTTTGGGAGGTTTATTATAGAAAATCTCTGCATGTTGCAAATGATCAAAAACCAGAACAAAACCACTTTGGCACTCAAAGATTTACCCTGAATTTGACAGCCCTCAGTCTTTGTTTGACGCAGCAGGGGACACAGGAATAAGATTAGCCATGTAGAACTTGGGCAGCTGGTGCTGTGATTTCACAAAGTCGCTTGTAATTGCTTGGTAACTTTTAATTCAAATCGTGGGTCTTGGAAGTTACTCTTCTGCTTTCTAAAGATGACTTTCTAAATCTTTTATTTTAAATCATGCAGTGGGCTTTCTAAAAGCATATATCCTGCAGATGGGAAGGTGCTGAAAGAAACTGTTTATCCTCACTTAGTCTGCTTCACTGGTCTGAAGGAAAATAAGGTAAATTCACAAAGGTTTACAGTAAGCTTCAAAAGCTGCTTCATGATTTGCTTGCAATTTCCAGAACAATCCTTAAAAATTGTTTAAAATATCAACAGATCTGACTGTTATAAAAACAAGTAAGACTTTTCTTTGTATGTTTTTACTTGTTAAGTTGGAGATATTTACAGCATATTGTCTTAAATTCTGGCATTTTTTTCAGAAATCCCTTATTTTCAGCTACAGATTTTTCTGATTTTGTAATAGAGGGAAAGCTTTTCTTTAAGTCCTATTTAAATAGCTTTAGAACCTTTTACTTTCACATCTATTAAAAGCAAGCAAAATATAAGCAAGTTGTTTCTTTCTTGTTCTATAAAGAAATGTATGCATGTTTCAGTGTAACTACCTAAATAGGCTATTCCCATGTATATCCAGCCTAAATTGAAGGGGTTTGAGTCTGACACTTATTCAGAATACTGTTATCTTGAGCCTTCAGAGGCATAATCACATGCCTAACTTTCTTACATTGTGAGCAGACTGACAGTACTCAGTGCAT
This sequence comes from Anseranas semipalmata, assembly GCA_013399115.1. Lineage (NCBI taxonomy): Eukaryota > Metazoa > Chordata > Aves > Anseriformes > Anseranatidae > Anseranas > Anseranas semipalmata. Next base: position 357,895 of record VXAA01002192.1, on the reverse strand, counting down.
AAATTTAGACATGTGACTCTTCAGAACCATGGCCTTGCCTTGAAGCTTCTATAGTTAAGAGGAAGCTTTAAAAAAAAGTAGGTGATCTTTACTTCTGGTTGAGAATTCATGTTTAGCAGGGCATGTCACACCAATTTCAAAGTTACTGTTTAGCTGAGTCCACTTGAACTACTTTGTTGGAAAACCTGCATTTTAGATCACTGTTTTCAGTAATGCCTTGTGTGACCACAGAGAAGTAGATGAAGAAAAACAGCAGACAAAAATTAACAAAATGGATAGGAATTAGGAAGTAGAAAATACATCTGTGGTGTGGCTTCCTACTTTTGCAAAAATCAAACCAAAATCTAACTCTTCAGTGTAGCAACAAAACCATAATCAATGCTGCTAATATTGTTTATGAAATAGTTTTTGGAAGATGCGGAGTTAATTCCTGTTGTCATTGCATTAATTTGTTTGTATGTGTGTAAGAAATCAAGCAGGTCTTTAGTTTATGAAGACATGCAAGGGAGGCATATTTTTACTTGTTCCTGAACAGAAACACTGTCAAATATTTTTTTCCTTTTGTTCACAACTATAAGCTCTTAAAAGCATTTTTATTGCATACTCTTCTGAAGCCTGACAGATTTAACTTTCACTTGAAGGGCAATAGAACAAACCAGCTGTCTCCCCCATGTCCCCAATCTAAAAACAGGTAGGATAACTGCTGAAGGATGCCAAAAAGTCAGATATGAGGGAAAAGAAATAACCAAAATGCATGCAAATACTAGGGTTACAGTCATGGAAGGGAGATCATATATATTTTTCCCCCTCAAAAAAATGTATGCATTTTTAATCATGTACATTACCCTTTTATAATATTTCTGTTTCAATATTTACCTTACTGCCTGAATAATTTTTGTAGTTGATTTGTATGACACAACAAAACTGCCTGGATGATGATCTGTTTTGATCTCGTCTATTAGATTATAACCTGAGCCACATTACAGTACAATTGTTTATTGTGAAATTTACTCCCAAATTCCATCTTGTAAATAAAATACCCCCAATTTATGAGGATGTTATTAAACTGTCTTGAAGGAGCAAACAGTCAAGCTGTGACAATATTAAAGATGATGCTTAGAGCAAAACAGTTTGTGCTGATGACCTTTCAATCCACACTACTGAGTGTGCTTATTTTTTTCTGATCTTTTTTTGGTGAGTCTTTTTTTTTTTATCCTAGCTTCAGGATGGCTGTTTTCAAGTTCTTGGACTGTATTATGCTCCTCTGTGCCTGGAATGTAGTATCTGTGCTTGTACACACATCTTTCAGTTACCTTTTTCATCCAAAAGGAATCCTGATGAGGTGTTCCAGGACAACTCCACAACACAAACAGGCATTCATTTCCAAAGTACATTCCTGGTCTAAACTAAAATGTATTAAAAGAAACATATCTGAAGATTCATTATCTCTTTCACAGGAAGAAGGTGTTCCTCTAGTGTTGAGCTTCTAGAATTTTACCCTTAAACACCTCACCTGTGTCTTTAAGCTTGATTGTTGGGAATGAAGCTTATATAACAACTAAATCTTCTTGACAATCACCAGTAGGTTGTCACATAGTCTAGGTGCAACTGATGTGGTGATATAAACTTTGTTATACCTATGGGTGTGAAAACTACATATTTCTAGTACTCAGGGGATATTTAGAACACTTTCCTGAGAAATATTTTAAAAATTGTAGTATATTTAATGTGAACATACTGCCATATTCTATACACTGCTGATACTACTGGGTCTCCACTTAGAGGCAGTGAACCTAGGGAGCTCTTCTAGTACACTTTTCCGCTTGGGATGTAGGCTCAGCCAAGGGTCCTGGCAAAGCAGAGGAGATCACTCAGGGGGTTGTACCACCCAGAGTAGACCTGGTCTGAGCCGAGCTTAGTGACAGCTGAATGTTCAACCGTTATTTGAGTTTTCTATGGCTTTTGATGTCAGAAACTTTGAATTTGCAACTATTGTTATTATTTGATCAGTTCTTCTGCATCAGAAGATTGATTTACTGTTACTTTTTGGCAGAGTTTTCCTTTTGTCATGGGCTTTATGAATGAAAGGAAGGAGCCTTTCTATAAGATTCTTTTCTCTGGTGAATCTTCAGGAAGAATCACTTTGTGGCATGTTCCTGATGTCCCTGCATCCACATTTGATGGTTCACCAAAAGGTTTGGAAATTCTATGCTCTCAATATGATCTCTTTAGTTATGTTTCTAAGTCAATTTTCATGAAAACTTCTATGGGGAAAAAAAACAGTAAAAATTGTTTATTCGTCCACTGTGTGATTGCCTGTAGTTAGGAGCAACACCGAGAAGTATCAGGAACAGACTATTTCTTTCTGTAACTGAACAAATGTTCCTATTTCCTTTCCACCTGGCCATAAACACTGTTACCAAACATTATGAAAACTTGCTTAGCTGATCCTGCTTATGGCTTTTCATGAATGTGTATTTAAAAAAAAAAAAAATAGTGAGAAGATGTGATCTAATGTTGGAATGGCAACAACTGACTTCCAACTTCAGGCTGCAGGAAGGATAAGTTAGGGAGATGGTGGAGAAATAAAAATGTATGTTTGGCTTTGGTTTTGTTTTGAATTAAAATGATAATGTTCCTGCCTCTCTCCTCCCCACCACAGAGATCCCAATTACGGCAATGTGGACTCTTCAGGACAACTTTGATAAAAACCTTTCAATGTCAGAGGGCATTATTGATCATCTTTGTACATCTAAACATGGGATTGAAAGTGCAGTTGTGACTTCCTCTGTATACATACCCAGCCTTGATAAGCTCATCTGTGGGTGTGAAAATGGGGAAATTTTCATAACACTAGGTTTAAAAACTGCAAGAGCAAGACTTTTAGATAACATGTCTTTGAAAGGTAAGTTTTACAATTTTGCCTAATTATCTCAGTCATGCACAAAAGGCTTCATACTTCTAATAGCCCCTTCAATGATCCCTGTAAAAATTCCCTGAAAGTAGAGGTGATGGTCAGGATCTGAATGAGGAAAAAATGGAAGATTATGATGTTTTCTTCCCCCTCTGTAGCTGACTTATCAAATTACAGCTTAGTACTACCAAGGTGCTCTGCACTGTTAGGAGTCCTGGGATACCTGCAGGGATGGAGTCACCTGGAACCTTAGTTGCAGGATGTCATGATAGGGGCAGTAGTCATCTTTATTTCCCCCCCCCAAAGATTGTTGCATCACAGTAGATGAAGGTCAGAATGTATGCCTTTGTCCTTCCTTATAGGAACATGTCCAAAATTGCTTGATCCTATGTAAAGGGATGTCTTGCCTAAAACTCTTTAAATGAAAATTCTTAATTGTTTAGTCTGAATCTTCTGTCATTTTAGCAAATGTGTTCTAAAATATGGAACTTTTATTTTTAAAGAAAAGAAATAACTTATCTTGTTTCAGGTGATCTACCACATAAAGTTTTGAATGGTCATCGTAGCAGAGTCACATGTTTACTTTATCCACATGATAAATCAGTAAAGTTTGATCCAAGCTGGCTGTTATCAGGGGGACAGGATTCTGTTGTGATCTGCTGGAATATATTTACTGGAGAAATCTTGCACCAATTTATTCTGCAAGCTGGTCCAGTGACAGAGCTCTTGCGATCTCCAGAAAACTGGAAAGTAAGTTAAAATGTAATAAAAGGAAGTCTCAATACATATAAATACATATGCACATGTGTGTATACAGATATGTATAAGTATATATGTATATATGAGAAGAAAACACTATCTGGTGGTACTTTTATCCTGTTGCACTTTATCTTTGATTTATGTTCACTAATCAATTGTCTCATTTGAAAGTTATTTTTAACTTCGAGGAGTTGATTTCCTGTTAATTTGTAACTTCAGAGGTTCAGAGAAATGCTAAAACAGGGATGTATTCAATTGAAGTTATAATAGTCTATTCATCATTTTTAATATCATGATTATCAACCTATTTTAACCTGATTATCTCCTTCTGAAGTTGAAAAGTGTAATCGGTGAGGTTAAGGATTTGAATGTAGTGAGAGAAAAATTAGACCAATAGTATTTCAATCTATGTGCTTGTATTTGGTTCCTGATAGATCTCTGTGGTCTTTTGTATGTACACTTGTGTTTTATAAGCTTTAGAGTGACTTCATTTGTTTTAATTTAATTTTGGAGTAAAAATTCAGGAAAAAGATTACTGAAACCTTTATGAAAAATCATTGAATAAATTCTGTCCCTATTGCATTCTGTGGGGCTGGGATTTTGTTTTTCTTGGCCTATGAAGCCATTTGATAGTTACAATTGACTCGAGTTCACATAATGCCAACATTAAGTAGTCCAAAAGACCTTTTGCAATGGTATGATCAAATCTCTTCTAGAGGGCTAGCACAAGTTCCTAATGCTTGTAAGGTTCCTTAGAGCTTTTTCTGGAATCTAGATAGGATTTAATACCTGCTTAGATTATCCAGTTCTCTCTACAGGGCTGAAATTTTCCATGGTGTGAACTCCATCACCAAAAATGCCTAGCAGAAAGGGAAGGCTTTGCAGGATCAGATCCATACAATGCTAAATTAAACTGCAACATATGCATTTTTCATTAAAAATATTGCCCTTAGCTTTTGTGTCATAAGACCTGAAATAATTTTGTCACATGAACAGCAGTTTGGCTTAAGGTAATGTTTTTGCTACTTTCTCTTCTAGGACAAGTGCTGCTGTATATTTGGTTATATGATCACTGCTTTGACAGGCTAAGTACTGTGAATAAATGGTGTTTAAACTTTTTTCTTAAATTTGAAAAATCAGAGCAGGTTGTGTATCTTCCTTTCTGAGGATCAGTTCTACAGCTAGCCTGCTAAAAAAGAATTGGAGATATAGGCTGAAATAAAATTTTCCCATATCAGTATGTTTTGGGAAATAAATCACTAGACTGTTTGTTCCAGCCTTGTTACAATGATGTGGTCATGACTGTTGTTGCAGTATTGATAATCAAGTTCTTAATCTGTTCTGCAGTTAAAAGATCACAGCATAGTGTGCTGTGTGTGCAGTGATCACTCAGTAGCAATTCTACACCTTCAGAAGAGAGTCTGTCTCTTACATGCCAGAAAACATCTGTTTCCTGTGAAGAAGATAAAATTTGATCCTATTGAAAATCTGCTAATTGTTGGATGTGAAGATGATTCAGTTTATGTTTGGGAAATTGAAACAGGTAATATTGAGTTACTTGTTCACTTTAAGTTTTGTCTGTTTATCATGTTAGGCTATACAAACTTAACTTACAGGTACCAAAGCAGAAGTGCTAACACATCGAATATATTACTTAGGAATCTTAAATTTTTATATAACAAAAAAGAGATAAAACTTCCATATGGCTCAAGGTATGACACTAACAAAATACAGTAGCTTAAGTCAGATCCTGACAACTGGATGATTAGCTGATATTGTAGTGAATTGAGTTGAATATTTCTGGAAGCTATGAATAAAAACATAATTTACTCTAATTATTAACAAGAGAAATTTACTGTTTTAACAATCCCAAGTTAAAGCATGAAGTTCTGCTCTCTTCAGCAAAATCAATCTGAAAAACCTTTTCAGAAGATTGATAATCAGTTATAGTGGAAGATAACTGTGAAGCTCATGACTGTGTAGTTTGGATAACTAAAGCTGAGTATTCAAAGTTAAACTGTAGATTTCCACTGAAGTGGAATCATTTGAACTTTGAAAGACAACTATTAGAAACTGCACTGGCACTGGATGTTACTCTGAACAGCACAGAAACACTACTGCAACGTCTTCTGTAGTAGAGTCCATGATGAGTCAAGAACCAGTGAAATGCAGAGTATATTAATACTACATGAAAACAGTTTTACACATGTCCTGTATAACACTGAAACCACAGCTTACTTTACAAATCATCTCATTTCAGTTAGTGTCTAGGCTGTGTTTGCTTCAGAGTAAGTCCATTGTTTTAAAATACAAGAAAATTGTTTAATGAAGGACTTATCAAAATGAGTTCAGCATAAATTACAAACCTGTGGTGTTAGTAAGCTATTTAAAATCAAGACACTGGCATAGAAAATACCAAGGCTTGTGGTACTCCTTTTTTCCTTAGTGTACTGACATTTTTAATTTTAATAATTTTAGAATAAAAGTAAACTGACTATAGTCTTCTAAAAACCCTGTTCTTACACTGGTATGACTTTTTTCCTACAAATACCCCAAAATAAGCTTTCACATAAAGTTCTCGTTTTTGCCTTTTACTTTGATATTTAAAAATTCTAAGACTCTTCAGAAACATGAATAATAGAGGTGTGACCTTAGACCATTAGATTGTATATTGTTGTACTTATTTTCTCTGTGTTGTTGCTGTGTGACAGATATGATACTTTTGCTTTGAATTTTAGCTTTAGTTGCACTGCTGTGAAAAAACAAAGTTAAAACTTCAAAAGTAAATGCTGGATACTGTACTGGATTCCTGTTGTAAATAAGGACACTAGAGCAGGCACCTGAGTTCAGCAATCACTAATAAATACATCCATCTTTATGGAGAAGTTTGTTAAAGATGCTACCAATCTCCAGCTGCTCTATCTATATCTTTTCTCTTTAAAAACTGGTGTTGAAAACAGAAATGAGGTGGGGAAAATTCATTTAGAATGTCTTCCTCTTTTAATTCACAACTTAAGGACGTTACTCAAAAACACTTAACTGTAAGTAGGCTGTCTCCTAAGTATATAACAATTTGACTGAGGCATCCCTGAAGGTCATTATACTTTAAATTTTTATTAGTATTTCTTGTAGAATGATCTTTCACTGAGGAATCTTGTGCTTTTGAAACCATGCTGTAAAAATGAGTAAAGGTGACAAAGGACTACAGAACACTTTTTGTTTCCTTATTAATCTGTTCTTGTCATCACTATCACTTTAACATGTTTTGCATCAGTTTTGTCACATCTCTATCAGTCCATTAAAAAGGAAATGGATGAGACACGAAAGCTCTACAATGTTGATCTTAATGTGCATCTTGACAAGACTTTTGATTCTAAGGAGTTTCAGACCCTGCAGTGTGTCAATGCAATACTTAATTTCCTTAAAGGTTCAAACCAAATCACAGTTCTTTAGGTTAAAGATTTGTGGTTAATGATAGTCTACAACTTAATCATTCATGGTGAGAAGCTTTATTAAAATTGAATAATTACCAGAGATTATTTCTAGAGGTGCAAAGGAATCATGAAGAAATAGACACTAGTTTATATCAAGGCTTATATTTAGTAGGACTTGTGTTGCACACTAAAGTGTCTGCAGAAGCATAGCAGTGTAGAACAGAGTTCCTGTGTGTTCTGCTGTATCACATGCAATAAGGAGGGTTATGTTTTATATTAACTTCTGCATTAAGATAAACATAACACGTTTCTTTGTTTTAGATTCTTAATAGAAAATGTATATTTCAGTGAAGATATTGAAAATTTCAAGTTATTACAGTATCCCATGTCTTAAATATTGTGGAAGTTAATTCCTAGATCTCTTTCAGTCTTTCAGTATGATTTTTAATTCGTGGTTCATCTACTATTATGCAGAAATACTGCTGACAGGCCAGAGGTATTATGGACTTTGTGGGGTTTAGTAAACAACTGTTAAGTAATTATTTTTGAATTTAAACTTTTGGCTGTTGATTTAGTTGTCTGTATAGGCCAGAGAAAGTAATAGCAGTTACATGTGTGTTTTTAGAGAAGGCCATGTCAACACAGCAAAAAAGCGTCTTGCAAGATTAAGTGATATCTAGGCAGTATAGGGCTTTGAATTAACTCTGATGGTGTGGATACTTACTGCACCACATAGCAGGGATAAAAGGTTCTTCCTTAGTTTAAAAAAAAAATAAATAAATTGTTCCTATCCTAGACTTGTGGACAGTAAATATTGTGGAGTGAATTCAATGCTGCTGCTACGTGTGCTTGTCAACATGGAAAGTGACCAAAATTCTGTAGAGAAGCAAGGCTAAAATGCAAATTTCTGCACTCAAAAGAACTAATCCTTTCTATCACCATACAATGACCAAAACAGCCCAAGAAGTTAAGGGACTGGAAAGGAGACAATAACACCTCAGTTGCAACTTTATTCCAGTGCAGCTAGAAAATGTCACGTGAAAATGTAGCATAGTCTTTGTAAATCAGACATTTAATAGCACAGGATTTTAATGATACCAGGGAGACAAAAATCTGTCTACTTCTGTCTCCTTTAGCTGTGAAAATGATGCCTTTTTCACAAGAAGAAAAATGGATGCCAATGCTTGTGTATATTACAAATTCAAGAAAGGTGATGATTAGAAGTACCTTTATTTGCTATTTTTGTATCTTCTGCCACTAACATCAGGCCAGAATGAGAGCTACAATTGCTGCCATTAAGGAATATCTGGTACATAAGGGATGTAGTTATTTGCTACACTAACAACTAGCAACTTTCTTTTGTATTCCTCTTCTGTATTGGTGGCTGAAAAATGCCATCTGGGGAGAATACCTGGGAAAGCCTACTAGGATATACTGTAGTTGGTTTAATGTAAATTATATCTTTATTGCAGGAGAACATGAGAGGTCGTAGCATTGATCCTTGAAATTGGCCTGACCTAGACCAAGAGCTATGTAGATATTTCAGTGTCACTCAGGCAGACAAAGCATTATTCAGATGTATGGGAAAGATGTATACAGCATCACAGACAAAACTCAGCAGGAACAAAGCAGACTTTCATTACAAGTTTCATCTGTTGGTAAATGGATAGACATAAAAAGTACTACTTGCTGATGCAGTTACCTGTGAGCATGTACCCTGACATTTAAATAGAATAGTAAGTGAGAGCCTTGTGCTTGGATTCCATTATGGATATGAACATAAGATTAAAATTTTAGTCACTTCTATTGTCAAAAAGTTTTTCTTACGGCTGTGCTGTTAGCTTCATGACTGAGGCTTTGCTTCCTTAAGTGAAAGTCAGAGGACCTGATTTTTTTGTCAGGCTCATATATCACTGCGGTTTTAAAAAAAAAAAAAGACTGAACAGAGTTATTGTGCTAGAGTTAATGGATAACTGGGAAAACAGCCAGTCTGTTTATAATTTTGGGATATGAATTAAGGAATTTCCATGAATATTTCAATGTTTACACTGCTGTAGAGTTAGCAATAATTCTGTTGAATTTGACAGATGACTTCACAAAAGTTTAGGGGCATCCAGTACCTATGAGTGTCTTTCAGCTATACCAATTTAACTTCAAAACTGTCCTACCAGGTAATTAAGAGGATGAACCCTTAAGCAAATGAAAGACTTTATTATACACTACAATTCATCTTCCAATTCTATATGAGAGGCTGATGTATTTTTTGAAAAGCATTTGGAAGCTAAAATATTTAAGATGTCTTTTAGCAGGCTTTCATTTTTTTGTTTTGTGGGACGGCAAAAACATTGTCACAGATTAAAATCTAAAGCGGTGTTTCTTCATGTGCAAACTGTACTATCTTCATTAGATCGCTGAAGATACCTTATTTTACCTAGTAAATGGGAAATTGCCTCTGAGAATGATGGGCTGCCTTTATTCAAAAAAAAAAAAGGCATTTCAGGTTATGTTGTACTGAAATGCATTAAATGACAAGAGTATGGTTGACTTGAAGTGGAATTTACCTTTAACTTGAGACTTTTATTCTTAGATACTTACCAATGAGGTAGTAGTTTAGGCTGTGTCTTTAATGAATAAGAGGATGTAGAAATAAGCAAAAGGAAAAAAAAAAGGGGGGGGGGGGAAACAACAATGCAAATAGCTTGCAGCTAGTACAAGTCCAGAATAAGATGAATTTAATTTCATCCTTAGTCCTTTTGCTTTACAGAATGAGGTAAAATTATTCTGATAAGTTTAAATGTTGCTGCAGAGCATGCAAGTAGTGATATGGAAAATGATATAGATGTTACGAAGTAATATTTGTGTAGCTTAATGTATTTTGCCTACACTTTAATATGTGGATACAGCAACTTTCCATTAAAGTGGAATATCTTTCCATGACAGTATATATTGATATAATATATGGAATATTAATATAGCATGTGTACAGGACATGTTCTAAACTGGTGTGCTAGAAGATGAATATGACAATAACAAATTTTATTCTAATTTAAGTGCAGAATATTTTTTTCAATAACCACCACTTGAAATCAATTGAATAAGGAAATTAGATGTTATCTATTGCTTTTACCAACTGGTTAGGAAAATGCACATTTGAGTTTTTGTTTTAAACAGGTAAACATAACTATAAGATGTAGCAATAAAAGGATCAGTATTTTCTTTTTTGATTTACACAGCATATGACAACATGTCTATGGGGCCACATTTCTATCTAATACATATTAAGAGTGAGGAAAGAATGGGTAGACTTGAAAGAGTAATTTTCCTTGTTTTGATGTAGCAATCTTTATCAGAGGGTAGATCTAGTTCTGAGATGGTACTAGTTTAATATGAATTCATTCACCATGCTTGCAGAATCATCTAGGAATTTACTATTTTTTTTGCCCTGCAAGTCTTGTTCTTTTTTTTACTGTTTAACATGCTTAGTGTGAGTTTAAAAATAGAATAAAGCTTAAATTTTTTGTTCCATTACTATAATAGTATACAGAGTTGATCTGTTTCTGCTAATGGCAATGGTGATTTTGCTGTAGCTACTTGAAATGTGCACTGCTGGGAAATACAATTCATAAGGTATTGCTTGACTTCTTGTTTTGACTGTCCTTCTGAACTGTTTATGGATCCTCATCTTGTTAATATTATGTACCATTTATTACATGCGGGGCAATTAAATTATAAATAACAAAGGAAACAATTATAGCTTTCTCAATAAAACTGACTTGCTATAGAAGAAAACAGATTATTAAAATAGTTGTGACTACACTTAAGATATGTTTGAAGGAAGTAAAATTTGTAAAATTAAGCTTTGAAATCCTTGAAGATGCTAAAGGTAAGATCACTTGTGTAAATCTAACTGCACAAATTCCTTTAACACTTAATTTTCTCATGCCCCTCTGAACTCGGAGGACAGTTACTGAATGTCTAGAAATGATAGTATTTTATTTTTTTGTGTACTGCTCTTCCTGTTTCTGTTGCAGTACTTCAGTCCTTTCCTGAATATAATATTTTGTCATGTATTTTGCTATGTTGGCTATCACAGTATCTGAGTGCTTAACGATAATATTTTTGGCTTCTTCCTATCAAGTGCAGTAATGTTAAGACTTGCTGCTTCTAACTTCTGCATTTAAGCAGTTAGAATACTCCAGGTGTTATATAATTAAAAAGTTTTAATGTATATAATGCATCACACTTGCATAAACATGTAATCTACCTCAACTCTATTCTTTGCTATTCCTTCCTGTCTCTGCAACTTTGACATTTGCACATAATTTTCTATGTTTGTATAACTTTTTCTAGAGGTAAGTGAAATGCTATGACTCCTGCTTACTACAGTAACAAGTAAGATTGAGTCTGTATGCTGTCATATGGGATGGACTCTATATAGACGTCTCTTGTTTGAGCAAACAAGTGGTGATGATGCTATGTAATCCTCTTCAACTAAAATTGTTATTTGTGGTGGGAAGAAGATGACAACATTGGCAGCGTATTTCACAGAAGTGTTCTATTCAGTTTCGAGTCCATGCTCTAAGGCATGAAGATTTTATGAAACATCCACGTGTTTCATGAATAAAGTGATAACAATGACAAATGGCTTGAAACTCTNGGGGGGGGGGGGGGACACAACAAACCCAATCAACTTAAGGTAGCTGTCAAGCATAGAAAACTTTAGCTCAAGTACTTTAAGATATCAGTAAATTAAAATATCTTAGGTTGATAGCCCTCAAATATGCAGTATCTATCACTAGTCAAATCCATCTGTATGATCATTTTTATCACAGGAAAAATCTTCATGAAAAATAGAGAAGTAAGTTCAGAAACACCTCTGGAAGTATTTCCTGCAATGTTATACCACATTAATTTAAACTGTTACATGAACTCTTGTATTTTAGAAGCAGCATTGTTGTGGAGAAAATGAAGTTATTCTCATACGTGTGGTAGTGTTATAGATCAAACTTCAGTCATGTTGACAGTCTGACAGTCAAACATGTCAGAACACTTTCAACACCATTTGAAGTTAATTTTTAGATATCTATACATCAATATTTTTACAATCAGTGTTAAAAAAATCTAAGTCTGAAACTCTAAGCTGGTGTTGTATGAGGTGCAGGATGTGTAGAGTAATTTTTTTTAAGAGAGCCTCATTTAGTATGTCTGGCTTTACTCACCTCAGAATGAATTAAACTGTTAATAAAACTAAGCTTTACATTTCATTTAGTGGCTGTAAGGAAATAATCTAGACAGTTCTAATGAAACTCTCAGAACTATATCAAAGTAAACTTACTATACATTCATGCCTAGATAATTGCAGAAGCAACCATAATTACTCCTCTGACCTTTTTGTCCTTGCAAAACTTAATGATTTCAGTCTCTTGGTATCTCTTTCATTTTCATTTTTTCTGTCTCTCTTCTTTCTCATTAGAACTAGATTTGAATGGGTGAGTATGGCCCAGCTGATAAAATCAAAAATTTTCGCATGGTGCTGCTTGACATGCTTGAAGCAAAAAAAAAAAAAACAAAAACAAAACAAACAAAAAAAAAAAAACTATTAATATTAACTTTCTGTGAAGCCTGTTTGTTCTTTTGTTTTCTCATGGCTAACAAAGTTTGCTTCTAGGGTCTCATGTACCTGACATTCAAGTCACATACATTTGCAGGAGAAAGATATAATAACTGAAAAGGTTTTGTTAGAGATCAACCTGGTGCCTCCTTCCAATGCAGTTTGTGTGGGCAGGGCAAAGAACTTCACTGGTAACTGACAGTTATAACAGTTCTTCAAAATTGCCAAATGGCCAAATTCTGCAATAGGTGTTACTTGATAGAAATGCCTATTAAGTTGTTTTATTAAACTCTTGTTAGACATTTGGCTAGTAAAATTAAGCTTTTGATAAAATTGCTATACTTATTAATGAGAACAGCTGAGTGGTAAAAGGCTTTCAGAGAGGCCAGACTTTCAGGAAGAGATTGTATATGACACATTGTTCATAACTTGTTGTTTTAAGAGACTAGTTTGACTAAAATATCTCTCATATAATCCTATGCTTTGGAAAATGTATACAAGTTGTCTCTTTTGGTTTTTCTATCATTTATCAGTCTTGCGTACACGTACTCTACACATACTTAACTCATGCCCACACAATCTTTGTTTTCTTTATTTTAGAATTACACAATGAAATATTGGTAAGCAATTTGTTTAAATTTACCTTGTCAGGTACATGTCTGTGAATGCACCCCATAATATCAGCCTTAAAGTCTGCTTGCTTATACAAAAAACACTTCTGTACGTTTTTCTGATATTAATTTTAATAGAGCTCATTTAATATTCTTAGTGATCCAAAACAGTTGTATTGCACGTAATTCCACCCATTGAAACTATAAAGAATAGCCCTTACAAAACTATGGATCAAATATTAAGTACTCTGTTGCATTATGAGGAGTTAATTGAAGACTGAGATGTGTGCACCTACCCTGAAGGGAGCTTTTCATATTTGGAAAAAGACTAGTGATTTAGCTCTTCTGTTCTTAGGTCATGGTCTGACCTTCTACATTAATGGTTAGGGCAGGCACTATGTGGCTTGACATCTTCTTGATTTCTCCTCCCCCCTCTCTCATTTCATGTTTAAGATGCTTCCTTAGAGAAAAGGAAAGCCTGCAGGGAGTGAGTTAATATGGCTGTACACTATCAAAGCAGAGACAAAATAAGTTGTTTGGCCAAAAGTACTGTAATTTTAGGAATATGCAGTGAAACAATGTCTGGTTTAGATTATATTTCTGTAAGAGCAGATCTGTGCAGAAATTACATGTTATTGTTTGCATCATGTTACCTTTAACACTAAGTTGGTAGGTGATCCTATAACTGCTTCCCTGGGGACTCGTTAGTGCCTGACCACCCTCTCCGTGGAGAACTTTTTCCCTAACATCCAATTTCAACTTCCCTTGATGCAGCTTTAATCCATTCCTTCATGTCCTACCACCAGTTGCAAAGAGGAGACTTGCATCTCCCCCTCTTGAGGAAGATGCAGACAGCAATCAGGTCACCCCTCAGTGTCCTGTCTAAGTAGAATTAACCAAGCATCCCCAGCTGCTCTTCACAAGTCAGGCAAAGAGACTTAAGTCTTTTTCTAAAAGACACAAAGCATCAGGGAACATTCATTGATTAGCATATTTAAAAAATATGAATGAATCAAAGTAAGTCATAAATATGAAAATATATGCTTTGAAGTTTTTTAAGTTGTAAGCCTTAAGTTAAAACTTAATTTTTGTTCTTTTCATGTTATCTTGCAAGCAGGCCTCAGGTCAGTCAGATGGCATGCAAATATTTCAGTTGTCTAATTCTGGGTCATTGTTCAGTAACTCTTCAGTGATGTAGAAGGTACTGGAGCTTGGATGGGTCTGTCTCAAAAGAAAAAGCCATGTCTTTTGTCCAGTCTGGAGAAGCTAAGGATATGTTTCTATGCAGAGAATAGTAAGGTATATTTGTATACATAATTTTATTTTATATATAAAATATATACTTGTATATTCAGTGGTACATACATGGAATTAGTTGTGTATGTGCTTAAAAGCATGCATTTCTTACCGTTGCTAGCTGATGTCTGTTCTTTATTTTTAAAGTATGATATTAAAAAACAGTGGAAGTGAGAACTGATTGACATAGTCAGTGCAGTCAGAGTTCAACTGCATTGGATGGTTTTGATTCCAGACACTAAGGGATAGATTGTCTGTCTTGTTTCGTGTTTCAGATGCCAATATAAAGAAAGTGAAACTGCTGGTATCTCTTCTAAGTTTAGAACTGTTCACTTCTTCTGTTTGCTCCATTTTAGTACATTTATTGTATGTCAGCAATTGCTGTTATAGGGTTGTTGTCTCTTGCTGTTTAGAATAGCTTAAGTGGAATGAAGAAACAAATGGGAGTTTTAATGGCCTGTCAGGGTATTTTGTCTGCAGCAGAAATCTTGAGATGAGGACTGGCTGTATTGGAGAACTCCTCTTTTTTTTTTTTTTTTTTTAACCTGCATTGTGTAAACCTGTATTACATAGATGATATTTCAGGAGTTTTCTTTCCATTGTCCTTCATTGCTTTCTTTAACTTAAGGATATTCTGATAAGCTTGCTAATGCAGTTCTGAAAATGTATATTCTGAAGAATGTCAGTAATGTTCAACTGCTGTGTCAGCAGTTGAACTATGTGATAGTCTTCTAAATATGAAAATCAGTGGTATGTCTGCCAAGTCTATTTTCCTCAGTGGCTACTACTCTACATGCTCCTGTATACAGTGTTGAAGTCATTGTAAAATATCCTTTTAGAAATGTTTTTTCAACAGATTGGGTTTTATTCTATTTATCCCACCCATATTTGTTAGGTTGTATTCACCTTTGTCTTGATATTGGTTGGAGCTGTATGTTTTTACTTAATACAATGTTTGTTCCATCTGATTTATGCTATTTGATATTAGTGATCTAGCAGTTGAGAGATGTTTTTCAAGTTAAGTGCTTGAGCACTGTCTTGAAGCAGGGTTGTAGACTTGTTTAAAAATAAAAAAAAAAAAGAATCTTCTAGTGAGGGACATAATAGTTCTGTTTGTCTGACTCTACCAGCATAAGGAAGAAATAGGTGAGAGTTTCTCAGATAGAAAAGATATTTATGGAAAGAAATAATTTGAAAAAAAAAAAAAAAACAAAGAAATAGCTAATACTATACAGATGATACTTGGTCTGAAAGGTGAGGTTTTTGTTTTGGCTACTCTTAAATTTAAAGAAAAGGACTTGTTCTTGACCACATGTCTTTCTAAATAAAATCCATTCTAAAAACCTCTTCCATTCTTGCAGACCACTTATGCTATAAGCTTCAGCCAAGTTACTAGGTCGCAGTAGCATTGCAATATTGAGGATGTCTTTTCAATACTTCAGCTGTGACAGCAAACAGCACTGGAGCCTGATGATATGACAGGTCATGTGATATCAGTGAATACCTTGTCTTGAGGCAGGATAATATGCATGACCTCCCCAGTAAAAATGCATCATTCATTAAGGGCAGAACCTACAGGGCTGCATGTATGGCACGAACACTGAGACCCAATTTGTACTACTTGGTCCAGAAGAAGAATAAGATGTTGTAATAGTCCCTAGCCAGTCACATCTGGTGGTCCAAAGCTGCCCAGGAGAGTGAAATACTCTACTCTTGTCTGTTCATAGGACTTGGTTGCCATGGTCACAGCCTTAGAGATAAAGACTTTTTCCTGTATTTTATATGTATAGTAGGGGGTCATAGCAGTAGTGTTGCTGCTTTATAGAAAACCCTATCTTTTCTCCTTCATTGTTATTTTAAATTTCTCAGTAAAAAGCTTTTGGCCTTGTTTGTGTTTAAAATACTTCTGATCTGAGAGTTGTCTTGTTTGTACTCTTTCCTTACAATATGTACAGTCTCTCTTATTGCTCTTTATTTTTGTTCTCCTTTAAAATCAGAGAACACTTCTAACTGCTGTTTCTGGAAGAAAACATCTAGCCCATGTTTTCCTTTGACTATCTGCATTGGTCAGAATGTCTGCATAAACAGTTTTCTCCCCCGTGTCTCTTTCTTGTAAAGATGTGTTCAGGAATAGCAGAATACAAACCTCTACCTTTGTCTGTCACCTACTCACCTTGCAAATGAGTATTTCAGTCTCTTCATAAATGTAAAATACACTGGATAAAATAAATGTTTTGTAATGCTTTCATGATCACCCAGCCTTTTCCATCATCACACATTTACCTATGCACTCTGGGCCCTTTTATTGCAGCTTCAGATGTATGCAAATCTGCACATATAAACATACTGAGCTCTGTGACTTAGAAGTATATGGAAGTGAGTACATGTTTGAGAAAGGAACTGTCTTGTAGAAGATGCTACTTATGATCATAAGGAATCTGAGATAGCTATTATGAATGATATATAAACTGTTTTAAGATGGAACTATAAGTTGTTGAAATTGATTTTATGATGTAGTCTTCTGTTACTAAGAAACTAAGCTGGTTGTACAGGGAATCATTTTCTGTGACATTCCTGTATATAAATGTACTTTGTTTAAAAAAAAAAAAAAAAGTGGGGGGATTATTCCTGTATGTGAGGCAATCATACTTTATTTTTTCTGGAGTGAACCTGGAAGGTTCTGTGGTTCATAGGAAATTTTCTACAAACTGTGCATACAAAATAGTATACTTGCTGTGGCATGATCTTGCCACAACCAGTTAATGATCACTTTGCTATGTACCAAATTTTTGTAACTCAACCTGTTCAGTTGTTTCTCAGTTTGCACCCACAGGTCTGCCAGGTGTAGAAACACATTTATTAGCATATGGGGGGGATGGGACTATATATATAAAGCATTGATTTGCTTGCTTATACATCAAGACTGCTTGCTTATTCCATTCAGGCTATGGTCTTCAAAGGAGAAATGCTGTGGTCCATCTCCTTCTGCAAGGAGATGACTAATGCTGAGGCACTCTCAGATGCAGATGCAGCTAACAAAACACATTTTGCATATGGGTAGCTGTCTAATAAAAGTATGTGAAATCAGGTCTTAAAAAATTAATAGCAGGCCCCCCAAATTCTTGGTTTTATTAAGAATTGATCACAATCTCTGCCTTAGCTTCTTGTCCATAAAAATAAAGATAACATCCTATTATTTCACACGGATATTATAATATTACTTTCTGAAGTATGTGTGAATTCATTTCAATTGCAGCAAATTACACAGATGGCAGTGATACAGAGAACAAGGATGGATATGTGTGATGCATATATTCCTTGCATAGGTGGTAGAGAAAGCTTAGTCCTTCACACTTCAGGGAGAACTACTTTTAGTGACTTTTATTCATTTTGTGTTCTGAATGATGCAGTGAGATCTGTGGAGAGCTCCAAAGGTTACTCTGCATGCATAAAGAGTCTAAAAGAATATTAAATGACCACGTTATTTCCAAACTTCTTAACTTTACAAACACGATACTTTTAAGAATGTTTGCTCATGCATGTCTAGTATGAATTATATAATCCTTCCTTGAATGTATTTTTTGTGCTCCTGAAATGTTGCAGTGTTGGGAGCTTTGTGGCTAGTATTTTTTGAAGCATTCATAGGCAGTCTGACTAAAGATCTTGGGCATCTTGTCTTCCTTCTAGGTAATATTCCTGTAAAAATCCCTGGCCCTGGCTGCAAATCCTGGGAAAAGATAAAGATGATGACATTTAAAAAGATCAAGGCCTGATCCTTATTTTTTTCTGTGCAATGTTGTAGTGTAATCTATGGCATTCACTTGAGTTTTAAGGGACTAAGAATCAGTTGCATTGCTTTCTTCTGTTTTGAATATAGACTCTTGACCATATAACTGAGGTGATACTACAGTTAAGAGATGGATGAGTTCCAGAGAAATTTCAGATAAAGAAATTTTATACACACAAACATGTATGAGATCCCTCAATCCCAGTCCAATATTTTTAGCAGCTGTTACTGTTAAAACTTCAATGTTACATGTTTTTCTGGTGGCAGTGAAAGGTGAAATTCATATTGTATTACTTGAGGCTACAAAGAATTCAAATTTAAGGAAAAAAACTCGCATTATAGCAGATTTATTTTTAAATCCTTCACGTCTCTTATTGCTGATGTTTATAGGAAACATGGAATTGCAGCAGTTTTTGAGCTTAATTCCTATAGGAAATAAGTAGTATATAAAAGGAGCTCATTTAAAACTATTCAAGCTCAGTTACATAGCTTTAATGTTACTTATAAATTAGAACTATTGTTGAAATAATACCTTTCTCTGGTCATGAATGTTCATTCTAAGTGTTTCAATTGCTTGTAGTTAAATATCCTGCAAATTTCAGATGTTGAGTCCTGTTTCTATTCTTCAAAGTTTTGCATCTAGAGTGCTATGAAAAATGGGGGGGGGAGGGGGTTACTTTTCCTGATTCCAGTCAGGCTTTATACCTTTGTGGGAGGGGGTTGGGGATGGGGATACAAATTCTGTGTGGAATATGTGAAGGGGAAGAAAGAAAGGTCTAATGGGGAATTTAATTTAAAGGAGGGGGGGAATAGAACAAATTCATAAGGTCTTCATTCTGTCTGACCCATGAGCAACCCAGAGACTCTAGAAGAGAAGAGGTGTCCCACTGTCTTCAAACAATATCAAACAATCTTTTTCCATTTGGTAGTGTTATCTTCCCACCCTATGAGCAAATGGATGACATCACATTTAGCTTTCCTGACAGCATTTCCTTCCTCTGCACTAACCTAGGAAATCACATGGAGTTTGGGAAAAATACAATAAGAAGGTAGTAACAAGAATTAGCAGATGCCTGTCAGAAGTAGACTAGTTTTAGGCCTTACAATTCTCCCTTGTTGGCTAGAATACCAAAAGCCTAAGATAGAGTTGGTATAGAGCAAATGTTCCATTTTTCCTGGTTCATTCTCTAGGAGGAATGAGGGTATGAAAACAAAAGGGAGGAATGAAAAGCAAAATAGAAGAAAGTAGCTGGAGAAGAGCAGAGACAAAAGCTTCTCCTTGGGGAAATAGCACTCAGATTTGTCTGTGTTGTGGATGTAACATTTAAAGGAATTAGATTCCTGTATCTACACAAGTAATGAAAGAGTCCATGAAATATTTTATTCATTTTCCTGTCTGTAGGTGTAATATATTCAGGTGCTTAAAAAGTTTCAGAAGTAAAGATAAGTTTTTTAGGAATAGAAGGAAAATTGAGTTCTCGCTTGCTGTTTGTAATCTAGAACACTAGAGGACAGCACTAAAATATTACATAAATGTATTATTGTTTACACTGTTAATTATATGCTCAAGGCTTTGTGGCAAGAAAACAAATGACAGTTTAAAAAAGTTAGGGCAAGTGGTATTCAGAAATTTTTTGTTCCTTTTGAAATTTGTATCTGACTTCATACATTATACAAAATATCCGAAGTTTCTTGTTGTTTAAATCTAAGGTATTTGTTACAGTCACTACTTCAGAAGTTAAGCTGTATTTTTATGTAGTTATGCTGTAAAATAGAACCTTGTACAGAATTACACTTTTACAGTCTAGAGAGTAAGGAACTAGATGGCTTATCTGTAAATGTAAGTTCGTGATTTATCTGCTTGCATGAAATATACTATGTTAATACTGTGATCTCTAAACAGGAATATGAATAGTATAATTCCTTGAAATATTACAGATTGTGTTGTTTCTCTAGGCACACTGGAACGGCATGAAACAGGTGAAATAGCAAAAGCAATTCTTTCATCTATTGAAGATTCAGAATACTTAGTGGCAGATGCTCTACTTCCTGTATCTCAAGAGTCAAAAAGAAATAAAAATGCTGAATACAAATCCTCCAGCTCTTATAAGTATGGCATGGTCTCTTACAATCTCAATCATACAGAAAAATCTTCAGATAAGGTAAGAATGAAAAGTAATGTTTCTCTAGAGCGCCGAGTTGTGATCTGAATTCTTTACCCTTTAATCTTCACTGTGTAGCCCTGCATTAATGTTGTGGAGACTCGGTTTTAAGTTTGTAAAGCCTTGATTCTATTTTTTTTTTTTGCCTTCCAACATCATTTTGTAGAAGAAATGGGGAGTGTGCCTTATGCATGGCCATCAGTGGATCATCTCAGAAGGATTTTCTTGGGGACTTAGCACACATTTAGACCCTATTTGTTTATGCTGCTATGTTAAGACTGCATCTATTAGCAATACACTCAGAATAATTGAACCCACTAGTTCAGGTGGATAAGTCTTAGAAAAAGCAGATCATGGCACAATGCTACCGGCCTTTCCCCTATTGCTCTTCTACAAAAGTGCAGATTTCTCTTGTCATCCAGTAGTAGTTTTTATTGGCTGTTTTCTGTTTCTATTGGAGAATGGGGTGAAAGTGCTTTTCATTTACATTAGTGCAACTAACTTTGTTACTTTCTTGCTTAAAAAGAGGATGACAGTGTTCATTGTGGGCAAGGTATGTCAGTCTTCAGTAGTGATTTGGCCAGGCACAATAGTTAGCTTTATCTAATAATATTTCACTGATGCCTTTAAACCTAATAATTGTGACTAATGGAAAAAATGTGCTCTTCCTTTTTTGGAAAAAATAAAAATAATAGAAGGAAATACTATACTGAAACTAGTGCTAATGTCCTGTTAAAAATCAGAAAATGAGTACAAAGATACCAGATAATGAGAAGGTTGAAAGTACAATAGTCATTTTGTTTGCTTATGGCTTATATGTATATTAAGTCTTCTTAAATATCTATAAATAGCTGTGTTTGCTAAACGTAAAACCAACTTTTAAAACAGGCTCAAATTTAACACAATCTCAGATTCAATGAGGTATGTATTAACTTACTCAGGCTGGAAGATGTTGGCAAATACCTTTTTCTAACACCCTGCTTGTCAGGAGTTAAATATATTCACTGAACTCTTGATACAAGAGTATCTTAAGAATGGGGATTCAATGGTGCTTGTTCAAGTGTAGTACTTCTAATTAATACGTTTTCAGAATAGGTTTTCTCTGCAATAAACCAGAGGAAGTCAATCTACACTGAATGTAGATCAAAAATACCTTCCCATGAGTATGGGAAGACGAAAAATATTTTCCCTCAACTCATATGTGAAAACAGGCTTAGAATGGTCTCTGGCCTTTTCCTAGCTTTTTGAATTGTGTTAAATGAAATACTGGATTTTCCAAAATTCAGTCTGATAAAGGATAGTTTAATCCAAGTCCTCGTTCTGAACTTTCTTTTCTGGTCTTTCTTTATTGTTCTTAAAATTTAAATATGCCTTTGAGTTTATAATTATGCTTGTTCAACTCCTTATATTTCTCTTTGACCTTTTATTAACCTTAGTCTGATTTCTAAAGTTCTTTTTGATCCCATTTTCTGCAAAGTCTTATTAGAGCATAATCCTGCTGAGCATGTTGTGGGGCAGATGGTGTGCTAGTTGGCCATTGACACAGAATCTGATCTCACTGTTGCTTTATTAAAAGGAATAGTTTCTTCTAGCATTTCTAAGAGAAACAGCAAAGTTACAAGTCTCTTTGGAGTGTAATTTTGGCCATGCATTTTAAATCGGAAATTGCATGGATTTAACAAAGTGGCTGGAAAGAAAATGTGCTGCTCCTGAAATATGGGAAAGTTTTTGACAGATTGTAAAGTGTGGAATTTAATGTGCTTTGAGGATTATTGTGATTTCAAATTGGAACTAATGTCACAATAGGTGATAGTGGAGTTGTAATAATTTACAGCACTCTTCTTGAACAGGCATGTGTCTTGGCTGCTCTGATTCTGTAATGAAATATTCCATTTCTGCATTTAAATTTTGTTCATTAGTTATCTTGTTCAAATGAAAACTCTTTAAGTATTATTGATGGTTCTTAGACTTCCCTATGACTATCAAAACAACTTCTTTCTTTCACCTTCTCTTTTTCTGTCCTTGTTGTCATGTTTGTTAGCCTAATTCCCTACCAAATGAAGATCTGTACTTAATGAAACCACTTTTCATTCAGCAAATATGTCATCTATTGCATCCAGCACTACTTCCCACCTCCTTCTCCATAAGAGCAGGTTCTTTAGATCGGTGTGGCAGATACTGGAGACTAAATGTATAGGGTGCAGCCAAACCTGGGAAAATGACAATGGAGGTCTCTGTAATGCTATTCCAGAAACACAATGTGGTCTGCACAAATGGAGTGTGCAGCCCTGTGGCTTTTTATAGTTCACGCTGTTTTGTTATGAAATTCAAATAAGGAATTCTTACCAAGTCCACCATTTTTTTAGTTCATATTCAGGAAACTTTTTTCTTTTTTTTCCAAAAGGTTTGTATTGACTTTTTTAGATCGTTGTTTAGCATCTTGAAATAATTTCCTGAAATCTAGTTTCTGTGAAACTAGTGGAAGTTCTGTGGATATCAGTGGATTCAACACTTCATACAGTATTTGCAGGCATTTGACACATTAAACTATCATGAAAATTTCAGATTTTTGAAAGACTTTAATATACACATAAAATTACTATTTCATTATCAAATTGCTTTTTGGCACACTGTATAACAAAGTTGCATGATAAATCGTTAAGACTCCAATTTTATTAAACATAAATTTAGCCTGTTTAAGAATTCAGTTTCAGAAGACTTATGTAACAAAGTGAGGAGTAGCTCTTTTGTCCTAGTGGTATTATGCTTGTGAACAATCCTGACTTTGTATGATGATCAACACGAAGATCACATGCAAGATTCAGTGTTTTTATTACATTGTTTTGTCATTAATAC
This sequence comes from Anseranas semipalmata, assembly GCA_013399115.1. NCBI lineage: Eukaryota > Metazoa > Chordata > Aves > Anseriformes > Anseranatidae > Anseranas > Anseranas semipalmata. The sequence continues at coordinate 334,465 of VXAA01002192.1, read as the reverse complement.
TATATTTAAGACAACATCTGCAAGACAATAGTCTTTCTTCCATTCGAAGAAGAAAAATATTCTCGCATAGCTCTCCAGCTTCAAAGGCTTTCTTTCAAAACATTTGTCATCATGTAAATCACAGATACAAAAGCAGAATGCTTTGATTTCATGGTGTTTTGACCATTTTAATTCTTTTATTGTGCTGCACGTGCCAGTGGGAGTACCAATAACAGATGAGTGTGACAAATGCAGTTAACACAAGATCCATATTAATGTTGTCAAATACCCTTGATATATTTAAACAGATTTTAATTATTTTCAATGTCAAAAGACCTGAAATATATAGTTTAATAGTTCTTCAAGAAAGCTTTACTTAATATGTGAATGTAAAACCTCTCATAAAAATTAAACTTTTATATTGGCCTTAGTCATTGACATAGGGTATTCATCAAGTCGGCAATTTGTGTGGCAAAGTGCCATTTGAATAGTGTATTGTTAGAATACTTATGGTCCACTTGACAAGGGCTCTTGCTGTAAATAGTGCAATTTGACTCCAGCTGTTAAAGAGTGGCTTTGACAGCAGCCAAATAGAATGGAGATGCTTTACTGCACCGCAGAAAAATCGATACTGGGTTCTTGTTCATAGTAACCTGTTTTTCTTTTCTTTTTTTGCAGATTTATACAATACTACCTAGAGTTCATTTGTGGAAGTTTAAATATTACTTTAAATGTCTGTTTTATTTTCAGATTAATGGTAGTGATAAATGATGTGTTTTAAAAAAAATCAGTACTTTGTGGATGTATGTAAACAATGTGGTAACATAGCATTATTTCAATTCTAGCTTATGTGGATGGGTATTAGGATGTGGGTGCATAAGTTATGTAATAACAGTCTTTCCTTTCTGTATTTTTTTCCTTCTTGCATTGCTTCTGTAGTATCATTGTGAATTTTCTAAATGTTTTTAAAACAGATTTCTTTGTTTTTCTCCCTGTAACAACCCCCACAGATGTTGACAATCTGTAGTGCCATTGTAGATTTTCCTGAAGCATAGTCTTGCTGGTGCTGAACAGTTTTCCAGCAGTATTCAGTGACATAAGGTTGCTATGATACCTGGCCAGCAGCAATAGGTATTGAATCACTGGTCTTAATTACAATAGACTACATACTAGATTGTGTGCTCTTGGTGTTTGTATGGAACTAGCTCTCATTATACCTTTAAGTCATAGTTATATTTGAAATGAAGCTGTGTGAAAAGCTGCTTCTTAAAATATATATATTAATACTTCAGTACTGGATATGAAGATTTAATTGACGCACATAAAAAGCTGGATGTGTTTGGGAATCTTTTCCTGATGTTCCACAAATATTTCATATTGGAAAGTTTCCTGCTTTTTAGTTTAAATAATTCAGATGGAAATATGTTTATCATGAGCTGATATTTTTAGTAAACATTTAATGTGATTAGAACTTCCTCTAGATAAAGATGTTGGAGGAAGAGATTTGTGCAGTAATTGCTAAACTAAATGACCAGTACTGAAGTCCCTGGTCTACTGAATTATACTACTGAAGAGCTAGACCAGAAAAGAGAAATTTTTAATATTCTTTTCAGATCTATATAGGTAAGATGAGCAAGAAAATGATGGGGAGGGATATATCTACATATGAACATTTATGGGAATATTTATTCCTTGATATATTTCACTTGACTATTTCTTAAATGCGAATCTTTGAGCACTGAGCTATAATGCAGCATTAAAGAATGGTGCAGAAAGACAAAATATGTCAAGTGTACAAGATCTGTAAAAAGTCACTTGACCTATGTAATTATTAGAAATAAATATAATCGGAGTAAAATAACAGTTACTATAACACTCTTAAAATGCGTTTTAAATGTTATAAATTGACATACCTAATATTTGTACTAAAGAAATTCTTACTTATGTAATAGCATACATACTCTGCTCTAAACAAAATATATGTAAGCAGGATGCCTCTGAAACAGATTTCGTCAGTTGGAAAGTCAAGTTCATATTTTCTATAATTGCCTAAAACAGTAGAAATACACAATAAAAGGTACAGAAATGATAAAAAAAAACCTACTTTGTAATATTGCACAGAAGAAGCAAAAGGCAAATAAGTAGACTGTAGGACAACAGTCATTTCTTTTACCAAGATAATGGATGCAATTTAAAAAATTGTTATTGGAAAACTGGAAAATAACTCCAAATTAAATCTTACCAAAATTGATAGAAAAATGGAAATAAGTTCAAAGCACAAATACCAAATAATACTTTTCAAATATGAAATCAGGAATAATATATAATACATAATATAAAAACATATATAAAATATACTATAAAACACAGTATGTTAGTCCTCTTATTTCATTTTGTGATATTTAGAGTGGTTTTAAGCAGAGTTAAAGATTTTGATCATTTGCAAGTAATGGACTATTAAGACCAAAACAGAAAGGAGAAAATTTCTCCTTAAAGTTGGTAACCTTTTTGTTCTGCCAGGGTATTTTTTCTTATACAGGGACTAGTGTCCAGAAGCTGTATTTAGGAGTACATTATTTAAATGTAATAGTAAAATGAGCAAAGAAATAAAGATCTATATATAGATTTCCCATAACTCAGATACAAAGCATTTCAATGCCACACTTCTTGTGAAACAATTATGTATTTTGTCAAGGGACTAATGTGGCAACATAACTACAGTGAAGGAATCATTTTAGAATTATGAGTTTAAACAGGTGACAGTCAAAGGACATCATGATCCTGAGAAAGGCTGATAACTTGGACCACATGCTGGCTTTGCTGAAAGTTACTGCAGCTTTCTGAATTGGTTGACTAAGTTAAAAATGTGTTGATTTTAGTGTTTTCTCCATTGATTACCGCAAAATAAAATGGAAAGAAAAGGCTGCCATTGTGATATTGTAACATGTTTTACAGACTTGGATAGTAAGCAACACTGGTTGACTAAAATCTGAGAATAAGCTTTAAATATTTGTTTCAAATAATCACACGTATATTTCTACAAACTTTTCTCTGGTATTATACTGAAGGTGGATGACATATGTTCATTTTCCTTGTCTAGAAAACTAATTGGACTCTAGAAAACTTCTGTGCTAGTGCTACTGAAGTAGTATGTTCTACTAGAAACAGCTTTAAGGTCAATATCAATAGTTCTTGTGAAGTATTTCACACTGAAGGACCATTTACCGAAGCTAACCTAGCTGCTGTTGTCTTCATCCTCTTCATCTTTCCACGTATCTGAACTGTCATGCTGCAATTCCCTTCTGTATCCCTTGGAAACTGTAGCAAAGTTTTTTTTGTTTGGTTTTTAGGGTCATATCTTCAATTTCTACCCTGTTGAAGTGCTGTTCCCTATATCTTATTCTCCATTGATTGTTTTTTTTAGTTCTGTATGTAAAGTCCTATACAGTTTAAATCATTCATTTTAACTTTACCTCTAGAAATATACCTTTAGAAGCCCCTGAGATGCAACTTGTTCTACAACAATCAGCCTGATTTTTTTCTTTGCAAATGTTTTACCTTATTCTAATTCTAAAATTGAAGTAAATTAAATCTTTGTAACCTTTAGATTTCCACTTTGCACAGTGATGTTCTTGAGGATTAGTCACCATTCATGACAGAAAGATGGCGGAGTCTTTGCCCTTGTGATAATATTTTCCCTTTTAAACATTAGGTTTCTGTCTTTTTCAGTATAGTTTGATTAGTGCTATTTAGCGAAGAGAAGTACCAACAGGCATTCAGATCTGTGCTGAGGTATGCCTCTGCACCTGTTCAAAACAGAGGGGTAGTTTTTTCAGAAATACATTAGCAGCTTAAATGCAATTATAGAACTAAGACTTGCAGGGCTTGCAAAATGGTTTCTCCTGAAACAATACCCAAATTTACTCTGCAAAAGAAAGACTTGCTATCTACCAACTTAATTCTAAAACCAATTAAACCTCTTGCTTCTGCTAAAGAGTAGGAATAAAGTACTAAATTGTGGTTCAACTTAAAAAAACATCAGCAACAACAAAACAAAACAAAAACCACCAGTGCTCATATTTCCATTCTTCTGATATGTTTTTCTACGTGTTAATACTCAAACCTCAATTTGTTTTGCTGGTCAGGTTTGGCTCTAGCAATAATTCTGAGAATGATGAATTGGCCAACCAGATGTCTCAACATTTATTTGCAAATTTTGTCCTCTTGGAAACCTATGCAGTGCTATTGCCATTGGTAAGATTAAACAACTCTCAAAGAAAGGACAATATGAAAGCCATGGGTACAAAGATGTAGCTGCTGTTCTGACATATTCTAGAAAACTCCATTAATGGTATAGGATCTGAAGAAAGTCCAGCCTGCAGATTCATGAGTTTTTAAGAATGGCATTTTCTAAGCTAGGCTGTATTATAGTATCTAAGAATTTAATCCCATGATTTCTTGTTTGCTTGTTGAGGAGAAAGTCACTAGCTTAGAACTTGATCTAGTACATCTTATGTACTTTATGTACTTTAAATTTTATGGTTGGGATTCTTAAAATCCAATAAGGGAGATGTACTATGAGAGCAGTGCAGGGCTAATACATTATTTCAGTTGGAGTCAGCAGCCAGCCATGTGTTGGGAACTTAATGTTTTATATACATCAGTCCTTGGAACAAAACTATATTCCCATGCTTTTAGCCTCTTTCTATGGTCATGTTGGCAGTATCTCTGTTCAGCATTAACCTCAGATATTTGGATGTTCATTCATCCAGTAAATTGTTCAGTATAATAATTCCCAGATCTGTGAGTCAACTCTATACTTTGTGGATTGCTGTGGCATTGTTTGTCCAGCTGATGATCTAGGAAACATGACAGATTTTCCATCTTACAGCTTTTCTTCCTAAGTGCTGAGTAAGGCTTAAAAAAAAAAGTTTCGGCTACCACCCGAGGCCTATATATTTCTAAAGATACATCATTTTGGTTAAGGAATTTATTTCTACATTAAAGATAAGTTAATATATTAACATGTAGACATAATATGAATATTCAGTATATAAATTAATAAGACTTCATTTACAAACACCTTATGCTTCCCTTCCAACTAAGCTTTTCATGATGCAGAGATTGTCCATGTAGACAGATCTTACTTTGAGGTGAATGGATCCCCAGTTCATTTTGATATTCTTTCTATAATAATGTTAGATAGAGATATTGTTAAAGGTATTAAAAGGGGTAAATGACCAAGGAAAAAAAGTTCCGAATGCCTACCTCAAGACTATCCTGTCTGTCCTATGACTATTACTAAGTGAAGTGTCTGAAGTTAAGTGATAAGAATGACCTCATTATTGTAACACCTTTACTCTGTTTGATCCTCACCCCATGCATTGCTTTGGGGACGGTAGGCCTGAGCTGTCTGCCCATTTTGGAAGGCTATAGATACTCTTAGTAACAACTGTTCACATGCTCCCTAAATGCTCAAGGGATCCTAAAGCTCTAGGTAGGCAGGATAGACATGGGAGTGTGCCCATGGATTGTCCGTAGGAGTTTTACTGGGTTAGAATGCCCTTTTAGTCTATTACATGGAGATGAAAGAGCAACTGATGGTTTGCATCCTTTATCCCTGTGTAAATTTTTAGAGATGGGGTGTGCTTAAAGTCTATTTCAATTTTATACTTATAGTCTGTAACTATTTTTTTAATCAAATGCATCTTTGCCCATATCCTGGATTGTTCATTTCAGCAGAGCAAGAGAATAAGATAGCTGTGTATTTGCAAATGACAGGTTTTATTGTTAGACTATTTTGAATTGTTCATTGACTTAGGACTGTGTTAAAATAAGTAACTAGAAAATGTTTTAAGGCAGTATTCCTATAAAACATCCATGACATCCTTCCAAAAGATGCAGGTCAAAACTTTACCTCTTGGCTCAGTTTTCAGAAAGATAAATCCAGGTTTTAACAAAAATAGTAATAATATCCCCCTGTTTCATCCAATTTACGAAATTTTCAGCAGTAAGTGTTGTTAAGACTGTGTAACACTTAAGGTTGTGAACTTAACAGTGCAGGTTTGCTGATCTGATTTAGCTCAAACAAAAGACTATTCAATGTTACTGATGAGCAATAGATTATTTTTCAGTTTTAATACATAAATATGGCAAGACTGCATTTATAGCTATTATCAGTTCAAGCACTGCTATGGCATTTGATGCTTTCCCTTCAGGTATTGTGTGACTAAAATATTGGTGTGGTAATCTAAAGAGTAAGGGCTTTTCAAACACTTAAGATCAGGGAAATTTGATATTAAGGTCCAAGCCCTATCTGAATGCTCTGTAGTATCCAACTGTTTCAGTATTTCTCTATTGTATGATCTGTTTGAACAAGCACTGTGTACTACGCTAACTCTGACTGTCATGGTAAAAGGCTGGATCCAACTTTCTTCTTTCTTTTCTTTTAATGAATAAAATAATTAAGCTTTCAAAATTCAGGAGTAACTTTGTAATAACTAGCCATGTAAGATGTACCAAGCTTTTAGTTTTATCTGGAGAAGTTGGAACTGAAAAATATAATTTTCTAGTAGATAGGTGTTATAATTGTAGTATGGATTTAAGATGTGCTGTTTTGAAATCTGAGATTTTTGTGGAACTTGGTAACAATATTTTATGTTCATCAACCAGCTTGAAGCCCCAAACACAATTTCGTTTATCTTTATATTCTAAGCTTTATAGAATCTACACAAGTGTCCATCTGTTCAGCTGAGATTGCTTCAAATAGTGAGTGGTCAGAGACTTAGCTGATAAAGGTCAAAGGAGCCTCTTGACCCTGTGATACTTGCTAAAGCAATTGGAGCATAGGGACTGATATACAGTTAGATATAGCTTGCTAAAGCAATCTCCACTTTAATTGGTAATGATAGCAGGAATACCCAGTAAAGTCATTGCTGAAAGAAAACAAAAAGTATCCAATATAGTAATTTATTACCAGTCAGTGGGTTTCACGCACTAGGTTGTTTTACCCCTGCAGTGGTCAGAGAAAGCAAAAAGGTACTCTAACACTTAACTGGAAATGGATGCCCTGCTGCTATCAGAGATGCATGGTGGTCAAATGATTGCCTGTGCCATTAGCTTGGTAATGTTTTCTCTATTGTAAACTCAGCTCCCCATGTTCTTCCTGTGCATCAGCTGCAGATTGAAGGCTTTCTCGTTTGTCTTCTATTTGTGCTGCCAATCATCAAGCTGCTGTCCACCAAGCACATTTCAAGGAGGCAATTTTTTTACTACTATCGACTACTATCTCCAGCAGCCCAGGGCTCAGGATTTAGAAATGAATTTAATGCTTTAATTTACACTGTGCCAGCCATTTTGTGCATTGTTTATGTATTTGTTTTCCAAGACAATTCCACAAGACAATTACAAGTTTCCTATTTTGCAAAACTGTGAGATTGCACCTGCAAACATGTCCCTGAAACATAATTTTCTTATGTATATTACGTAATGTTACTATTTTCATTTAAAAGATTAAAGAAAAAGTCTAGGCAGGTAAAGCCATTTACTAAACCATTCCATGTTCTGTATTTAAAAACAAACTTAGTTTCCTACCAGCAAGGACAAAGCATCATGGAGAACAGAATAGAACTGTCATTGGCAGTACAAGTGGATGTGTAAGATCCCTGGGAGTAGTAGCCATCTTTCAGATAAAATAGTTCCAGATCCATGAAGCAAAAATGTAAGAGATGGGGTAGGAGTAAAAGACAGATTTTCCCAAGCAGCTGTGTGACACGCTTATTTTTTTAAGCCCAGAGTCAGACCAGTTATGGGACATGATTCCAAGAAAATTTATGAGTTACGAGCTTCTGTTGATATCCCAGTACCTGGTATAATCAAGACACAGAAAATTCTTAGCCTGCAAAAAATTTTGGTTGGTAAATTCTACTGCCTCACCCTCCTTTTCGTTTTGGTAGCTGAGGTTCTTCACATGTTAGTTTATAAAGTAATAATCCTACTTATTGTCAATGTTATTGATTGCCACAGAGGTAATGAACAGTAAATAATTCAAACATGTAAAAGCTCTTCAAAGTTTCTATTGTCTTTGTAGTATAATTAAAGATCAGATTACAGAAAAGACAGTCAAATAACTGTTAATTTCACTGAAATACACACAGTGATAGTCTCACTTTTGTGCTATTTTGGAAATTACCATCTGAAGAAATTTGGGCTACGGTTTTAAAGACTACATTTTTAATACTTGTGAAAGGGTGTTTGTTCCTAGATTCTTCATGTGTATTCCATGAAGACAGACAATAGGATGCTGGTATTTAACTGATAAATTAGATTTCTGTTAATAAGTATATTTAATAATTATTCTTTAAAAGTGGAAGTTGTGCTTATCTGACACAAACTTTTATCGTGGACTTAAATGCTCTGTTTTATTGGGATTTTATTAAAGAACCTATATTCTAATGACTGTCAAAACAGTGAAGTTTAAATCTGCTAAAAAAAAAACCTCANGGCCCCCCCCCCCCCCAAAGTCAGATATAACACACTTTGTTAAAGAAATTAACATAATTTTACAATCTCCTTTTTCAATACTTCAATGAAACTCACCATCACCCCCTCACAAAATCTAACTAAAATTTCTCCTAAGAATAAGTTGTTCATTTCTGCCTAATATTTTCTAGAGCTTTTGGGGGGGGAGAGGAGGACTTATCTTTTTTGACTAGTTTATCGTGTTAATGGACTAAAATATACTCTCCCAAGAGAAAGCTTAAAGGACCACAATTTTAACCCTTGAATATTACATAATAATAATAGAACCACTTATTAGAACTGTCAGAGTGGCTCATTTGTGCTTTATACAGCATGATTTGCATTGCAGGCACTGGGAATTTTATTATGTTTGGGATTAAGAAAAGAGTAAAATGGATAAAGAAGACCAAAAGTCTGTAAGAATCCCATTTAATAGTTTTGGACGTGTTTTCGTGTAGAAGTTGATATTACCCACAATAAGAACTGAGCCATTTCTTTTCAGAGGTAAAGTGACCTCCAAGTATATTTTGAGCCTGGTTTGCCTTCTAAAGTCTACTACATGATCTTGCCACTTTATTTCCTTTATGTAAAATAAATATCAAGACCATTTTTGTCAAGTCTATTTTTAGCACAAAGCCAACAATAGAGTGCATCTGGTAGAGAAAGCTGGAGTGCAGAAAAAATGCATATACATGAGGAGCTGATAAAAATACAGAAATCTCTGCTAGATAATGGAAGTGTGTATCTTACATGGGATAGTGTTCCTAGATTAAGTTTCCCATTGGAAAAGGGCTTTTAGAGATGAGAAGGCAGCTAGATAAAATAACAGTTGAATTGTACTTCCTGTTGAACTTTTATGTGGTATGTATGTTTTAAATATGTTTATGATAACATTGTTTTGGGGGGCTATGGTAAAGGTAGCCCCCTACCTCTCAGTTCTCATAGACAAAGGAAAATACTTTCCAGGCTGCTAAGGTAGTTTGGTAAAGATTTGTAAAGGGAGGGGGATGGAGGTAAAAGAACAGTCTTCTAAGTTATGGAGAAGGAAGGGATTTCATGTTAGAAGAAATTCTGCAAAGTTTTTTGTATGGGCTTGTCTTGTCTTGGCTCAAATACCTTTAGGGGCCATCTAGGGAGCTATTAGAGAGGTCATACCTGCCATGCATGGAATATAGCTTGCAATTTTGAAGCCTTCACGAATCCTGATCTTTCCTGCATGTAGAAAAGTCATTCAATCAGAGATGAGTCTCTGGATATAATTTTGGTCTGCAGCCAAACTTTTTTAAAACTCACAGGTGAAGATCTTAAAGGGAGAATTATCAGTGAATGCAGATTCCTCCAAGCAGCAAAATGCTCTGAACTCCAACTGTTAGCAGGAATGTCATCAACACAAATGGCTGTATTTTTTTTTTTTTTTTTGAAAAGGGAAGTCTGGCCTCATTACTAAACTTCAGCTTCTAATGGTGTTTTTTTTATTTGGGGGGTGGGGTGGAAAGGGGAACCAACACTATTTTACTTTGAGATTTGTTTAAATTAAAATGTGGTAGTTTTAAAATCTTCATAAGATATTTACTCATCAGTTTTTTTAGGGACCTGCCAATATTTTAACTGAAATGGCTGATGGTGTTGTTGGATTATTATGGGGATAATGCGTACAGACACAAAATAAAGTGCTTCCTATTTCTCAGTTTCCGACTAAAAAAAGGCGGGGTTGGATGTGTCACAATCAGGAAAACATGTTTTTAGCCCCATGTGACAGTTTTTACAAAAGTGTGTTTTTTCTTATTACTAAAGTTTTCATTCTTGACTGGCATAGATCTTCAGAGTGATTTATTGTTAAAATTATTGTAAGTGATGCACAAAAAAGTACAACTGAAATATGGTGGGGTGCCTTAGTATTTATACTTGCTTTAGATTCATACACCTGGACAAAGATCGGCTTTTAAAATCTAGATCAAGTTACTGAAGCCATGAAAATCTTTCTCCCTGTAATAACTTTTAGAAGATTATTTTTAAAAATAATGTTCCTAATTGCTCAGCTATAATAAAAATAGATTAACATTGGCATGTCTCTCCTGACCACCACTGTGGAATTGAAAGGTAGGACATGGCAACAATAAAATTTAAAATTAACAATGGTAAATTAGAAAAAGTCTCCATACTATTTTTCAAAAGGCTGATTATCAAAATCTGTAGGTTTTGTGTAGTACATCATAGTGTGGTCATTTAACTTGCAAAATTGAAGAAAGCCTCTGCATTATTAGATAAATTCTTTTTTATTTTTTGATGTGATAATTTGAAATTCACTCGAGAATGCTAAAGCTTGAATGGCTTGAGATTTGGATATATACAGTAACATCAGATTAAGTAATTTGGGGTTGAAAGACTATTCCATGATAAATGAAACTGCTTCGAGCAAAAATTGTCAGAAAAGAAAGAAAAAGGGATCTTTTTATTATAGAAACCTGTGCGCTAGAAATAGGGAGGCCTCAAATTTGGATCATGTGGTTCAGAGACAGGTCATGCTTTGTTATTGCTACTGTTATTAGCCTACTTTTTGAAGCTGAGTTAGTAAACTCTTCATATGTTCATTTAAAAAGATAAAGATAATGACAATACTTATCTGTATGTAGTAAAATTTATTTCTGTAAAATATTTCTGGAAGTTCAGGAAAGACAGTACAGAATGTAAATCTACTTTTCAATTCCCAGCTCTCCAGTTCATAGTAAGTTTTATGGGTTTCTTTCCATTTTTTGTCATCTTATGGACAAGCTATTCTCTGTAACATATTTTCTAAGTAGTATTTTATGTCTGAAGCTTTAGATGTCCACCTTCCTTCATTGGAATGAAGTGCCTATGGCAGAGATCTAAGAAAACTTGGTAGATGCTTTTGGGATCAATGTCAATAAGCTTTCATATTGCCCATAAACATTTATTGTGACCTCACACCCAGTAGCATCACCAGATGTCCCAACACATTGATATTGTCAAAGTATTTTCTTTCATTTGTATGGTGACTTTCCTGAAGGCTTCTAAATGTTTGTCAACCAAATATAAATGTATAAAACAGAAAAAAGTTCAACCCATAAGAACAGTTTCTATTAATGTCAAAACTAGCCCATGAATTCCATTGTTTGTATTCCATGGGGTTCTCCCTACGTATTGGGAAACAGCATAATTAAAGACTAACATAATCCTAGTGCTGAACTACTGTGTGTGTATGTGTGTGTGTGTGTGTATATATATATATATATCCTTTTTTTAAAGGAAAAGGTTAGAAAGAAAATCTGAACAAGCTGTTATTTCTTACTATGCCCCCCTATGGAGATCTGTAAGATCTTGTATTTAGAATGTATCTTCGTCTGGTGTTAACATCTTTCTCTAAATAACAGAAGGCCAAATTATTTTATCCAAAACTAAATAGACAATTTACTTGTAGAGTATACAGGGTCAAATTTTCACTTGTTATTTGTAACTAAAATATTAACAGTTTAGGAATAGTTAATCTGATAAAACTTGTTAGAAATGTAAAAGGAGTTAGGTGAAGAGTACTCTTGAGAAAGATGAGTTAATCAACATGACATTCAAGTTAAATCCAGCTGCTGCCCCATTTTATTATTTGTTGATGGTTTCTTTTAAGATTCAGCTCATATGATCAACAGAAACAGTTCTTAATTTGCATTAGAATATTTCTGATTATCACAAAAATTAAAGCTAAATGATCCCAAAAATCCTGTATTGCCTGTGATATGGAAGCTGGCACTATATTGCCTCTTTGCAGAAGCATCACTGGGCTGAAAATTTGGTTCTCTGTTTGTACATGCTTGTTTGTAAAGACGAAATAGCTAGAATGAAAGCAGTGCTGAGAGCATAGGCTTGTGCAGGACAATGAAAGCATAGAAGTCTTAAGTGCTTAAAGGGCAAAAAAAAAAAAAAAATCAAAATGGAGTTTATACTCATGTCTGCTGTTTCCCTGAAGGTAAGAGATACTTCTTTAACAGATGATACAGCAGGATTCTCACATCTGATGTCACCATCTCGTAGTTTGACTTTAACATTTGATGATCCTCCTAGTAACTTCAGAAGAGTGCCCCTTGGTAGCAAGGCACAATCCTTCTTACGAAGGAAAGTAGTTGTTTTTCTACAAACTCATCTGGATTGTGTCTCAAACAAAAAAATCTAGTGTTTCATCTCTACTATGAAAAGTTATTAGAATATTCTTAGTTTCAAAGATGTTAGGGAATCAGGATTGCAGTATTTAAATGTATGTCTCTGCATACATGAAACTATTTAGAAGAAAAACCTTTTTCCTAAGTAATAAGTGAATAAATATAAGTTAAACTTGATGAAGTTAATGGATTTGCCCTATTCCATATGCAACTCTGTGCTGATATCTAGTAAATGACAAAATATTATAGATTTGTGATTGGATACTTAATATTTTTCTTTCAGGTAATGGATACCAGCCTCATTCGACAGCCCTTTATCATTTTACCAGTTAAGACAAAATGGAACAATGCAAACTTTCATATTCTCTTATTTGATCTGGAAAAACTTGTGGAACTTCTGCTGTCATTTCAACTCTGTGGATTAAAGTCATCAAATTCATTCCACAACTATGACACTCTGGAAAGAGCCAAAAGTACTTCTGAGAAAAGGGCACTGGCATTAAAAAGAAATAAAACTGCAGGCTCCATACTGACAGTGGATGGGCAAGTGGATGCTGTTTGTGCAAACCAGGTCGGTAGGGATACTAACACAGTTAGGCCTTTGGAAGAAGGTGGTGGCATAAAAAGACAGAAAAAAATGAAGAGTTCAAGAAAGATTAGAATGCAGCCCTCAGGAAACATTGATGTGGACATCACCACAGATACAGCTAAACTGCTTTTGTCATGTCTATTACCCTGGGGTGTAGACACAGAAATAGATGATCTTTGTGTTAGACACCTTGATATCTTAAGGCTGCAGTGTCCAGTTTCTTTTGGATTTGTGTCAAATGAAAACCACCTATCATTGATGTTGCCAGGATGGAAATGTACTGACTGTGGTGTGCTAGGAGAACAAACATTAAGTAACTTGTTTTCAAAAAGAGTGTTTGATTTATCAAAGAAGTACCTTGCTGCAACTGAAGGACAAACAGGAAAGAAGGATAGATCAGTGAATAATATTTATGGAGCAAAGGGATCAGAAACTGTTCTTTTCTTATTTAGCAGAATAGCTTTAATCAACAGGGTAATTAACATGCCTTCACCAGATACAAGTGAAATTGAAAGGTAAGAACCTTTTCCCTATGAGTATTTTTTAATAGTTAAAAAAGGGGTGGGAGGGATGACTGATTTTGTTCTTAAATATGGATATATTCAGTGAAGTTTACATTCTTCTTCTAGAGCTTTTTCATAGGTTGTCCTTTTAATGAAAGGAGAACAGGTGAAATTTAAGTATCTTTATATTTTTTTCTTAGCTGATGAACAAACTGATGTAAGAAAAGTTTTTCAACTGAACAAGAATTTGAATTATCCAACTTCACACCCTGTCTTTCCAGAGAGAACTCTTTTCCTCACAGTTTGAACTAAGGAGAATAATGAGGTCTTTTCAGGCACATTTGGAGACATGTATTAACACATTTATGCCGTTTTTACTTCCATTCCCTGTAAGAAATATACTCCTTTACCATGAAACTCCTGTCTCTATAGATAAATAAAACATGAGAGACAAGAACAATCTGTCCTAGTTATACTAAAGTAACACACACAGTAATAATGGTAGCTAGAGGGAAGGAATACCCTTATTTTGTAAGAACCATCCCAAATAACACTTATGTTACTTAAAAGAAATTTGACTAAATGTTTTTTCAGCATTAAGGGGAAAATAGTATGCTCAACATTACTTGACCCAGCCAAATACACCACACTAGTCAGGCAATGGATGTTGTCCACAGACTGTTGTTGTTCAGCAAACCTATGTTAGTCTGTATTTAGTATTTTAGGGACAACTAACTTCAATGTTGTTGATGCTATGGCCTAGAGGTAAGAAGGAGAACAAAAAAATATTGATCATGGTGCTGCGAAGAACTGTGCATCTTCCACAAAGTTCTAGGTATTCAGAATGCCTCAGGAGATATGCAACACCACGCAGGACAAATGTGTTTCTCGCTTACTCTTCCTGCTTATCGCTTTGCCTGCTGGTCCATATTCAACACAAGATCTTATACTAAAGGATGTTTCCAAGATTCCAGATTGAACATTAATTCCTGGTTATGCAAGAAAAAATTATGCTTGCGTTGTCTTACAGCACTCTGTTGGCAGAGACAACGTATAAAGTTAGGAACATACCAGAATCAGACATTTTTCCAGACAAATTCTGGCTTTGGAACATCTGTCTTACAAAATTATTGAAGTTGTATAGAAAAAATAGCTTATTTTGTGAAAACAGTATTATATAATTTTAGATTTTCTCCGGGAAAGGTAAAGCCATAAAAGATGGTGTCTGTTGTAAAAAATAGGTGACTTTTTTGTACAAAATATGGAAAAATTGTCATAAATTTCAGTTACAAAAAAGTTATGGATTTTATTCAATGACTGTGAAATGTTTTGTTTAGGATTTTGACATGTTTAGGTTTGGATTGCCTCTCTTTTCCAGAGCTGAATAGTATTCCTATTTATAGCTGTCTTGTAGCTAAGTTTCAGTTTGGTGCCATTTGTGATGCTCACACGTGGGCTGTTACCTCCTAATGGCCTCATCTGAATAAGAGCTCTTGAGTTGTATACATTTGATTCTTTCCTTAAGTTTTTGTTTGTTTTTGTTTTTGCTGTTAAACTTATCTTGAGTTTCTAAGCAGCAATAACGTGCTGTGAGTCTATATAGGGATAACACAAATCTTTTTTTTCCCTGACTATACTTGCACACTCTTGCTTACTTTTGAGGCTGTTCCTTATTCCTTCTCTTACACAGCCAGAAAATAAACTGAGAAGCAGCCACAATTTTTCTCTGGTATTGAAAGATAGTGTTCTTTATTAGGGAACTTGATCAGAACTAGACTGTATCTGCTGAATCAACACAGACCTTAGAGGCTCTAGAGTCACCTGGGCCTTTTACTCTATACTGCTGGTGACAGTTTTTTTTCTCATTACGGCTTTGTGTTCACACCTTCAGACCCCCTGCTTCCCAAGAACTGTGTCAGAATGTTAGACACATGAGAAATAACTCTTTACTTTTTTCCCCAATAAACATAGATAACAGGTGAGCTATGTAAAGAATTTTGTACGTTTTCCTAATGTTTGTAATGTGCAAAGGATATCCCACTACAGTAAAGAACTATCCCTTTCACTGAGAATCAAAGTTGTGTGGGTAAAGCCAACAAGACTGTTTCTCTGTCAAAAAAAAAGTTATTTAAAGAAAAATCAACTATCATTGTAGGAGTGGATTAGAGACAAAGGAATGAATTTTATTCTTCAGACATTATTTTGTGTTTTTTTAAAGTGATTCCAAACCTATGTTAATTCATTTTTAAAATCTTTCTATAGGACATGTCCTTATTCATTGTTCACTCTGTTTTCAGGGTTGGAATGAGTTTTGTTTGGATGAGCTGTTAAAATAATGCACTTTTGCCTAACTAAAAAATTGAAAGAAACTAAGCAAATACTCTTTTATATAGTTTGCTTTCTAAAAGTACAGTATGTAGCCCCACCTGCTTGAGCAGTTGATTTAGCTGAAACTACTGCATGCTCAAGGGAAAAACAATATACTGCATTCCAATTTGCTGTAGGAGTTATCAAGACTGCTTTCACAGCTTGTAAGGGTCCTGGTCTACTAATTATTACTGTGGTACAAACTTATTAATCCAGTTAATAATGTGAAAGAAAAAATGCCTCCTAGTCTCTTTCAGTAGGAACCTTTTACTTTTTCAGTAATCTTTTCAGAGTTGTCTCCTTCCATCCTGTGAAAGTTTATTTTCTATTAGCACATTGGTACAAACACAAACTTGAAGCTTTTAAACTTTGAAATCAAAAACAGGAGAGAACACTTAAACATATTATCCAGTGACTATGATACTTGCTTAATATGTATGTAGCTGATACACAAATTCCTGCCCAATTTCATGAGAGAGAATAAACTTGCAAGTTTATTTCTTGCAATGTAGCCTGGTGTTTAGCTACTGGTTTAGTAATAATTTTGGGATTCCAACTTTCTTCTGTTAATGCTGGACCACTTTGCATATAGCAATAAAATATTTGGCTATAAGGAGTATTTTATTGTCAGTCAACTATGGCCTTGATCTGGAGAGTGCAATAATAGTTTAAATACCTGTTATTTGGTATATCTGTTAAATTTGTTATTACAGGAAAGTGAAAGGATTTTCTTGTTAAATACTTTTAATCAGGAAAATCAGAACTGGAAAAATGCCTTCAATCTATTCATACACTATTGGGTATTCTTGGATGTCTGGTATCCTTATTTTGAGCAGAAATTCTGTTTTTGTCAGCACATGCTGCGTAAAACCATGAGTTTAACAGCTCATCATTCCCCTGTGGAAAACATTTGGATAAAAAAACTCTTGGCTGTTAAAAGTTTTCAGGTAATGCTTTGAGTCAATAAGTTTCAGGGTATAGTTTGTCTGTGAACTATTAGCCACCTCATTGGATGAATGAAATTTTGGGGATGTGAAAATAATGAACAGCAAATTACATTCTTTGGACACTCTATCAAACCTGTACTAATCTGTTTTTTTTAAAAAGTAGCTTTTATGGGATTTGAACACTTCACAAAAAAAACCTGTTCATAATCCCAAAAAAATCAAGTATGAAAAATGACTTTGGAAAAACCTGGGGCTGAGTATACTAGCTATTATTCGTACAAATATTTTTGAATCTGTAATTTTTTTGCAACTTGGCCAAGTCTGTGAAAGTAAAGGAACTTGCAGTAAAATTTCAGGTTATAAAGTTGGGACAAACAGGAAGAAGTTAGTAGATCTTCAAATCTTTCTCCTGCTGTATTTTGAGATTTGTATCTGTAACTGAAAACTGTCAGCTTGAGCACTTTAAAAATTTAGTATTGCAAATCTTTTGAAATATTATGACTGTTAGTTTTGAATTTGAAAGGTGAAATATATTTTTAAATTACACATAAATTCAAGATCACTATAGCAAAGCATTTGAAAGAAATATAGTTTAAAATAGTGTAAGGGTTTAGAGAGGTTTTCCACTTCCTTTCCTCTCCACCCATATTCTTTGTCTTCAAGGTTTAGGTTCCTGAATTAGTCAGAGGCAAATGCTGAGGGGTTCTCCTAAAAAGCAATAGATATACACACAAGTCCCCTAAATTGTAGCTCTTATCAAAATCCCAAGTATTACAACTATATTCTAAGTGGATATTTATAACTCTAAAAAACTGGAAACCTGTAAAAATAAAGCTGTTACTCTTGAACTTTTATACTATGTAATAGAAAAAACAGCTCAACTACTTTGTGAAAATAGTATCTTCATGCAATTCTTTACGTATGACTTTGCTTCTATAAAATGTAAAAGTTAACTGTAAGAAGTTTTGAGCCAAATGTGAAGTTTCTGCATATGGGCAATACTTGGACTTGTGTACATGTGATTGTTTCAATAGCAAGTTGAGGGCAAAAGCATGCAAGTGATTTTTGAGGGGAAACTAATTTGTGGTTGAGTATAATTGATAGTAATTGAGTGAATATCTATCTCAGACATAATTTTTTTTCAAAGTATGTTCAGGTTTTATTTAACAGTTTCATATTCTTTTAGTCCACGTCAATCAGAATCTGTACGTGACAAATGGCAAAATATGGAAGCAGCCATGTCTTCATTTTCCAGTTTTTATGGAGAGTTATCAAGCAGTAAGTATATGGAAGAATGGCAATATTAGCTTTTTGTGGTGTTATGTTTTGCATGCATTTCATTGTTAAAATAAATCTTTTAACTTCAATAATGAAAAAGCTCTTTGTATTCTTTAACTATGAGGAGGTCTGGATTAGCTGGTTTAATCTGTTATTTTCCTCTGTGAATATCATTTTTACTTACAAAAGCATGTTAAGTAAAAGGATACATTTTGTTTGGCAAAATATTTGGCTGAGTTTCTGAAGATATTTTATAGCAATCTGAAAAACAGAAGTGTAATAAAATAGTCATTTTCCCCTTCCCTCATCTCCCTCAACACCATTACATCCCCACCTTACAACATATACAACCCTTCAAGCGAACTGTTGCCTTAATAATACAAGGGTCACGTTGATTGTTCAATAATGCCCTTAGACTTTTGGCTTAGTGCAGAATAAAGTAATCTCCTCATGTTAATGTCCCATAGGCAATTGTTCACCAATCTTGGCTTGCAAGTCAGTGTAAATGTGTTTTTACAGCATGCAATGAACCGAAGAATAGAAGACAAAATACGGATATTTGACAGTATACCTTACCTTAACAAATATAATGTTCCTGTTATAGGCTAAGTCCTGTCTAGACTGATAACATGAACTCTTTCAAGTTAAAACTTGATCTCCTGGTATGTAAATAAGCCTTAAAATCCCCATCTAAAATCAGCTTTAGTGTCTCTCTCATTCTCTTATACATACCATAACTGTTGTGTTGTAACTTATGATGATAGCAGAAATGCCTGTTGGAAGAAAGAGACGAAATAGAAAATTAAGGGATAATAGACAATAAGTGGTTGAATGGCACAGAAATGGTATAGAGATAACTAAACTGTTCATGACAAAAATAGTTCTACTGTGAATGAGTGCTCTAAAACATCTAAGGTAATCTGACTCATATGCTATATTTCTTAGTTCACACACTTGTTTGGATTTGAAAATTAAAATATAAAATAAAATTAAAATTCTCTGAGACTTGTGGATCACACAGACATTTTATAGATGGCCACTTTAGCATCAAGGACACACTGGGCAATGTTAAATCTCAATTCTGCTGACCTTTCTGGAGTTTCTGTATATATCTACACCTGTAAAAAGAGATGGGAACAAAGCCAAATTAGAACAGGAGCCTTTTGCATACATGGACATGAAACTGAAGTCAAGTCTACTTGGATGAGAACAGAAGATAAGGTCAAATAAGGTACCATATTTGCAGTTCTTTTCGATCATGGGGGATACTTGCTGAAAGACCATTTTGCATTTAGAATAGAGTAGCTTCAGGTTAACTTTTATATTGATTAATAAGAACAATAAAAGCTGCTAATTCAAATAAATATTGCTTGAGTGATCTGGTCTCTCCTCACACCCAAGATTTTGGAGAGCTGGCTCTATCACATAGGCTATTCCCACATGAGGGAACTCGATTGCAAACTCAGTAGGTTCATACTAAAACAGTTTTTTGTTGTGTTTTTTTTTTCTTTGGGGAGTAGGCAGGCAGGTTGTAGGTGAAATAATCTTTACAGTGACAAGAGATTTGGATTGATTGAGACAGAACATGAGAGAAAAAATCTTTTTTTTATTGCAATGAAGTTAGGCCATACTTGAATTTGTATTCAGTTGAAATCACTGAAATGAAGCAAATTCTGTTTCAAAGGTAGAATGTTAATTGAGTAAAGACTTCAGAATCTGGTCCCAGTGCAGAATCATTAATCAGAGGAGACAGCATTTGAAAATTTGGCACTAACTGTCATATATATATTTATAAAATATCGACTAGCGGATATGGTAAAAAGTCAAGCAACATTCAACTTGGCTATTTTGTAAGTTTTGCTGTGTCAGAAAAAGGAAAAGCAAAATTCATCTTGATGTATAAAGAAATCTCATAAAATTCAAATTAAAATGTGAGAATGAAAGAGGTTTACTTTTATATTATCAATTTTGCCTCTCGTTTTGTCAACACTACATTTTTTTATTAGCCTTTACATTTTGTATTATATGGTACATGCTATCTCAGCTATCAGATAGAGAATGTAATGTTTTTTTCTTATCCCATCTAACTATAAAATATCACATGCTCTCATTTTCTTTTCCTCTTTTCTTTTTGATCATACCTGCATGTATATACATGTTTAAATATTTAGTTAGATATTGGCAAAAATATTTATATTTATAAAACCAACACACTGATCCCATTCAGACTACACTAGTGAATTACTACTGGCTTTGCAGTATGCATATACCCGTGCGATTCTTTCAGACTTCATTCTTCATAGCAGGACTCCATCATCTCAGTAGATGTCTGCAATGTGTGATCAGGATACTTGCGAATTTTGGTGTTACTTTAACACTTACAGTTGCCACTTACAATTCAGCTTCCTGTTCTCAAGACATTATATAGTACTGGCATTCAGATATTTGTGTGTGAATTCAAAGGATGATACAAGCAATTTACCCAGCTTATGTCTGGCAATGAACCTTATAGTAGAGTGCTGAAATGTTATTTGTTTATTGAAGTCTAAATGAGGAAGAAATGGACTAAACAAGCACAGTTTGATCTTTAAACTGCCTTGTTTTGCAAATTATCTGAAAAGTCAGAATGCACAATGAAAAATCATACACGAATCAATAAATAGAACTCTTTTCATAACTGCAAGCATAACTGGAGTGACATTTTCGCCACACACCAATATCATTGCTCTCTAACAGAAAAGTAAATTGGGCAGAATTGTAAGTATACAAAATGTTATTCAACTTATTATTGTATAGGCTGTACTGTATTAAGGGTGAAGAAACATATTCAAGTTGTTTTAGAATTTAGCTAGCAAAAACCTAGTTACGTACTCCAAATCTGAAAGTGTTAAAAGAGGAAGAATAAAATGAAATGATTTCTGTGGTAGATTTTTTTTCAGTAGTTCTGTGCAGAAAGACAAACAGAAGGTCACATCCAAACACTGGAGACAGGGCAGAACCACATGAAAATGACTTTCTGATTTTGCAACTTAAAATAAAATTACACTTTTGAAAAAGTTTTTTTTTTTAATTTAAGATTCATTATTTCATAGATCTTGAGGCAGAGGAGCCTGTTAAGACCTTTGGTTTTATTACAGGCTAAAAGATGATTATTTCTAGTTTCTTGACCAACCTGTGTTCCAAGTTCAGAGAATCCATCACCTTGTAATAGTACAATTAACAGATAATGTCAATGCTCTGCTTGGCTTGCTTTGTCCATATTGTTTTCAGACTTTGCAGCTGCTCATTTTATAAGCATACTCCATTGCAGAACCTGTTGATACGCTTTTCTTTGAATTCATGTAAACTCACTGCAAGTTGGAGGTGGGAACAACCCAAGTAAAGTAGAAGTATGCCTTTCCATTTAAGCCTATTTCTCTTTCCTCTCTTTGTACTCTTAAAAGAATCGAACTAGGGGAATTACCCCTTTACCTACTGAATGTGGGTGATGTAGCTATGATTCTTTGTTCTAAATTCGGTTGTTTTTGCCTAATTTTCAGAATGATTTTTTAATGTTTTCATACTCAGTTTTTTCGTATGTGAAATGCCATATCCTAGAAACTTCACGTTTAACTTATTTGAAAGATCTTGGTGAAAGATCTTGGTGGAAAATCAACTCTAAAGTGCTCAAAGACTTGCGAGACACAAAACAAATTCCAATGTTTGCATAAACTTGCATACTTTTATAAACCTTTCCTAAAATTTACCATTAGATTATATACAGTATAGGCATTAGAAAATTATGATGAAAATAATCTTTGCAAATAGACCATTGTAAACAAAATGGACTAATCTGATTTTGGATAAGAATAAATATTCAGATGACAAAGTATTATATAGATGCCTTGTGCTTATGGCATGAGATTGAAACGTGTTCTGAGAAATTATTCTTTCAGATCTTTTCAGATGTTGCTGAAGTGAAAAATTAAAAATGTTAAATATTTGTATTTGTGTGCTTCTATGTATGCTGTCAGTTGATAAGTTATGTATGTGTTTTTCAGATAAAAGTAGACACCATTCCCCTGACTTTAGGAGAGTTTCATTGCTGAAACTCATTTGTTGTTGGAGTGACCAATCTATAAAGGTAGGAAATGGTCTGTGTTAATCATAACAATCTACTCGTTAAGTGGTATTGACTGTAGTTTAGTATTTGGAATCTGTAATGTGATACCATAGTTACTAATTTATGGCAAAAATATTTCATAAATCATGCAATTCATATATTTAAAAATCAGATTACTTCGGTATGGGATATGCTATTTATGAAGCTATTTTGCCTTAAAGTTCATGTTCAAATATGGGAAAGTAACTGTCTTACTGTCTGAATAAGTACTAAGTATGCTTAGTGATGTTTTCTGTTGTTCCCAGCATGTTTAAAAAAATGATTTACCTGTTCTCTGACAACTAGATTTAACTTACAACTACTATTTTATGCTCCAAGAAAATAAAGGCTATAATAAGGGCAATATCATATACCATTAATTATGCAAGAAACAGAATGCCTTTTTATGGGGATATGTAATTAATCCCAAGTCCTTATTCATTAGAACACTCTTCAAGAATGAGCTAGAAAAGTTATGGATTTCCAGGTCAGATGAAGATGATGCCTATTGTTAGTGGAAAAATCTGAGTTCTTGAGAGATAAATTGCGGTTTCTTGAGAATGGACAGGAAACTAATTAAATCTGAACAGTGAAATGTAGAAATCATTTTTAATTTTGGAAATATGCATTTAAATGAAGCTGTATGGTAGCTTGAGTCAGTTAATGTTCAGGATTAGGAAACTGAAGACAGGTTACTATGTCTACAAGGGATTTTACTCCAGAAAAAGGGAAATACCTGTTATAAGTTTATTTTATGATGTTACTTTTAAAATCAAATGCAACTCTTTGCATTTCAAGTGAGACAAGTATTTTCCAGAGCTGAGGCATGCGAGAGTAACATGGTGGTAGTCCCCTGTTCTATTATAGAGACCTTAATGTCTTCTGCAAATGCATCCACTTGAATTAATCATTTTATCTTAAACTTACCAGGTATTTATATCCCTACTGTTTGCTCATCTTCCATATTATCTCAGCATTCTTCTTCCCTAACAAACTGTCCCCCTTTCTCTTGCAATAAGGTTCTTTTTTTTTTTTTTTTTTGCATTCTGGAATCCTTTGGTGGGGGAAAAAAAGAAATGAATACAAGAGCTCAGGTTCAATAGTTGTAATTGTCATGTGAAATCCATTTAATCCCTTGCTGACCTGACCAGCTGCTGAAACTCTTTGTAGAGTAGGCTTGTACAGATGAAACTTGTATTTGCAGCATAGCTGATTATGTAAGATCTACGTATTTTTTCCAATGAATTTAGTGACTGATCAGTTTATACAATAATAATGGTCTTATCTACCAAAGGAGATTAGTGTGCAGGAAGATAAGGTGTGGAATAAACTACCTCATACCTTTTTCAGCTGAAAAAATCATAAGACACTGGAATTGTGAAGTACAGCAAATACCATCCTATGAACTCTACATGTTAACACTACTCAGGTTTTAGTTGCTCTGTTAACCAGCCTTGTAGTGCATTTTTTTCCTGTTTGTAGCCAAACTAGTGTAAATATAATAACATTCAGTCATTTGTGATGTTGGCAGTAGGTGTGGATATTCAACTACCCATGTTTTATATAAAATGATAGTTTTGTTGATAGTAGGATGGCTCTGTTAGTGATTTCTTTATACAAACACAGATTCTTGGCCAACCTATAAATCCTGAGTAGCCTGATTAAGCAGTCATGTATGTTCACCTCCAGCATTACTAGTTATCCTGCTTTCAAAAAAATTGTTTTTTTTTATTTATATCTTTTATGGAGGATACTGACTCAGGCATGACCCAAAGGACTTGCCATTTATTGATTCCTCATCTCCTTACAGTACTGCAACAGATTCTGTGCAAATAAGGAAACTGAAAGAACCTGCTGCAAATGATTGATCATGGCTTTACTGACTAACTGACTTACTGAAGTTGAAGGGCCAAGGGAGGTCTTTTTGTTTTAAATTTTAAAAATGCATGTATTTCTTAAATATATTTTTCCAGGATTCTTTCACCGGCTGATTTTAAAGGAAAGGTTATCTTCATGCATTTTCATGTTCTTTCAGGTGAAATACAGGGGACTGTTGCCACAGTCCAATCTCACCCAGAAATCACTAAAGTGTGGTGGCCTTTTCAGAGATACATATATATAGAAATCATTGCTTGCTGTGAAACATTTGAGGAAAAAGTGGTTGTCCTTACTCTATATTTAAAATAATCTGTTCCTCTGTAATATGTATTTGGTTATATTTTAATTTTGCCTACTGTACTATTATATTATTGCAGCTTTATGAAACCTTTGTGGCTGAAAGGGTGCATATTAAAGTAAAACTTCCAAAAAAGTTTCAAACTGCAGTGCAATGAAGTGTTTTGATGTTGATTCTAGCAGATATAAGGATCTTTTTTTCCAGTAAGAAGATTTCTTTGATTATTCCCTTGTTCTTCCTAGCTCCTTGGTCTTCATATGACAGATGTTGAAATGTGTCCTCCCTATTCCTTTATTCAGTGATTTCAAGAAAAATACAGTATGATATAATTTGCTTATTTCTTTCCTGCACTAAGATCTTTTCATGTCTCATTGAATTAAGTTACTACTTGTAAGGTTGGCTTTCCTGAAGAATGAAGTCGTTCAGCTCTTCATAAAAATGTTTATAAACCAAGTAAGCTTCCTCCTACATTATGCTTGACTTCATGAGCTAGACAACATTTTGTAAACAACCCTGTCTCCATAGCCTTTGTCCCATTTTCGGTGCTAATCTCAGCAAAGAAAGTTAGTACCAAAACAGTGAGTTTTGCATTAATATTTTATAGGTCAGTAGTTCCACTAACAAAATGCTAAGTCTTCAGTCTTTGCATATATGGTCAAGTATTTTAGTTATGCGACAACATGTGAGCAGTCTGTCATACTTGTTTGGCACCCATCAGTCTATGGGGCTTCAGCAGTTTGCCTCTGTGCTATGTATGACAGTATGAGGGCTCTGAGGAGTGACACACCCATATGGAAACGTCTGAGCTTCATCCTGTTAACTACTACTGCCTTCACGATCAATAGGAGACATGCATCCATTTCTTCTAGTTCTGAGCTACTTGGACATGAGTCAGTTCTAACCTTGAAACTGGCCTGTTATATAGTCCCAAGTACTAAGACCTTGCAAGAACTTGGTTGTATTAATTCAGGACCATCATCAGAAAAACAGTTTATATAGCTTCAGTGTATAACATTTAGGTCCTGATTTGGAAGTCTTCCCTCATCATTCTGATCTTACAGTACTCCTTTTCTCTAAAAGAAAATTTGTATCCTCTATAATTAGTTAGCTACTTAGCACAGTCTTCCCTTAGGAAAAGTGCTGATGCCATATTTAGATCTCAGGCATAATCATCTGTGTGAGGACTGTAGTTGCTTTAACCTCCATTTTTCACCAGTGGGAAAAGATGAACATTATGGAGGGACTGTTCAGATTTTAGGAGGGATGAATCATCTCTGGACTTTCTCATCTTTCTATGTATTTCTGCAGTGCATCTGTATTTTTTCCACTTCAGTTACTTCATTTCCATTAATATCTAAAATAAAATGGGATGAATCTGAGATGTATTACTAAGAATTTCACTTTCAAAACTTAGACCGCTTCCTGTTAAGGCTGTTGCCGAGAGTAGTACAGAAAACCAAGTACCTTCTTTACTGATGCTGCTCAAGTTTACAGTAATTTCCCTAAAAAGATCTGAATGTATTTGTTTTTATGGTGTTTGATTCTTTACCTGAAGCAAACTGGCTTCATTATTAGTGTCTAAACAATTCTCCTGATAGTTGCTACCCAGTGGATCCTCCCTCCACAGCCATGCCACTGTTTAGAAGGAATGAAATTAACTTATGCTCAAAAACTGCTCCAAAAATCATTAGGGCCAGTGCATGGTAGGTCACACCTTCTCCACCTCCCATATTACTATATGTTCTTGTAGTAGGGGCTGGCTATCAATTCCTTTTAATTGGAGGAAAGAAAACTGTACTGCAAGTCAGACATTTTGATCTGCAATTTTTTTTGCTCCCTAATGTGCTTGTGTTATGGAGGTGTCTGGGAGGCAGCTTCTGGAAGGCTCAACCCTGTAGGTGTTATGGCCTGAGCAATAACCAGGGGTGATGTCTAATGCCTTCTCTCATCAGACCCAGTCATTATAAAGAGAATAGTTATGCTTGGAAATAATTGAATAAAAGAAAGGAAAGCCAATATAAGTTAGTATAGATGTAACAATATTGCTTGCTTCAACTCTTGTTTACTTATGTTTAAATTGTTCTTTGGTATTGGTGCTGCAAGTCCTGATAGTTGAGCAATTACCTTTCACCCTTGAATATCACTATTTGTAGTTGGACATATGCTATTTATACTTTGTCAAGTATACCCTTAGAAGCATAATTTGTCATATTTCGCAATCCCAACTCAGAAGTAGCTAATATTCTCAACAATTCTTACTGTTATGAGGAAAAAAGAGAAAAAATACATATTATCCAATAAGATAGCTGATTTACATGTAATTCAGAAGGATGCTAAAGATAGACTGGAAAATGTCAAAGAAAATGATAGATACTCATGTAAATGTATTTTGTGTTTAAAAACAGGCAGTTTCTGGAGGTTTTTAAACTTGGTGTTAATGTTAGATGAGGTATATGAATTGCTGGGGAAAACAGTGACAGGACAAAACAAAATATGAAACCACATCGAGCCTTGTGGAAATGTGGATTCAACGAAGTGATAGAAAAGTAGCATACAGAGACATACAGGTGCCTCCACAATGTCATGTTTTGCCATTTGCAACAGTTTTTTTTATTCCACTCTAAGATGTTAGAGGAAATTACATGTTATAAATGCTGCTTGGCTGGCATACACAACAATGGTAGAGGTAATGAATATCTGATCCAGATTACTGACAGGTTCTTAGTAGATAAAAACATGAAAAATAACGTCCACATTTCTCTTGTGTAACCCTGTCAGAATTTTTTTGGTCAGAAATTTTCCTAGGACAATGAAAAAGTATCTGGGCTTCCTTCTCTTTCATAATTATTGTAGATATATTGTAAAAGTCTACTGCAAGGTCAGGATTTGTAATCCCAGAAGCTCAGGGTTGTATGGATGTGAGGAACTGGAAACTAGCTTTGGTTTCCTCTAAAATAAAGTGCCATTATAACAAGATGAAAGTTTGCACTATGTCACAACACAGAGCTGGGTTCACTTGCTGTGAACTTTAACACTGTGGACCTGACTGGGGGTATACTTGTCTGTAATAAGGGACTTTGTCATGAAGGACACCTACAGCTTTTGTTCTGCTTAATAATTTGAATTTACAAAGCAGCTAGAAATGTGATTGAGGATAGCCTGTGAATTCACTGTACTTGATTAGTGAGATGAAATCTCTCTCCTCTAGGAAGTTTGAGGGAGCCTGCATATTGACTTAAATTCCTATTTAATTTAAATTAACATACTCTTCGTAATATAAACATTATATAAATAATTTTTATAATATAAACATATTTAACTTACTTTCATATGCAATTTAAATTTGTATTTCTATTGAGGTGGGGTTCACTGTCCTGGAAACTTCTGATTTTCTCTGTCCTTCAGGAAGTTTCTTGTAGTTGAATGACTACCTACCTGAGGAGGGGAAATGTATCCCTTTTCTGATGGACATACCTAATGAAAAGAAGGCACACATGCTGCCATTCTGCACTGTGCTGAAATATAGACTGAGTAGGGACTGCAAAAGCTTGAGTGTACTGTGAAAGGTCTCCATGTGTTTTATGAATGTCTTAGGTCTTAAAATTTCCCAAGCTCTCCTTGGGCTTCTCCACTAAAGTAAAGACAAGTAAAAATAATGACCCTGTCATACAGTCTCCAAACCGCATTGTCTTAATACCAATATGTGGTGCAACAGGTATTGCAAGTGCTATCTATAGGCTGTTCATATTTTCAGCAGTTGTTCCTTTTGGTTAAGAGGAGTCAGTGGAAGGTTTTACTCCTTGTGTGAGACAAAAAAAAAAAATATTGTATTAGCATGGTTAAGATGGAAGAATAGAAGATTGCCACTAAAAACATTAATGAAGCTTTTTGGAGAGAATAGACATCCAGAGTTCTAAAAATGTCAAAATACAAGGTCCTTTTTCAGTCCATGAATCATTGTTGCACACACAGAAGCAAATTAAGGTATTTTTCATTAGATGATATCACTATCTGTGCTTTATTAACATATATTGTCATGACCCCTTGATAGCAAAGAGGCAGTAGGTGACTGATTTTAGTTTTGAGATTAAGGAAAATGAATGTTTAATTTGTGAGCAGCAGGCACGATTCACAACTTGCACCATTTAATTGCTATCCAATTACTATTTGTTTCTCTCGATGTATAGACCACATGATCATCACTGCCTGAAAGATAGTGGTAAATGTTGAGTTTCTAATGGCATCCACTGGAACCATCTTAAAATATTCTGGTATTTGTTTAAAATTGACAAGTGCTTAGATAAATAATTGAAATACCGATATCATCCAATAATAATTTGCATTTATGACAGATTACTGAGGCAATGCAAGCGGTACTGTTGGCAGAAGTTCAAAGGACTATGAAAACATTGAGAAAGACAGCAGTCTGCAGAGAGCCATTGGCCATAGTAGAGAATGGAAATGGTAAGTTGCAGATACTGCCAAAGGCTGAGGAGGTAAAGCAGATGGGTTTGCAATACATTTAAAACTTTGCCATGTAAGTGCAAAATTTATTGGTATATTCTTTTAGCAGAACTTTCTCTAGTACTCAGAAGTTAGCAGTATGAGTTCATAATACATTATTACCATGTAAGACAAGCCAAGTGGCCTGTTTCTGACCCTATCAGGCTATCATTTTTTTCATATGATTGTCAGGGAGTTAAAGGACTTCTATACTCTCTCATTATCTCTCAATATTAAAGCAGAACAGATAAAGTTTCTTTGCTTTTATGACTGTTCTTGCAAATACAATAGTTCCGGTATTTTAAATACATCTGAAAATAAAGGAAGCAGCGTGCTTGAAATAGGATCTGTAAATCATAATTAAAAAAAAAGTTTTACAAATTTCTTTTCTATGACATCAGTCTTATAAAACACTAAAAATTGTTTAAATTTTATAACTTCATAATGTAATACAGAATTTTTTTTCTTTTAGAAATAACCTCTCTGCAAGGAGATATCAAATACATTTTACAATTAGATCATTTCATTTTACAAGAAGCCTACCCTTTGCAACTTTACAATGGTGCTAATGTTTATGGTAAAAAAGATTGAACTTGAATTTATATTATGAAGTTATGCTTTTTTTAAGCACATTAGCTGATTCATAAAATTAAGTGACCTGAATTTTAAATCCAATCTTATTAGTGAGCCTTCTCTTGGGAAACTAATTTATAACCTCATTAAGTGTGTGGTGTCTGTCATGAAAATTTGTTACATATTTGCTTCTTCCAGGATGCTAAAAATGATTAGTCATACTTTTTTCAGGAAAAACAGTACAGTCTCTAAAACTTTGACTGTTGGAATATAACAAACCACACACACTTTGAATAATTGTCATATACTTTGTTTACACTGGAGATTGTTTTGAATCGTTTTATTTCCATG
This sequence comes from Anseranas semipalmata, assembly GCA_013399115.1. Taxonomy (NCBI): domain Eukaryota; kingdom Metazoa; phylum Chordata; class Aves; order Anseriformes; family Anseranatidae; genus Anseranas; species Anseranas semipalmata. The sequence continues at coordinate 304,369 of VXAA01002192.1, read as the reverse complement.
CAGTCTGGGACAAGTTGTATTATAACTAGAACATCCCCAGCTACAAAGTTCATACCTGGACTTGATTTCAAAATTCCTGAATTTTCAGGCTGTATTTCGTTATTGTGTTTTAATGTGGATTACAACAAAAATGGGATTAATTAGAAATTACAAATGCAAATGCAGACATCTGCAAACTCCAGATGTGTTTAGGTTTTTGGTTGGTTTCAAACCCTTCTATACTAGATGAAAAAAACATCTCTTATGCAGAGTGCTGGAATGATTACAAGAGTCTTATAGTTAAGTGTTATTTAATTCTAATTAAGTATCAAGGCTTACAAAAGTTATGAATTCAGGGAAGTTACTCCCCCTTTCCAGTCTCTGAAAGGGGGATGTGGTTGTTTGCATATCGAGTAAAATTTTCTTTACTGTCGTTTTGTTCCTAACCCTATTATTTGCAGGTTATTCAACAAAATAACTAAATTCCTTCGCCAGAATGAGCACAGTATTCGTATGTATCTATAGAGGCTGGGACACAGCTTTTTTTCATACTTTGTGATCCTCTAAAGCAGGGTGGATTTTTTGACACATCGTCATTGTTCAGCAATTTCATGTATTCTGGAGTGGACTGAAAATAGATAGGAAGACTAGGAAAGAGTTGTTACACTCTATTTAATATATTTTCTTTTTTTCTCATTCCCATTAATGTTTTAGCTTGTTGTATTATTACTTACATCACACTACGTAAGTAGCACATGAATTCATGTTTTGTCTTGTATGGTTTTATAAAAGGCAGTGCAAAACTTGCTGTGTTTAACAAATAATTTTGTGATTTCTAACATGTTAAAGAATAAAACTGTGTGGCATGTAATGATATGCAGAAACTGTTAAAAACCATCCAGGAGTAAATCCATAGTCAGTGTAATTACTGTGACATGTCTGGCTTTAGTCACTCATTTGTTGCGTAGGTCATTTTATATCTTACTAAATAATCTGTATTTATGGGTTGCACAGTACCAGTTGTCATGTGCAACATGAAGATAAATGTTAAATCTTGTTTCAGGTTTAAGTCACAATTCAAGACCAGGAGCATGCACCCAACTAAAATATCTGAATCTTGGCGGCCATTATCAGTGTACTGGAAATACATTGTATGGAATTTTTGTTGAATTGGAATTAGTAGACTGATCCTGGGATGTTTAATGTTTTACTCATCAACTTTCCACTGAACTATATAGAACTTTTCTTTAAAAAGTTGAGTAAAACTTTCAGGATTTGACCTTCTGTTATTTTTAAAGTTAATAAAGGGTTAACCGTGTTTTGTCCTAGTACATTCTCCCATTGTTGTTGAAAGGAAGTATAAATGCAACCAGTTGTAGTTTCTTTGTTAATGTTAGAGATATGATCATTTGGGGCCTGTTCCAAATATATTGATAAACATTTCGATAGCAAACTTAACATACATTTTTGTGAACTTTGGTTCAGTTCTTCAGGGAAGCTGAGGTTTTCCCTATTTTTGACATTCATCATTCTGAAAAAGTACATTGCACTGATCCCTTACTACCTTTTTCCTAAACATTAATAATCTCACATTAATGGTACCATTTAACAGGTTTCAATGTGGTATTGTTTTCCACTGCCAAGTGAATCAGAAGCAGCGGATTTAAGAATCTTATCTACATTTACTTGCATAAACTAAGAGGAAATAAATTTGCTGACATTCTTTATTCATCTTTCATTTGTAGTATTTGATCTTATGACATACATACCTGGTACATATCCAGCCACATGCAGAACTTGTTAGATCAGATGAAAAATGGTGGTAATCTTGTTCAATAGCCTGGTGATTGAATACAAGGAAATTGGATAGTCCCTCCTGTAGTTCATTTGAACCCACAGCTTCCTCAACAGTAATTCATTGCTTATCTTCAACCATTTTACAGTGAGTTTTCTCAAATTCATCTACAGAAGTTGTTTCCCTTTCAATGGAAATCTCAAAGTATTTGCAAGGGTTAGAATATTGGCAGGAGTTAGAAACTAGCTTCCCTCACCTCCAGAGGAGTGTTGTGTGTAGAATTGTAATCACCTTTTAGCTAGTGCACTGAAGCAGTTTCCTATGTGCCATCCTTGAATGCCTATTTCTTCTAATGTATAAAGAGCCAAAACTGTTTATCTGAGACAGCAGTAGAGCACACAAGTTTTTCTGGCATTTTGGATTCAATTGCATTTTAGGAAAAAAATGAGGGTAAGTGTGGTTTTGATATTCATGCTCAGATATTAAATTGAGGAATTGATGTACATGGTATTCCAGGAATGCCAAAAGCTGGAGGAGTGAAAGGCAAACCCAACATACTGGCTTTATTTCTAACTACAGTATATAATTTTAACTGCCTCTTAGATTTGTAAAAAATCACACTGCTAAGTTTAGCTTGCAATAAATTCTGGTTAACACTTAAAAATTCCTAGTTTAAGAAAAAAACTAATGATTCAAGGTTTTAAGTATATCTGAAAGCTATTAGCTGTAACCTTGTCTTTTGTATGTGGTTTTGGAGCTCTTTATTCAATTAAATTGGTTCTTGCAGGAAAAACAAGCTGCTTCTGATAAATACCAGTGTAAAATTAACAGTCAAATTTGAGTTCCAGAGTTTAGTGTAAAGAATTGTCAGAGACTTATCTACAATATAACAATGTTTTGTTAAAATAAGGAATCCTGTTAGGTCAGTAATGATAAATCAATGAAAGACAAGATATAACAGCTTCTATTCACTAGAAAAGTATAGTGACCTACAGCAGAAGCTTTCAAATACTTCTGTTGTCCGAATTTCAGAAATTGGTCTGGTTGCATACAACTTTTTATGTGAATGTTATGCCTATTTCTTAAGAAATCATTCTGTGACAGTGTCTTTTTTTATACCAAATCTTCTTGCTTGCCTGCAAAGTCTTTGTTTTGTCAGGAAAGTGCAGATAAGGACAAGGGATGTATTTCTGTCTCTGATATTTTCTTTCATCTTCTTCCTGTAGCCTACTGCCTTTTCATATTAGGCCAAATATGTGTTCTGACCCTATATTTAAACAGACAAATTTGGACCATTGATATCCCCAAGATTACATTTCAGTGAAAACTTGACTTTGGTTGCCCGATTACTGTAGAAACAACTTTTAGGGGTGTCATTCGATACTGTTACTACACACATTAACTTGCTTGTGTTCTGATGAAACACTATGCACCCAGGGAACTTGAACATTTGAGGAATCAATTTCTGGCTTAATGCTGTACACTGAGATAAATGTATCTGTCCTCATGTCTTTACATTTCCCTTAGTTTCAAGTTTGGATTTGAGCTTTTGACATACATAATAGTCTTTGAAACTGTCTTGCTGTTGTTGGGTTCCATATCCAACATGAATCGAGTAATCAACTAAAATCTGGAAAAAGGTGTCCAGATAGAATGTGCTGATGTCTCAGTTTTACTTAACCAGAAAAAATATATATAATAAAAGGAGAAAAAAAGGCTAAAGGGAAGAGGATAATGGACACAAAGGAACCGAAGTTAAAATATAAAAGTCTAGATAAAACAGAGAAGAACAAAATATTTTAATAGAAACACAGCAGTGTGAACATGTACAATGGTGAATGTTTTCCAGTGGAAATCACAACCAGTAAATAACCTATTTGTGAAATTCACATATCTTACTGCTATTTTCTTGTATGCAAATATTTGAAGGAACCTAGGATGATTTACCCAATGCAGGCTGCTTTAAAGATTTTATTGCAGTACAGGAACCAGTGGTAATTACTACTGCTTTGTCAGACTAGTTCAATTTTTCAAAGGTATTGAAATTATCTTCAGTTTAGCATATGAAGATCTGGAGTATGACTCCAGAGCTTGTGATTCCACAGCCAAGAAGTGCCACAGGAATAGATTACTTTTTAATTACTTAGCTTACTTTTGCATGAACTTTTTTATTATTATACATTTATATATATTTTTTTTAAGAGGGACATTTCTACATTGTATCAAATTGCTGCTCACAAAACCTACTGAGTGTTGATCTTGTTGGGTCAAAGTAGACTCCAATTTATATAAGCTGAAATCTAAAATAGGTCACTGTTGCCACGAGGTAAGCATAAGTTTTGGTAAAAATTAGAATATTGACATGAAGAAATCTTTACACTTCAGGTACTTTTTTCATAAATGGAGCTTCCGACATGTGTAAACTGAAATGGCTTTTTGAGCCTCACAGTATCTGTGATTAAAACAAGTATGTTTCCAATAAAATTAGTTAAAATTGTTGCTCTTTCTATGTAGTCTGTCTATACTTCTGAAGTATTTCCAAACTTTGGTTTTAAAGCAACTTGTGAACTTAACACTATTCCTATTTTCTTGTAGTTGTTACTTTTCAACTGGTTTGAATTTTGGCTTCAGCTATTTTCCACTCTGGTCTCTCTCACATTTTTCCAGTCTAAAACACTTCTGTTCCATGTTATGCCTTCCATCTGGGTTCCTCCAGGCTGCTTTATCCCTTTACAATGCCATCTTCCTCTTCAGTTTCCTTTTCTAGCTGCATAGTCTTTCTGATTTCTGTATTGGTCTTGTTTCTCTCTTCTAACTCTTCAGACTTTCTCTTCTATTTGAACCTTGATATATTGCACAACCCTGCCATTGGTCTTAATATATACACTTCTTTGGCATTCAATGCTATGGCTGCCTCAAAGTTTTCTATGCCTTTTATAGGGAAAATATCTTTTTTTGTTGTTGGTCCGCATTAAGCTGAATGGCAAGAGAAGCTATAGAGTTTGTATGGCAAAAGTTTGAGGCGGCTTTTTTTTAAGGATGAGGACAATAGAGCCAAAGAGGGTACTGAGGTTGAAAATGTTTTAAAGAAAAAGGATAGTAAATCTACAAGTTTAGAGAAGAAAACGATGAATAGAAACCATTTAAGGAAGTTGTTTATAGATTTGTTACAGGAAGGTATTTGGAGATTATTGATACAGAAGGGTGACTAGTTAGAGACGCTAAAATCAAAATAAATATTAAAAGAAAGTTTCACAAAATTTTGTCAAAATTTTGATACTACTTGTTAAACTAAATTGTGATTAAACAAATTGCAGTTTAAATAAAAATCAGATGCTCTCCCAGATCAAGTCAAGGTTGTCAATGTTACGAGTAGTGAGAGAAGTCCAAAATATTTCAACCTTTTCCTAATTAATATTATGAATTTTCCTGCACAATCACAGAATTGCATGGATAATGTTTTTATTCAGCAAGATAAAACTGCACACTATGGAAACATATTTTGCTCAAGGGAGGTTTTGGGGGTTTTGTTTGCTTGTTTTTCTCCAGAAATAAGAATGATAAAAGTTATCTGCAAAATTAATTTTCCTTTCTCTGTACAATCTGTTCTTAGTAGCACAGATTTTGGCCAATAAGAGCAGAAAGTTTTGTAGACAAAACTGAAGTTTTGTACTTTTGTCTTGGACGAGTTCATGCACCTAACAAAAGCTCATTAAACAGACTTCAGACCATTTAAAAAAAATTCTCTGGCTGACCAATTTGGTGTGTGCTTGCATTAGTAAATAACAATGTAAGAAATGACTGTGTAATCAACAATTCATCACTATTAATGTGCGAGATTTCTGTAATCTCATTTTAGTCCTTGAAACAGCAAACGAATTAATCTAGTATTTGATGAATGGACTTTTGAGCACTGGTGACAGCAGTAGCTTTCTTCTGTACTGAATATGCATTAAAAATGAGTGTATTATATCCTAGCTTCATATTACAAATATTTCCAGTAAAAGAATACAAATCAATGTTATATTTTAGCATCTAACCTGTGGTTTATCTATACCACTGTATCATCTCTTATATATCCAATTAAAACTGTATTTTGATCCAGTAGTCTTTAATATTAGTGGTCAAGTACTAAAGGAAGCAAGCTTAAAGACTCATTCTAGAACTACAGCTTATTTCATTCCATGCATCATATATTTTACCAGAGAACTTCTTAATGTAGCAGAAATCAGATTTAGTGTGTATTTTTACACAAAATCAAATTGTACAGGCGCCATCTCAGACTCCTCCAAAACATTAGGAAGGATAGGATTGCTCTAGGACACTGGTCAAGGAGGGAGTAAGGATGACATGTATTCTAAATTCAAATGCACAATATAGTTTGGACCATTTTCTACTTGCTTTTTTCAGTGTTTACTTACCGAATGGGAAAATCTTCTAATAACTTTCTATATAGATCTTTAAAAGCAGATGCTTTTTTCTACTGTTAATATAGACATAAAACTATTATTGGCTCATTTTTAGTCCTTCTATTGCTTAACTTTATTTAAAAGTTCATTTGGCAAAGTGCAATGTAAGATTGAGAAGTTTGAAAGCTGGTTCTGAGTTGGGCCTTCAAAATAAAGGAAGGAACTGCAAGTAGTCCATGTTTAAAGCAGTGTCCCCAGCTTTTTTGGAACAAGTCTAGTCACCTCTGCCTTTTTGTCCTCTGTCAAAGAGCCACTACTTGTCAAACTTGCTTCATTATTCTGAACGTCCTTGCATGAATTACTCTCATTCAGTGTTCAGACTTACTGTATCTATTTAATTATCCTTATAGTTTAGTTGGGATCCTGCTTTTTCTGTGACTGAGTATACAGAGCCATTGGTCAAATAAGCCTCTTGCTCTTCCTTTTCCATGGGAGAGACGTGAACATGATGGGGGAAATAAGTGTGTAGGTTACAATGCAATGTTTTGGTTTCTCGTGTTCCAGAATTTCTTTTCACCAAGCCATACCTATGTAACATGAGTCTTAATTTCATCCAAAAATGTAGAAGGAACAAAACCTATTGTGTTTTTTTGACCCTAGTTAGGTTAGGTTTTGAAGTTTGTGCTTCTTCTATCTTAAATTCGCAATATCCATAATTTAAGTGCTCAGATTCTCAGCTGTCCATTGTCTGCACTGTCAAGCAACTCACAGGCCCTGTTGTCCTTATTCCACTCACTCAGCTCTGTACAAAGGTTATGAATAAAACAACAGAAAAAAGAAATCTCAGAATACTTTAGTTCTAAGTGCAATTCTTCCTCTAGAATTAGCTCTGTTAATAATACTTGTGAAGTTGGGAATTTTCTATTGTGTCCATTATAAGAAGCAGACTGGTGGGGAAAAAAGTACTTCAATGTATAGACATTTATTATTAGTACTGAAGCTTAGTTGTGGTAATAACTACAGAGCAGACCACCACAGTAGCATAATACTGTTTATAATATTACTCCATCTAGATTTCTTCTGGGCTGTCTTGATGCTCTGTAATCACCAGTCACCTGTTACTATTTTTTATTAATTTCTCCCTATAAAATCGCTAATTTCTCTGCTGTTAGATGTTCATGTACCCTTTTACAGAACAGAGCCCAGTCAAATGCGACTTTAGCCCTTTAATGAAACACTGAAAATGGATTTAGAATGAATTGCAAAGCTGAATGTGCATGTGAGACTTAAGTCCTAGGATCGGAGAGCTGGCTGCCTTTCTGAGAAACAAGTAGCTCAGAAAAAGAGGGATGGTCCTTTGCTAGAAGAGTTTTCTTCTACATATGATGTGATTATACTGCTGCCCTGCTTGAGAAAGGTTTGGAAGAGTTTAACAATACTTTTGGGCTGTATTTTTTAGCTTTTGCTTATTGTAGGGAATAAAATTTGAGAGGTTTTCATTGCAGATAGCTATGACTTATATTGTCTTGGACTTATGGGAAACCAGGCCAATGTGCCGTGTGCAGTTAACAGTTTATTCCATTATTTGGTTAGTCTTCTGTTATTGGAATGCCTGCTAGGAGTCACCTCCAGAGGGTGAAGATTTGTGCCCATTTTCCAATCACTTTGTCAATGCCCCCTTCCCTAGAGAGGGATCCCAGCTGCTTGGCTTCTCTGCCCTCTAATTCCAGGCTACTGGCCCCATTATCCCAGCATTGGAGCAGCCAGGTGACAATGTGCTCACCCAGACGACTGCTGAAAACTTTTCACATATCTTGCAGCTCAACCTGGGAGATAGGGATCAGGTGGTTACTGCTGTTTTTATGATCTCTTCCTCTTTGTTCTCTTGTTCCCATGATGGTCCTACTTCAGAGTAGCCTGCCTCATTATCTTCCTTCTTTCCTTGTCTGAGCAGGAGCTGACTTTCACATCCATGGTTTCGTCTTGCATGTAGGGGTGACTGATACTGGCACAGATTGGGCTGCAGGCCCTGCTGCAGGGCCTGCTGGGGTTGTGTTGATTGTGGCTCAGTAAGCATAGGCCAAGCCCTAGCATGTTGCAGTGATTTATGTCTCTTTGGAATTGCCAGAGTGATGACATACTTTTTTAAGCATTTTACCTGTTTTATGATTCTGCACTTGTTCAGGGGTGAATTTACAAAATACTGGAGGTGCCCACTGTTCTAGGTGCCTGCCAATATCCTCCCACCCTCCCTGCCACTCATAACTATCGTGCCTAGGGGCAGATCTCTGGGTGGCACTCTTAAATAGTTGCTTAACCTTAAACAAAACCTGAAACACATTCAGGAGGCATAATAATAGGCACATGTTTTGACTATCCCAAGGATATTCAAAGATTTGAAGAGCTGTTGTAACTAGCATGGAGAAGGGGAGGTGAAGGAGAAAGGGAGAGTGAAGTGGGGAGAAGTGTCCTCCCTTGTCACTCCCATAGATTGGCTCCCCGAGGAGAAAAGGCAAAGACTGTAATTATTGTTTCCGAGAGGTGGTTCCTGAAGTATGGAAATAACAGTGATGCTGAGTACAAATGCCAGATTAGTCTCACAATCAGTAATTTTATCATATCATAAGCCAGTGTTACACAATACAGCAAAATAACAACATTAAAACAGCCCCCAGAAATTATAAACAGCACAAAAGCACAACATTAGATACACCAAGTATCCTATCTTGCTTCAGTAATCTATTTTAGATTCACTTCTTGCATTGTACTGTACTAAAAAAAAAAAAAAGGCAATTCAAATGTTAATGAATACAGGAAACTTTCCAGTACATACATCTGGGATTTCTTCTCCAATTCTAGTAAATATCTGCAGAAGATTTTTTTCCTATTCTTGGAAAAATTCAACTTCTGTCACACTTGAGATACCTATCACTAATTCCCTAAAGACCAGGTGTCTGTACTGTTTTCGTATGATGGATGTTAGTTGCATCACCTGCTGCACTACTAGAAGATGCTCAGATAGCCTAGGGAGGAGGGTGAAGTAGGAACCTGAATCCAGGAGGCATTTTCTGTAGAATAATTAATAGCTGGTATGTACATTCTATTCTTCTCCACCACCCTTGTGTCAGGATAGGTTTGGGGTTTGCTTTTTCCTTTCTTTTTCCTTCAGCTCTAGAATTAAATATAAAAAGAAAGATCTGACATAAGTAAAGCATAACTGATCAGTTTTAAGTACTGATAAGACTCTATTGCTAAATTTTGTTTCTTTTAGAAATGGAGTACTAGCAAGGAGAGATGCTGACAATGAACTTTATTTTTTCTGTTAACATAAAGATTTATCTATTTTTATATTTTAATGTAACTAAGGCAACAGTTTTAATCTGTTTTCAGAAAAACTTTGCATTTTGATATCAGTGAGGGAGATCTTTCAAATAGATGTGTTCCAGATCATGTTAGCAGATTAAGACCATCTTATGGCCATCTTCAGCCCAAAGTAAAGAATTAGTTATTTAATTATCACATACCTCTTGGAAGGTTCAAAAGATGTCCATTTCACTACTGAGCATTGCCATCCATTTCAAGGTATGATATATGGTATATTATATGAATTATACTGCTGGCAATATTATTCATATTAAGGAATAGGAAAAAAATAATCATGAATGTCAACTTATGCTTTCCTTTGTATAACAATTTAATGACTTAGTCACATGGATAGGAATGTTTTAAGACTAATATGTGGTTAAGGACTTTTATGTCAGGGAAAGGCCCACTAGAAAAAAAGCTAACATGTCAGTAGAAGGTCTAATCTAACAGGGATAGCAAGCAGATCTACCTCATGTACTGGGACAGGAAGGCATGACACAGTATAGACTGACAGAAAGACAGGGCAATGAGAACCACTTTTTCCAATCTCTACATGTGATAATTGCACATAACAGCCATATTTGCAACAATTTCTCCAATGTTCCATAGTTTAGAACGGAATAACTTCCCTCTGAAGTTAGACTGGAGTAAGCTGTTTTTCATGAAGGATCTTGAATGGCCAGTTCAAAGATGCTGTAAGGCAGTGTTCTTGAAATCTTCTTCACTCTTTAACCGTGACTCTTAAAATATGTCTTTCAGTGTTTGTGGTGAAAATCACCACATTCACCTGGAGAGGATTTAGGGGACAGAACTGCTCTAGGATGATAACCTCACTCCTCTCAATGCCTACCCACCCCCAATTTGGTATTGCAGTTTGAACCTTAACAGTGTGATGTAGATGCGTTTTTCCTAAACAAACAAAAACAAAAAAAAAAAGTGAGCATGATCTACTTTATGGAGAAGCAAGATTGATAATTTGGGGATCAGCAGTCAGATATATTACAGTATGTTTTCTATTTCATAGACCGTCTTAAAAATAGATGCTTTATAGAACTAATAGATGAGGATGTAATAATACAAAACAAAAGAAAATCACTATTTTGTCCAGCTGTCTGTGTGTGATATTTGCAATTATATATCAAGTTTTAGAATAGAATGTGATGGGGAGCTGTCTCTCTTATAAAAGATATATTTGTAGGGCTCTGTGTTTTTAGGAGTCAAGCAGTAAAAGTCTTACAACAAAACAAAAACCTTTAAGACCTTGTTTATTGAATTCTGTTGGCTAAAACTGCCAAAAATAAATTACTAGCTGTTACCACTGCAGTGCTTTTTTTGTTCACAAGAAAAATATCTTGACATATTTTTTCATTTTGTGATTGGTGCACGTTTCAAGGGTATAAATTAATCTTCAAAGGATCCTAGGGAATATCTTTCCTGGACACTTCACTTATACATCAAGTTGGCCATGTTAGCAATCTAATCACAAACCTGTAATTCAGTGGACAACAATTTCTTATTGTGACCAGTGTAGCAGCTTTTACTATCATTTAGGTCAGCCTAAGATTGCTGATGCACCATATGTTTCAGGCCATGGATGATGGATGGTATCCTCTGGTGCCCATCCCTAAGTGATTGGGAAGATTGAAGACACACAGTTCACTTAAGCTTGCTTACTATTACATCAAGTAATCAGCGTGATAGGCAAACCTGTGCTCTTTGTCACACTGCCCAACTTTTTTTGCAGGGACATTGTGTCAAAAAATCTAAGAACATTTCCAGATGACAGGCCAGTTACTAGAACAACCATTTAACAACTGGATTCATCTAAAAGCTTAATAAAATGAAGAAATCAATACATTTTTAAAACAGCTTTATTTATATGAAGCAGACATGCTGTTTTGTATTTAAAGGGTTTTCATTCCAAGGTTGACCTTATGCAACAGAGATACAACTATGCAATCCTTCCCATAGTTCAACATTTGGGATGTAAAAACAGTGTTCCCAATATTAATCGGAGAGAAATGCTACCCTGAAATAACTGTAAATGCTTTAGAAGTCTGATTTAAATTTTGTAGGTAGAAACACACAATATCAATTTGAAGTTTAAGACAGAAATCTTTTTCCTAATACCTGTCTCTACTAACAGACATCAGCGTTACTGTCATTCTCTCCAACTCCCTTGGACCAGTATCTAGCCCAGGCTATTGAGAGCATATGCCTTTTTATCAGGTTGCACTGTGGTGAGGAAAGTCTCCTATGTTATAGGAGCAAAATCCTAGCTGAGACTAAAAATCTCATTTTGCTTAAACCCCTGCAAGACTTGTAGAATGTATGCATCAGTCAGAATAAATCCAACCAAATAAAATCAGGTTAAGTATTTAGAATGATATAATTTAAAACTACCACTGGTGTATATTGTTGTGTAAATGGGTATTTTTTGTTTTAAACAGAGTTGAATTCTGAGTACATCAGACCAAGTGCCTATATACACACAGCATCCTGAAAAAGGAGCTAGGCAGATCTGTGAATTCAAGCTGCGTAAAATGCTCGTGTAGCCTGTCATTAAACATTTTTCTGTATGTATTTTCTAATTAAAACCATAGCTGCTGCATGCACTTTGTTGACTGAACAGCTCACAGAATTACAGAATATTTTCCTGAAGTAACAGATGTTTATTTTGAACACTAAATCCTGGCAGGCATTCTGCTTTCTTTCGTCTTGACTTCTTTGCCTTATTTCATCAGTTATTAGTTTCACAGTTGTTATATAGACTTAGTTAAGGTGACTGTGGCCTAACAACAAAATAAACACCTTTTGTATCTTTGAAGTGTGCAAATAGTGAGAAGTATTACTAAAATAGTTTTAAAACCATTTCAAAGCCAGCCCCTCCAAAGTCAGGCTTTCAAGACAGGCTTCCTCTTGTCAGTCCTCTGATAGCTGAGACATTGAATTTCATAACCAGAGACAATTCAGGCAGCAGCCTCTAAAGTAAATATTAAACTAAGGTAATGGAAAGAAGAAACTATTCTGAGGAAGAGAGTCAGGGGAGCAGTGATTAACATGGACTTTAAAACCAAGTTAAAGCAGTGGGGAGGAAATGTGTTGAGCGACGTGATATCAGTAAGGCTCATTCCTTAAATGTGAACAGAAGTTGTTAGAAAGTTGACTAAGAACCGTTCTTCTACTCGTTGCCTAAGTACATGAACTTATCCATATTAGAACTGCCCTTTTTGCAGTCACTGACACTTTGCCTGTTGAAACACCTCCTGGGGAGACATAAGTTTACTGGGCTTTACCATAATTTGTTCTGATGTGAAGATGTTCTCACTTAAACCCTTGCACTTACATTGAAGCACTGCAGCTGACAGAGTAACACAAATTGAAGTACATGAATAAATGCAAGGATAAATGAAAGCATTCCAAATATCAGTTGCACTACTTTGGCCAATGAGAGAGAGACACACGTAATTAAGGAAAAAAACTTTAAATGTCTGAAAATGCATTTTTCTTCAAAGGAGAGTGAATGAGAGTGAATGAGAGTGAATGAGAGATCAGCTTCTGGAAAGTTGTTTTAGCAACCTGATGGGCCAGGTATAACAGGAACTTTAACTGAAATCGGGCATAATCAAACTTGTATATGCTGAAAAATTATTTGTGGAATTTTTTGCTTTTCTAAAACCAGAAGTGTCAGCCAATGTGAAACAGGCATAGTCCCTCATCTTTTCTTTCTTCTTTACAACTATTTTGAGTTGGATAGCAGTGACAACATGCTGGTCATCTTCATTTGAAAGTACCTTGTAGAAGAGGTTAAAAGCAGCACCTGCTGAAACTGTGTTGAGGTATCCAGAGTGGAGTATGAGCAGAGGGAGGGTCCTGTACCTGTAAACAAGGGTTTAGATATTTAAACTGAAGAAACTCATTAATCTCGTGTAGCTGTGTTAATATCAGACAATAATATGAGGCTCAAGTCCACACATTGATCTTAAAAGTTGTAGCCTATGTTAGTTCCATATAATGACTCAAATGAGAACCAGCTGGTTCTTGAGGCTGGGAAACCTGGAAGTACCTGTGGGAATAGTGGCATGGATGGGGTGGAGTGGGCTAAGCCATGCCCTGCATGTGAGCTGTGTGGAAGTGACTGGGTCATAGTATTTGGCTCTAAGTTGGGTCTGAATTCAAACTACAAGAGCAGTACGGCCTCAGCCAGTGTGTATCACAGGCAGGTAAATACCTTTAAAAATCTGTACAACAACAACAAAATCCCAGTTCCTAAAATAAAGAGAAGTCACTGCTCTTACTAAATTGAACAGTACCTAAAAGTCAGGAGTGTTTAGGTGACTGACTGTAAATGTTTTACATCGGTAATATATCATTGGTTCTTTTGCTTTAAGGGAATTTTCCCTAGATATCCAAAGCATGGAGATGAGCATTCAGTTCTTGCTAAAAGCAAATGTAGTGTAATAATCCCCAGTTTCTGTGAACATGTATTCTGTGAAATCCATCAGTAGCATCCTGTTAGTGGAGAATGGAACCACACTTGAAATAAATTCATTAGGAAGATAGAGATTATGTTTTGGAAAAAGCAAATAACTTCATTTCTGAAGAAAGTAGCACAGCAAGTAGATATTGCCTGTTATGCACAATGGTGGTTTTGTTGTTGTTGTTGTTGTTTTGTTTTTCTCCTGTATCTTTTAAATGAGATAATTGTTCCTCAGCAATCAGCCCTGTTATTGCAATAAGAAACCTGTGGTAAACCTGATTATATTATTTTCAGTCACTGCAGTTAAACAGACAGGGGGCAAAGTTTTTAACTACTGCAATCTGCTCTCCCTTTTAAAATCCTGTAAAGATGGCAGACACACGTTAAACACAGTGGATTGTTGGTAAAGTTAACCGTGTGCATCCAAAAGTGGCAGAATATGGACTAAGGTGCAACCTCAATCTGTGCTGTAATAAAGTAGCTGTTCATCTGTGGTCAGAGATCGTCATGAAAGACCTTGAGTTCCTTCACTTTATTTTGCAGAAAGGCCATCAGACAGCTTTGCATCATCTAACTCTATCAATCAAGGACCTCAACCACTGCTTTCTGCTGAAAGCTTTCCTGTTTGGCTGTGTTTTTCACAGACAGCTCAATAACTTGTCTGTGGGGCTGTGATAAATGTACCATGTGCTTCTAAACTGTCTCTTTAACACTGAACTGAATTTCAACTTGTAATGCTTGTGACTAATTGTTTTCATCAGAAACATTTTGTTTCCAACTATTATCCAATAGCCACTGATTATCTCTATTTTTTTTTCGTTTATTCTCTGGCAACGGTAGCATTTGAAGGCTGCCTTCCCTACAATGGACTGCTGTAAAACTAGATTTTACTCAGTGAACAAGCTGCATATTGTAAAGAATAAAATTAAAGCAAGGCCATGTGAACAAGAGCTATCAATTTCTAACACTTTTTTATAAAGTATGTATCAAACCTCTTTCTAATTATAAATTGTATTGTTTCTGATTGTGAGCTAGTCTTAAGTGAAACATCCCTGTGCTTTTGTCAGTATATATAAAACAGGGCTGATATCACAAAACCTCATGCTATTTGGGCACAATTGCCCATTTTTGCTGAGAAGGCCCAAAATAGATCTATTATGGCAAATGAATAACTTCTCACTCTGAAAGAAGGTGGTTCTTTCAGATCAGGTTGTAGGTCAATGGCAGGGCAGGGTAAGGAAACTCATGTTGCAGCTGTCTGCAAATGAGCTTCGCTTCTGATACAATATAAAAAGGACTCCAAGTTTGGTAAAGGTTAAAAAATGGATAAGAGGACAATTATGTAAAATATGGGGAAGCAAAAGAGTTTTCATATTTGGACACAAACTTCACAAGCATTTGTGTCGTTCATATGTATTTAACATTTTTAACTTATGGTCTTAAAGTCTCCACAAGAGAAGACTGAAATTAAGTACAGTTTAATGGCTGTGAAACTATGGTGATTTTTGACATATATATATATTTATATATAATGTGTTATAGCAAATTAAGGTCTTAATAAGGAATGCAGGTAAAAGCCTTATGTTTTGGGTTGTTAGGCATGTTGGAGCTTATGTACAAAGAAAATCTTCCTTTGAAATAAAAATAGATTGCAATATGTTTAATTGCTGTGACAAAGTGCAAGAAAATTCTCAGCTGCAAATTCATGTAAATTGCAAAATTGTAGTATGCATTCAGTATCAAAGTAAATCATAATCTTTCCAGGGGAAAAATGGTATCCAAAAGGACATTTTAATAGAAAATAAAAGCTACAGAATGCAAAAAAAATTGGGGGTATATGAATATGGCTCCTATCAAGTATGATTGTGCTAAAAAAAATGGCAACTAGGACTTCAATTTGGACCAAAGTTAGATAAAACATACCCAAATGAAGCATTAGTGTTCTACTTTTCTCTGTGGCAGTGCTAGTAGGAGAAGAAAAAAGAACATAAGGCATGTTAATTGCTTATGGGAATACACTGTTCCAGGTTAAGAAGAATAAATATTGTAGTCTGGAAAGCATGTTGATTTTTAGTGGACAGTACTAGTTTACACATTCCTCTTTTAAAGCACAGAGGTAATAATAAAAATGCATCCTTTGTACCAGTAAAGTAAAAAAAAAAAAAAATGTAGGTATTGGGACAATATTCATTCTCTTTGTCACCACATAAACATGCAGAATCAAAAATAAAATGGAATGGCATTATTGTACTGCATGAAAAGGAGGGCAAGTGGTGGAAAACTGCAGCCCACCTTGCACTAGCTGTTACCGCAATGGCACAGGGACAGAGGGTACATTAGAGCACAGCGAGGACATTTGTTTAACAAATTCCATGTGTAGGACTTATCTGGGATGATTTTCTATAAGAGAACTATTTCCTGTTATTACAGTGCCAACTGAGTATAATAACCTTTTTGACTTCTCCTTTCCTTACTTATACCCTTGCAAGCCCACGGTGAGATCCACTCTGTAGTATACATTTTTTGCTCCTGGCTCGCAAATAGCATACACAGGAGAAACCTGCTGTGCAAAGCCAAATAGAATTTCTGCTTGTAGGTGACACCATCTGCAAATCTGTTGAGCTCCTCCTCTCTCTCTCAGATTAAAGTATTTTCATATGTTGGTTAAGAGATGCACCTCAAGACTGTGACTCTAATTCCAGACTGCAGTGTTTTGCCTCACACTGTTTCCCAGTAAGCAATTAACATATAGCTAGCTGATCTATGTAATGGAAGATTTACTCTGTTAGGCAGAAGCTTCTGCTGGTGCACATAGCCTCTAGGGTCTCGTCCAGGGGAAAATGAGTATGAAGCTGTTGTGAACAGCTCTTCATTGGCTTCCAAAATGACTTGTACTCTTATAGCTATAAAATAGAGCAGACATAAAAGAATCTGAATAGTGGGGTTTCTGTTTGTTTGCTTTTCCTTTTATATTTTCCAAAGATCCCAGATATATTATTTAAGAGAGGTATGATATTGGAATACCAAGGCACTCATCAGGAAGAGGAAGCAGCAGGGAAGGGGTTAAATTAGGAGCACATAAATTAAGTTTGACACTGGTTGCCCACTATAGAGCTCATGTCAATTGTAAAGCAGAGTGAATGTAATGTTTTAAGGAAATCTAGCAGACTCCTTAAAACACACATATTATTTAGTGGCAGGAAAGAAATCAAGCAAGCCTAGATACTTTTTACTGATGCACTGGACGCAGTCAGATATTTTTCCTTGTGTAGGCTGCTGCTGTCTTAAATACATGAAGCAAAGCTACAGGCAGATTTTTTGAGCAACTTTTATAATCTAATCTATTTGTAATCAAATTTTATTTCAATTTCATGCAGGCTTGGAGTGCAGGAGCTGGTTACTGTTACTGGTTCCCTAAATGAATGTACTAAGATTTAGAAGCTGGGTTCACTAACAATGAGTTTAATTGGTAGCTACACACAATACTGAAGTCCCAAAATTGTATTCTAGACACATACTTGGCTCAGTGAAAAATTGGGATAGATTATGTAGAGACAGTGTGTAATTCTCCTTGCAAAGTCCTTACAAGTGCAAAGGGAGGACATGTGGTCAAGACAATCCCTTTGCTAGCTACCCTAGCTATTGGCTGCTACGAGGTCTTTAGAGGCAGTGATAAATTTGAGGGTAGTCATCTGACTTGCCTTGATCAGCACTGATTAAAAAGATCTAAATGGCTCCTGGCAGCCCCCGGATCAGAAGGATGCAGATTCTCTCTCCCTAGTGGTATGCCAGTCACCACTGTGGAGGTAAATTTCATCTATAAATGTCAGGGGTAACATTTCAGTCAAAAGTTGCACAGTGACACTCAGAAGAGCTGATACACTGTGGGGGTATAAGAAGAATGTAAATAACACTGCAAATATTACAAAGTTATTATGTACATTGATTGTATGGCCTTTTGGGGAGGTCATGTTCTTTTCTGTTGACTCTGTCTCTGAGAAGATATGGCATAAATAGAGGAGAGCTTAAAGAGAGGCAAGAAAAATTAACAGGCTTCTGTACAAATGTAATTTTAAAAGCCGGTTGGTTTAAAGAGGAGATAAATACGAAAGAATGTTGTAGAAGCATATGGAATTTCAAATGGTTTGGCAAAAGTAAATCAGCTACTCACTCATCTTCATCCATTCTCATAAGTCAAGAACAAGCAGTCATTCAGCTAAACTGAAAGGTTGAAGCTTTAAAAAGCTTGAAAGAAAACCTTTCTTCATGATACATAAGGTCTCAGTTTCTTCTTCTATTTAAATGGGGCAGCAGTTTTTCTCCATCTCCATTAAATGTTGAAAGGTTCCAAGTTCTTAAACACCAGTCACTATATAACTTAAAAATAACTTATAAAGTTATACAGAATTGAATAGACCACAGTTATTTTTCTGTAGATTTTTAATGTAGCTCCTGGGCTTCTATATCTAAGGAGCATCCTCTGTAAAAGGTGACTTATCACTTATGGTGACTTTTAAAAGACATAGAAAAGCTCCTGTAGCTTTTGTAGCTCCTGTATTTTATTCACAGTCAAGTATTTGACAAGACATCGGGAGAACCAAGCAGTTATTTTTCCTTACAAATCAGATCTCAAAAAACCCTCCAAGAATGGTATTTAGAAATTTGGCATAAAGTTGCTAATTCATGCAGGACAAAAGCAAACATGTGGAGGTATTTGTGCGAATTAATACAAGCAGCTGGAGCATACCTGACAAACCAGATGGCAGTTTGTGGAGCTCAGACCCAACACCCAGGGTGAAGTCAAAACTCAGGGTTTCCAACGTCTGGAATGCAATAGTGACCCTAGGCCTTTTGTGCAGGGAAAACTAATGGTGAGTAAGAGAATTGCTTCTGGTATAGCGTTCTCTCTTCTTCACGAGCTATCTACTTTGCACATCTTTCTGAGTAGCGCTGTTTATGAAGTGATCAGGAGAAAATCGTTCTTGGCCTTACGCACGCTAGGCTTGTCTTTCACTCCCTGAAGAAAGAATATATTAGCTTGAATTTCAATAGAATAAGATTGGCTGTATCTTAAAAGTAATTTTTTGCTGACTTGCATTAAATGAGGTGCCAAACAAAAGTGTTATCAAACTATGCCTCTTCAGAGTACATCCACTGAATGGGAACCATATAAATGTGAAGAGAAAAGAGTTCATAGGAAATGTTAGTCAGGTATTATATTTTGTGGCCAAAGGCCATCCAGCAGAAGCAGTAAAATAATCGCTGTAGTGAGGGTTACAAAGTATGTCATATCACACCTCACTGTAAATATCACTTTAATTTTTTATGGCACAGATTATTTGGAAGTTTATTTTATATACTGCATAGCACTTAAATGTCACTGGATCTGAAACCCTTATGCAGGAAGCTCATTAGTTGAGCTGTCTGCGTCTGTATATCTGCCATCAGCATCTGGTGAGATGGCTGCTGCTGACCCTGCCAGACTTGGGTCATGAGGTCAGCAGGTCTCATTTATTATTCAAAATTGCTTTCTGACCTTTTATCTGCTAGGTCAAAGTATGCTGCATTCTCCTTGGTTGAATTTTATAGTGAAATCAGTATCATGCACAGATAATATAATTACCAATTCATGTGAACCTCATCTCTCTCTCTCCAAAAATGTACTCACTCTGAGGTTGATGAAGTTCAAAGGGTTGCCAGTACAAATGCATGTATGCTTCAAGACCATGGCTATACCTTGTCATCCTTGTGAAATAACACATGTAGCTTTGCATCTAATTCATGCTTCAAATTGTGTGTCTACTTTCCACTGTTGTGGTACTGAACCAGCTAAAGGCAGAGCTTTGTAGCTCACAGACAATCTCTCATTTTTACCACTGCCATTCTTGTAAATAGATTCCTTTTCAATGCTTGTAAATTCAATACACGTATTCAGTATATTTTTCAGTAGTAACTATATCTCTTATTTCAGCTGCACGTGTATATCCATTGACAATAGGAGAACTAGGAGGACTGTAATGCAAAAAAACACTAGTAAAAATGAAGAGGGTTTTCTTGGAGATTTTAATAGACTTTGGAAGAAAAAACACCAACACTCTAAGATATTTTTACAATATTTTTTGGTTACAGATGCAATCTAGATCTAGGAAATCACTGGTCAGCATGATTTCACTCCCCAAACAGAATCAAGAAGGACTCTGGTGAAATTAATTGAAGAACGAATGATTTGAAATTTTCATTTTGTCATGAATAAATAGGTAGCATAAATAACATCCTAATAAGAAACATACTTTGAAGTTTTAAAGAACTAAACTTGGAGGATAAAATTAGCCAAAATTAGCTTAACAAGCCATACTACAGTATGGAAAATTGGAAACCATATATGGCAGATTGATTCTTAAAGGGATCTGTGCAGTTCAGCATTATTCCTCTGGAATGATTTCATCCTTTTTAAAAGAAAGAGTCAAAGGTCACATTGGTCTTGCCCTTGAAGCAGACAATATGAGATGTCAGCGTGTGTTTTCTGACACTGCATATGATGAATAACCTTGACATAGTAATAAACACATAACCTATATTAACGTTTATAAGCACAGTGAAGTATTAATGCAATATATACTTCAGCAATATATTGTGAATATACAGCTTTCATAGAAATAGATTTCCTCTAGTAATACTGTAGTAAATATATTGTTTGTTAAAAATTGTTGTAAAAATATATATTCTTTAAGTATCAGAATTTATACATATCTGAAATATGGCCAACCATATATATACACGAACTGGGTAAAAGAAGTACTTTAAACAAACAGACATTGGATCAAAAATATGCAAAACACCTGAACATCTGTATTCATGGAGATACTTAAATTGTTGAGAATAGTTTATTTTTTGCCCTCCAAATATCATGTAGTCAATTGTCTTTGTAAGTGCAGCTCTGTCATAAATCGGTATTCAGTAAAGTTATCAGCTATTCTCTTGGTATTTCCAGTAGTGGAAAAAAATAATTGTGTGCTGGTATGATGTCAAAGTGTACATAACATTTGGTAGGAACAAAGATTTTCTTGTAAGTACAGGAAGCTGGGAGTCTTGTTATGGGGGAGTTATAACATGATGTTATAGTCCTTTCAACAAATTATTTAGCTTTTAAAACAGTCTTGTATTTGTTATAGCTCTCTTGATGACACATAAAGGTTTTCTCTCTCTCTCTTTTTTTTTTTTTCTGAAAACTAAATAAATCTTCTGTATTTTAATGAAATGAAAGCTAACATTATAGGCACTACTTTGTCCTGTGCAGAACAGTTTACAGTTTGAAGTACAGACTTTCTCTTGTTCATAGTAGTGTCTGTATCTTGCAAGTATTCTTTTGTACATCATTTTTGTTTACTTTTAACTATATGGCGTGCTCCCAGACAAGTAAGCTATTTCTAGTATGCACAAGCTGTGTTAAGGTTTGTTGGTATTCTTTCTGAATCTTTTAGAGAAGTCATGTGAGTTAACTCCAGGTTCTACTCCAGCTTTTATTATTATGCAAACTCTATCATAACCATGGTGCAATAAATATTCACACTATGTGACAGAGTTTGAGAAATGCCTTCTATCTTAACACTTGCAAAACATTCTAGCACATATCCCGGTGTACTTTACAAAGTGAAAAAAGGCATTTGTCATTCCTCCCATATATTATGAATGCTACATGTCCATGAAAGATACTTTGCAGGAAGTATGTGTACAGGGCAGGTCAATAATGCATTTCATAGGATAAAATGAAAAGAAAAATATATAGAAAATAGTACTAAGTAGGTTAATGAAAAAAGTTTTATCTTCATATTTTAATAAACATTTAACTGCTCAGAGATTGGCATGTCTTCACATGGATCCATCATTGTTCTTATCATTACATAGGGTGTAAATCTTCAGGTGATTTGTAAATATTACTTTGGATTTTTTATTTTCCTGTCTAGTGTTTGTCATTGACATATTTTTAAAATGAATATCTGCTTTTAAGGCAGAAATATTGTATGTTCTCTCACTGTTGACTTTTTGGGTCTTACCTGAGCTGTGTTAGGTATTATACATCTATTTCACATAAAGAGATGACTCTGAGGGAAAATTAGTTGGAAATTCAGTGAGAATTAATTCGTTTAAGGACAGCTAGATAGCTGGGCACAGTGTTTATCATGGTGGAGTAAAGAACATTAATTCCCAATTCAAAACTCATATTAAACCCATAATTAATAATGTCTCCAATCATGTTTGGCTTCTGTGAACAGCTAAAATGAGCTATTACTGGTGTTTCTATAAGATGTTATTGCGTTAGTTGTTTTTTAAGAAACGTGATTTATAAGAGGTTGACTGAGGTGCTAGAACAGGCAGGGATAAACACAAAGAATGATCAAGCTACAACTAAATTAACAAAAAGACAGGACAGTCTCTCTACTGTCTTTACATTGAGTGTTAAGTGAAGCTTGACTTCTTAAGTAATGAAAAGTAAAGGAAATAATATGATTATATGTCCAAAAGAGTTTGCAGTCCCAATGAAGCTATACAAAAAACACCTGCTCTTTAGTGGGTGTCACTGTAAGAATAAAAAATAAGATGAGGAAAGTAACCTATATTCATTTGCACTCAATAGCTTTAGCATGGACTAGAACAAAACAAGTGGTTGGCTCCTCTAAACCACATTTTCACTTTCCTTTAGCTCTGAGTGACTGAACGATCCCCTTGAAATGGAACCTGAAGTGGCAGCTGGAACTAAAAGTGTCAGATATGCATTTTAAAATAATACAATATGGTAATACTGCTGTGATCCCGATTTTGTAAATATGATTTTTTTATCGCATTTGTAGGATTCTTTTTTTTTTTTGTCTCTATATTTATAAACAAAACTAGCTACTAAATGTCTTACACGAGCAGCTAATCTATTTGTATACTCTTGAAGTCCTGTGGGCAACACACACTGTAGATATTCTTTCATATACTGCTACAAGAACTCTTGCAATTCTGTAGCAAGAGAAAGATGGGGTCTAAAAATGTAGAAATGTAAAATGGAGCTCGCTCTCTCTGCCAAAGCAGAGGCAGGTTCTTCCCCACTGCAAAAAGCATCAGGCCAAGAGAGCAGTTTACACCTAGAAGCTCACCTGCATTTGTCATTGGCTGTGATAAAGGATGTGCAAAGATTGAGGTGCCTATGAGCTTCAATGGGCTTGATGCATTTAATTAATTGTTGAAATCAGATATAGAGTTGCACTACAGCCGTGCAGTCTCAAATTTTTGCACTAAAAAGGCTGAGGTTTTATTTTGGATTTGGGTCTGGATTACTCTATACCTTGGAAAAGATTAGAAAGATTCTAACGTGCCAGTTATATTTTGGTGATAGTGAACTTGTCTTCCGCTCTTCTGAACATAATTATGGAAAGTTGTCTTACGCTACATCAGTTCTAATCTTTTTTACATATCCAGGAGAATTTCTACCTTGCTTGCTTTATCTCAGCTACCTTGCCCAGACTCAGGTTGAGATTAAGCAAGAGCAGCTCTATTGACTTTTGTAAAAGTACACCTAGTTAACAGAGGCATGAACTCAGCGCCCTGAACAGGGAGTGAGCATTCTGTGATTCACTTCACAAGAACGATGTGTTCTCTGTTAATAATGCTACAGCCATTGCACTGTGCCTTTGAAACTGCAAGCAAGGTCCTGCTGTACATTTGTACCTTTTTTTTTTTTTTGTGCAGGAGCCCTTTTGGCATTTCTACTTCACTCATCTCACAAGCTGGTGTGCAACCTTTAGTGATCTCCTGAACAGGCAGTTTTGTTTCCTGAAAAACTAAATTTGTTTTTATCCTTCAATATGTAGAGGGATATATGTGACTGTCCTTAGATTCACCTCTGATTGCGCAGACAAGCTGGTAGCAGAAAGCATATAGGAACAGAAACTAACCAGTAAACGAGAGAAGAGTACCAGGAGTACAGTTTGAAATAGGTAGGACACTTCCATATGGTATTCCTTGTTGAGGACAGGATCATGTCCAAATAGTCAGTGTATGCTTACCTTTTCTGCATGGGAATTGGGATGTAGATGTGCACAAATAAGCACCACCCTGGAAGAAGTATGTTTCAAAATACCTAAATAAAGATATTTCAGATACTTTGAGTTTTGCATGCAGATTCCTGCTGGCGTTAATGCAGGAGTCGAAAATCACTTCAGCAACAAAAAACTGCCACTTTCAGAATCAGAAAATAAGAGGTTATGTGAAATGATTTATTTATTTAATTTAAGAGACAAAGGCTGTGTAGATTTGACACTTTGCTGAGTGGACACTCATAATGAAACCAATTTGATTTAACGTTTTCTATGATAACTGCTTTTCTAATGCTGATTTTAAGGTCAAGACAGAGAAGTTCTTGCTGTATATGCAAGATATACCTTTACTTTCAGAATTAACAAGAAACTAATGATCAAACATCAATGAAAAATCAATTTCTATCCATTGACTTGGCTACCATGATAATGCTGGTTCAATTCAAATTACCGTGAATGTAATGTAGTTTCACCAACTTTCATAAAGCTTAAGCTACCTTGTATGTTTCTTTTCTGAAAGTTTCAGTTCTTATAGTGGTAATAATGTGAAAGTATTTACTTTTACTAAAAGCAAACAAACACACACATAAACAGAGAAAATGACATCTTCCTGAAGAATAAGGGTTCAACACCTAAGAAGACTGACCATTTAAAAAATAAATGAATAAAAAGGACCTAAATAGTACTTTTTTCTTTTTAAGTCTCATACTTCTGAAGAGTTGAGTCATATGCTGAAGGTGGGCAGTATCAAACTGATTGCAAAATGTTAAGATTAGCTTCAGGCTCCTGTTTCATCTGACAAAGCTTATTTAAGTGAATGCCAATGAATCTGACAATTTAAAAAATCCAGCTGCTTCTCCATCTGAATTCTTTCTTCCTCACACTCTCATGTAGGGCTTGAATCAAAGAGACCATGGAAGAGCTAACATTCATGTTACTTGCTGGCTCTTCATCCCTCTGTGATGCTTAACTCCAGTAAAAGCACTGTCTTGTACCATGTTTCATGTATCAACAGAAAGTTCATCTGCATTTTTGGAACCATGCTTTTTAGCTCTTCACATGTGTGGTTTCACACAGCCTGTGAACCAGAGAGATACTTGCAGTCACCTCCTTAGATGCCTGTCTCCTGGCAAGTGCCTCTAGTGTCTTTCTTACCTATTTATTGCCCATCTCAAAGTGGAGGGTCCAGGCCCTTTTTCCATTTACAGATACATCTTGCTGATGGACTGAAGAATAAAGTTGAGCATAGGTGAACGGTGTTAAGGTGCAGTATTAGACGGGTTATCTTTTATCTGTTAACTACTCCAGCATTACTTGCTCATCCTCTCATTTCAGGGAGTGTCACGTTGCTTTTCTGGAAATATACACTGTAGTGCTTGAAGGAGAAAGTCTGTTTCCCATATTTGTTCTGTTTTGTCATAACTGAGAAAAAATGGTGCAAATTCATTACCAATATAATTATGTACCATCCAAAGCATCTTTCTGACATTTATATGCATCAACAAATTTTTTATTAATTCACAGATTAGCAAAGTCCAGATTTTGTTCTCAAGTGCATCAGGAGTGTAGCTCCATTAGAATTAATTTAGATTTATGCTTCTGTAACAGAGCCCAGAATCATCGTCCACATATGCAAAATAGATTTCCAGCTACAAAAAAAAAAAAAAAAAAAAAAAGGACAGTTACTTGAAGCAGCTGGTGTTTGGAAACAAATACAAAATGATATAAATTTGTCAGATGCTAGTTTGCTGTCCTAAACACCAGTTCACTACAAAATTTAACCATGTAACTGAAACTCATTAATTAAATCCTGTGCAGTCAAGAATCATGCATAATGTAACAGCTACTGCAAACAGTTCACTCCTGATCATTTAAATTTCCTTCTTGCTCTTACAGACATGAGGAGCCTGTATTTCAAGTAGTCCCTGATGAGATTTTGCTTTTACATCCTTGGAGAATGTCCTAGTGTATATTTGTAGGACAAAGCAGAAGGAATACATATGCAGATTTTTGCTTTTATAGTATTAACCCTAATCACTGAAAAAAATACATACCTTGGCAAGCGTTTCATACATGGCACTGCATGAATATGTATGTACACCTCAAAAGTCTTCAGGCTGTATGAAAAATAAGTGGCCTAATGCTCTGAGCCTTTAAGTAATAATACTATGACTGGGCTGTGTGTGTGAGATAGCCACTTTTATATTGAACATGAAATTCCACCTGAAAAATTGTATTTCTATATCTTCCAATAATTTTTATGAAGAGGATTTTAGTAAGCAGTCCGCTATGCACAGCAGTGTTGTTTCTGTAGTGCTGTCATGTTAGTGGTGAGAATATAGGTTGCTACAACACCACTGCTCATGTTCAAAAAGGCAATTTGTTTAAAAGACAGGGACAGAAGAGGAAGCAAGTGGAGTTCACAAATTAAAAACTGTACAGCAGTTTCACTGCAAAACCACTTACTACTCATACAGTACCATCCAATTAATCCATTACTCTTAGAAGAGGAATCCCTGTATATCCAGGTACAATCCTTGCCAAATATCTGGACACAATCATAGGCTTTTAGGATTACAAGTAACATAATAAAGGATAATGACAAAAATTAAGCACACCGATACAGAATGCTTGGGTTAACAGGGCCTGCCATGTGCACTATAAGGCAGCAGTCTGTTAGGTTTAAAGTGAGATTAAGGAGTTGTGTAACCTGCAATTATGCCGTTTTTCATTAAAAAAAAAAAAAAAGATGATTGGACTCAGTAGGGCTCTTCCTTATATTTATCTCTGTTTAATTGGATTGGGAACTGCTTAAACATCTTTGAGTTGGAGCTTAGAAGAAGATGATCCCAGCTGTTTTTCGAAGCTTAAGACAGCAGGCAGACAACATGATCATGTCAAGACTCATACTAAAGCCTTAATCCTACTTTTTCATCAACTAGCACTACAGCAGAGTCTTTAACCTCCTAAGTACTAAATGTGCTTTGTATCTCTCACAGTACATTTGCTGTCAAATGTTACTGTCCAATAATATTAATTTTGCTTCCTTTCTGACAAGGACTTTAAAGAATAGTCTCTGTCTATCTGAATTTGGAGAGCTATAGTGTAAGCCTGTATTTTCAATCCTTTTAAAAATACAATTTATAAGCCTGCACCTATCAAAGTTTGTTGTTCTCTATGGAGGTGAGGAATTGCATTGACCTGTACCTCACCTGGTTATAATGTAAAACCCAGTATACTGGTAACTGTTATTCATTGTACATCTACTACGAGATCGAATATAATTTTATTTTTAATAGGAAACAAATGGCAACAACTTCAGATTTATTCAGATGTTGTTGTTTTTTTCCTATGAACTGTTAGCATGACCAAAAGAAATTTTCCAGATTCCTACCCTCTAAACTTTCTAACTAGAGTGTTATTTAGTTTGATAATCCTCGAGTTGCATACAGATTAAATGTTCTAATGAGTTTGCCCTGCATCTGTTAATAGTATTCTGTGTAATGCCATAATCTCCTCTCCTCTCCTCTCCTCTCCTCTCCTCTCCTCTCCCCTTTCCCTCTCTTTTTTCTTTTTTCTTTTTTCTTTTTTCTTTTTTCTTTTTTTTTCTGTTTTCTTTTTCCTCTTCCTTTTCCTTTTCTTTCTTTGTTGGGTATTGCTCCTATTTGTCCTAGTGACACAGGGCTGCCAGCAGGAAAGCAAGCGTAGTTAATGCTCAGCTGCTCAAACCATTCAAGCAAGCTAGCAAGTCCCAGCTGTGCTACTTGATGTTTTTTGATTGCACCTAGTCCTCAATCTGTGAACTGTTTTCTGGACTTAGATTCATCAAGCTCTGCCGCTTTAAAAACTCATGCAGGCAGGCATCCTAGGATATGCCATTATAAGCTGCTGCCAGGGGATCTTCTAGGAGATAAATGGAATCTGTGTGAAGTAAATTAGTGTGAACCAGTCAATCTGTGTGTCAGCCTCGAGCCACATCCATGGGTAACTAGCTTGCTGACTGAAAAGTCCACTGTCTTTTGCCAATCAGAGGTCTCAGCCACCAGGAAGCAGTCCTATACAACATTAGCTTCTTGGAATAATGCCTGTTTGACCAGCTAGCGAAAGTCTTCAGTATACAGTACTGTACTGTCTGAGTTTACTTATTGCTTACAATTGAACTGAAAATCTTTTAAAGTCAGATAACATTTTAACAGTAGGGAGTACCACAGAAATGTCTTGGAAATAAGTACTTCCACTCTCATACAGCAGCCATTCAGCAATTGCATGCTGTGCTGCTGTTGGCTTTACCTCCCTATCAGTAATGCATCTTCAAGGCCATAATGCAAAATAATAACAATAATCTGTCCAGAAGAGGTTAATAAAGATTCTCTGTGTATATTTTTTCCCTACGGATTAAGCTATCTGGAAAGCTTTGATCAAGACAAGGGAAGAGTATGGAAGCTATAAGATTCATATTATGCACAGGGATTTGTGAGTGTCATAAAGTGCTACACACTGTTGTTTCATTTTGTTTTTAGCAGCAAATTGAGGCAATCCACAACAAGAATTCTTGTGTGTAAAAAGGTAGTTAAAAGGATTTTATACTTGAATACCAAATAAATCTATGGTCATGAAAAATAGGGCAATAATGCAATTTTAAAAATAGGAAGTACGGATTTCTTTATTTGTTTGTTGTTTTTATAGAAACTATTGATATGCAGATAGGCAGTCATATCTGCAATCTGTACACTCCCACACCATTGATCTGATGTGCAGAAAGCAAGTGGAACTGTGCTATATATTTTTAGCAGAAAGAACAGGATAGGAGATGCCATACACTTCAATTAAAAAAAAAAAAAAAGAAGAAGAAGAAAAAAAGAAAAAATGGGAACTATTTATGTGTTAACTACCAGACTACCAGAACTGCAATTTGGCCTTCTTTAACAATTCCTGTAAAAAAATGTATTTTTACTGTCTCCTAGTGACTGCTTGGCTGAAAAAAAAATAATAATAAAAATAAAAAAGGAAAGAAAGAGACGTAAATAACATTAATCAAATATGATTAAAATATTCAGTCCTTGGTTAAAACATGCACTACCAGATGGTTAGGGAAATTGGGAAAAAGAAACTTGGGCTTTCTGGCTAGAGAGTATATTGAGAAGAAAAAGCAATGTATAAGGATAGAAGAATTAAAGCTGGTTTGGGGTTACATTTTCCTTTTTACAATCCTCCTAAGTTTTACAGAAGCATATGCTTCAGAGCTTTGCAATAAACGCTGTGTGGGATTTTATGGGAAAGAATTTTATTTCTTGCAGCAGAACCCACTGAGACAAATTTAACTAGTTAGGTATTTTATTATATATAGTACACAGAATACATGGACAGATTCTGGTATAAATCATAACTAAGATCAAGATAACTGCTTTAAAATTGAGTGAATGTTTCATCGCACTAATGAAACAAAAATGGGATGTCCTTTGAGATCATAATTTGTTACATGCCACTGCATTTTAGTTGAGAGAAGTAGGGAAGTCCCTCTGGGTGAATAAAACTTCAAGGTATATTGGGAAAAAATATCACTGAAAATTTCAGTTTCCCTGTCTGGAGTAATTCTGTCCTCATACATATAGAAAGGGAGGAAAAAAAAGAGTTTTAGATGTTTTTTATTTAAAACATATAAAAATATTAAAACATATTTTAGACTTTTATGAGGAAAAATGTTCTTGAGTTGTAATTCACTAAGAGAGTGGAATGAGCTTCATTTGCACTCAACTTCACAGAGCACAGGAGTAGGTTCAGGCTCCTCCGGGTACGTGGGTTGCTATTTCTGCAGACTGAGCTGTGCAATGTAAGTACTGGGACCTATTTCTACATTTAATGCAATGGATTTAAATTACTTTATCTCCCAGTTTGACTTGCTAATACCGGGTTATTTAAAAAACACTTTCGACTTCCATTTGCTGATGCTTTCCCTTTAGAATTATGTGTCTCTTGAGGTGAACTTCTTAATCCCTCTTTTTACAATTAAAATGTAATGAAAACTTGGCCAGTGTCACATTTAAACATCAGAAAATAACAAGCCATTCTCAATTAGTGACAACTACATGTATCAGTAGGGTGTTTTCTTTGTGTTTTTTGTTGTTGTTATTGTTGGGTTGTTGTTGCTGTTGTTGTTTTTAAGGGCACTAAATATTAAGAAATGATGAGCAACTGATGCCCTTTGTCACTGAGACGTTATATGGCCTGAGAAATGCTCTGGAAAAAAAAAAAAAAAACAGGGTTCAATACAGACAGGAGCAAGGATCTAGACTGAGGTAGGATTAATCTTCTGAGGAAAGATAGGATGGGGTGGAAACACTGTGGCAACAAAGGCAAACACCATAGCAGGTTCTGTAAACAGCAGTATCACCTGTAAAACCTGTGAAGCAATCCCTGTGCTGTACTCCGCGTTACTGGTAATAGCAAGGGCACATCCCCAGCCTGCCTGACTCCCTGCCTGCTGGCACCCTGCTCAGCGGCGACTGCTACCACTGCAGTGGGAGGGTGGGTGCTCCATGTGGGCTGGCGTTACTTCATTATCACCTTTTCCTGTTTCTAGTTGATTGTGGCAAGTGCTGATAATACTTCACCTGCCATTTCATGAATACTTTCTGCATTTTTTATATTAGTGAAATAATTATGTCCTTTTAGGTTGGCATCAAAATGTATGGAAAAAAACAAACGAACGAACAAAAAAAAACCACTAGGTAGCATAGTAATCCTTAACCTGGAAAAGAAACTGTTGAAAGAGTTTACAACAAAAGAGTGTTCAATCACAAATGTCATGGAGAGCATGCAGGGCTGTCCACATGGCTTTTCTCATACAAGAGCTGGGGAGTTTCCCATTAAGCTAAAAGGGACATGTGTGAACAAACAAAAGATGCCTTCCTGTATGATAACACCATAGCACCTAACATGTTAAGGCAAGTTAGGATGTAGGGTCCAGAAGTTCTACACGTTTAAGGGAAGAGTGAAGAAGTTCGTGAAACAGGAATATCCTGAGAGCTATTAAATGATAAAAAACAACAACAACAACAAAGACTGGTTTTGGAATTACCTGAGTTTCAAATTGGAGTTTAGGAGAAATTTCTGGTAAAGTTTTACTATATGGTGGTTGTATTCTTCCAC
This sequence comes from Anseranas semipalmata, assembly GCA_013399115.1. Classification (NCBI taxonomy): domain Eukaryota; kingdom Metazoa; phylum Chordata; class Aves; order Anseriformes; family Anseranatidae; genus Anseranas; species Anseranas semipalmata. Next base: position 273,112 of record VXAA01002192.1, on the reverse strand, counting down.
TCTTCTCTTGGCATCTATTTTCAAACACTGAGGCAGGCCAGTGCAGTAGCTGATATTTGATCTCAGCAAGCGAAGGTATTCTTATTCTTTTTACGTTATCTATGAAATGTCCTTTTAAAAATACTATTCAAAGTATTTATTTCCCAGTTGTCAATCTGGCTTCTTAGGTATAATATGGTAGCTGTAGACCCAATGAATCCCAGAAGTGGCATTGCAGCGCAGTTGTTTTAAAAACCTATGGAAATGAAAAATTACCAACAGTTTGTTTTCTTTTACATACTTTTTCCTGCAGTTTTATTTAGATTCAGGCTACTTTATGTTCTGCATTGGACCATAAATACATGTATGACCTATAGCCAGTCTTACCTAATATTTTTGATTGAGAAATAATTTTTGTTGCCCCATCAGCTTGTTTTAAAATGTCACATATTGAGTGACAAATATGTTATTGTTTTCTCTGCAGGCACACTGTGTTTAAATTATTAATCCACCTTATGAATAAAAAAGACATCTTATCAAAAAATGTTAATTGGTTGATTCACCTCTGTTATGCAAACTTTCTCCAGTATGTCTGCCCTGTGAAAATTGGTATGTAGAACAGGTTTTTTAAACTTTAGTGTGTGATGTTTCTTTCTGGAGTGGAACAAGGCTTTAAGAGTTCAAACAGAACATTTAGAAACAAGATACTGATTAGCTGTTGCTGTAATCAGTGATTAGTACATATTCACAAAGAACAGCTTATCATTTAATAGCTCTTCCGCACAAAGACTGTTCTTTCATAGACAGATCACAGATGAGTCCGTGATCTCTTTGTAAATAATTTGTTTTTATTTTTTGGAATTTGAAATATTTGGAAACTATTTTCATAAATGTTTCATTGAATACCCTGATATTATAGCATTCATTTGCTATTCTAAATTCCATACCTATTTTGCATGACTGTCTTTTTCTTTTTTAATGCTATATGTAATAGAATCAAGTTCAATAAACAACTCTCAAGAGCTTATTAAGATGTATCAGAAAAATTACGATCAAGATTGATCCTGTACAATGAAGATTTACATCATTTTTATATGCTAAGTTCAAGGTCATTTGCATCTATGAAATCTGTCCTTTTGCCTTCCTTCCTTGCTAACAAGGGTAATTTCTACTGTCTGTGTAATAATTGAAATCACATATCACCGAATAGAAACAAAATGCTATTGGGGTTGTTATGTCAGAAATTGTTGTTTCCTAACTTTTTTCTCTGACTCATAGATTTGGGGCTTATTTGCACTCCAGAAATTTACACCACTTTGTCTACATAAATTAGCTTTCAAATGGAAGCAAAACTAACTTTAAGGTCCATTTAAACACAAAATAGGACAGAGCATCCTCAGAATAAGTCATGATCATACTGTTTATGGTTGCATTAGTTCTGAAATTCCATCAGTGACCTGGGTATAACCAATTCAGAACAATATTTCCCCTGTTGACATTTGAACATAAAATCCTATTCCTGGAACTGAAAATACAGTGAAGTAGGTGTCAGTTTTAAGATTTTTTTGATTTTTTTTTTTCATGATTACATAATGCCATTTTTTTTTTAACTTTCACTCTTTATTTGGGCCAGGCTGTTCTTTTCTTATTTTTAACTTTTCAATTCCCTTTGTTCTTCTGTCTTTTATATTTTTAAGGAAACTTCCTTTTCAATCAAGCATATAATACATGATGTTTAAAAAAAATAAAAAAAAAGCTTGTGAAGGCCTCGCCTAGGTCCCTTTCTTGCTCACTGCATGCACTATTATGTAACTTTATAAACTAGGATATTGTGAAGTTTATTTGCCTGAGTTTTATCTAGGGAGATACGAGTATTTTGGGGTAAGTGACAAGGCTAAGATACACATCCCTCACTTGCACCAGTGACGTTATCCTGTTTTTCTGAAACACCCGCTTGCTGCCCTCACTCTTGCCTGCTGAACATCATTCTCCAGCAGCTTCTCACCCTAGTTGTCTAGAGATCTGCTTCTCCGTCCCTGTGAAAACCCTTCCTGTCTGTGCTCTCCACTTCCTTAGAACTTTTCCTAATGACTCTTTCCCAACCAAATATTGATGCCAGCGTTTCATCGTTGTTTTCCACCATTAATCAGCTGGTACGAGCTCTGCCCATGACCCTTTTTTTTCTCACTTTTGTCTTTCTTGGGCTCCTGAGACTCCATCTTCTCAAAAATCTCCCCTCATCTCTTCAGTCTTTACTTAAGCATATCAAATGGAGAGCCTCCTGTTTTGTCCAATCTCTCTTGGTTTCTTTCTTGTTCAATTCGCACCTTCTTTCTGACTTATGTCATCTGTGTATGGACCTCCTTACAGCTGTCTTCTCTTCATTGTCAGAACTCAACCAGAGATCTGATAGTGAAGAGAATCAGATCTGGTGGTTCCTCTGACATTTGTCATGATCACAGAATAAAGAACTAAATCAGAGCTCTTCATCATTTCTTCCAAACCTTTTCACTGCTTACTTTCTGATTTACAGGCACTTCTTCCCTATACCCCAAAATCATGTTCACTCAATGCTCTCTCCAGGTCCTTAAATCTGTGTCCTAACAAAACCCTCTAATATCTCTCTTTTGTGTGTTTGGTCCAGGCCTGATTCAAAGCCCTCACCCTGCTAAGCTTTTGGACACACTTTGTGTCAAAATTATTTCACGTTCTGCATGTACTTCAGCTGAGAGGTGAGATTTCAAGTCCAGTTGTGGAGATGGCTAAAGGACTGTGTGCCCAGTACTCCTGCTAGGCGTTTTATCCTCCTTGTGTTTTAGTTGACAGAAAGGGCTGAACAGAAGGGAAAATACGTTACATATGTTACATATGGTAATGAGGTTATACTGTTTGGTCCTTCCTCCATAGATGCCTCAAAGATCTGTTTCATATGTGTGAATTTTGCCTCAACGTGACATCACATTTTAAATTAAACATCAAGTCAGCATTTTTTTTTTTTCTACTGGAATCACCTCACCTTAATTAAACTCAAATTACATAGCTTCTTGTAACTAGACCCAAGAAAAGCTCAGTGAGAGTTTGAAAAGAACGGCCACTCAGAGTTATTTACTGGATAGAAATATACCTCACACCTGATCCTAAAGTCAGGAGCTTCAGGCCCATTCATTTTAAAAGGCTGACTCTGAATTTTTGGTGACTGTTATGTTGTTTAGAGAGGACAGCTTTTGTGATTTTTCTCATTCTCTCCAGAGGCAGAGCTGTATGTTTTGTTTTCTCCCTTTTATCACAGTATTCTCTGTTGGAAATTTTCCTATTGCTCTCCTTCAGAGGAGTTCTGACTTCTAAATTCATACAGCTGTAATGGCTCAATCTATCACTCAGCACAGCAGAGCTGAGTGCTTAATAGGAAGAACTGTTTTAGAAAGAATGTTCTAATAAATTTGGCACAGAACAAATATATAAATACGATACGCATACTTGTGTTTTCCAGTTTGTCTTTTTACTGGCTTTTTTTTTGTGAGGTTAGAAATGTAACCAGTGCTCCTGCTCTGCCTGGGCAGTGTTTTATATACTGTTTAGTTGCCATCTGCAGCAGATGTTTTTAGCAAAATCTACTTTTTTTTTTTTCAGTTGAAATGTGCAGTGTCACTACCACAGATTTAATTATTCTATTTTAATATTGTATTTTCAAGGATCTAACTCCACAATTATGCTGAAGCATGATTGCTTCAAGCAGATCCCGTGTAGATGTAGGAGTCAAGAAAGATGGAAGCTTTTGGTGACCTGGGATCTATAGTTGCAAACCAATGGAAAGTGAAGAATGTCAAAGTGGAATATGTGTTTTTTGTGGTCTTCCTGTCTGAATAATACCCTGATGCCTCGTTAATTCACTCATAATTTTGGAAAATTTAAATGGTGCTTAATTTAACTAATCGTTCAGCAAATACTCATCTGATAAAAAACAAAATCCATCAAAAGTTAAAAGGGAACAAATTTCTTGTTTTGAAAACAGGACAAAACTACACTGGAATTGTGTATAGCCAATGGGATCCCCACCCACATGGACTAGCTTGGAAGTCTGGAACTTTGCTTAGTTTTGTAGATATTAGGAAGAAAATAAGTCTTTATTAAGGTCTAGTCACCACCACTTATTTAAGAAATGAGATCAGCTGAGAGTTTTGATGGGACTGAAAATGTGAGATCTAGTCTTTGCTCTTCTCTAATGTATTTTTGCGTCTATACGGAAATATTGAGCAGAAGAGAGAAATTAACATTGTGAAGAGTAATACATCTATTCTTTTCAGGAAAACTTCTGTGGAGTTTGTTTGAAAGCCAAGAGAATTAAAAAGTCATATACAGACAAATAATTATTTCCATGAAAATGTTTTTCCACTCTAAAATGAAAATGGTTTTAGCAATTAAGTAAAAGAAGAAATCAAATTTGACCATCTCTAAACCGCAATTCAGTCTGTCTTCTACTGCATGTTATTATAACTATATGTGTTTTAGTTGTAACTAATTTTATTACACATTCTAGCTTGTTGTATTCAACATATTTTCATCTTAAAATGAACATAATTTCTCTCCCTGGTGAATGACTCCAGTAATTACAAAACCAGCTAATTGATCTTTTATGTTGTTTACTGGCTTCTTTGCTGAAACAGAAAAGCACTTATTATAACTACTAAATTATTTTATTCTTTTTGGATTATATAAGAATTTTTATTATTATTTTTATTTATTTATCCATTACTTCAGAGGGATCACATTTAAGCCGATGCCTCACATTCTCCCCAGATGAATTCTTGACTATAGGCTTTTCAAACGTGTTATGGTTGCATATACGTACTTTGAGTTTTGGTTTTATTTCAATCTATCATTTGTGCTTATAAATTATATCTTCAGCATTGAATGATCTGTAGAAGATCTGGAAGTCTTTGTTTCTGAATTACATTTCTCTCTCCCCCTGTTTTTATTCTTTATTGCTCCAGTTAGTGCACTGAAGCATGACAAGAGCTCAAACTCAGCAAACTTCCAAGATGCGGAGGATGTGCCTGACAGATGTGTCTTGGAAGAGTCTGAGAGTCCAGGTGAGAACTATTTAAGGACAGTCACCAAGTATCAAGTGATAAATCTGACACAGCTTTTGGGTCTGTGAAAAAGGCACATTGTAATGCTGTTTCCTCTTTAGCAGCTGCAATGTCAAATTAATGGTCACCTCCAGGGGTCACAGTGTGGAGCTGTTATCCTTTCCTCTTTCATCAACAATTCAGGTCTTAGAAAGGATAAAGGCTTTATGACCAAAAAGAAAGCTGACACTACTAGTTCATTATAATTAGTTTTGGACTACACTGCTTAGTTAATATATGTACGATGTTTGACCCTTTGAAGGTAGCATGAAAAATTAGAAGGACTGTATATACTGCAGTTGAATGTAGCAGTGGACATTCAAACACTGTATCTCTGGAGGAAAGCAAATTGGTAGTGTTAAGTAGCTTGATTCTTTTCCCTAAATCAGTTCAAAATCATTATTTCATTTTAACGACTCTTAACATTGATTCAGCTAAATAGAGGAACATCCATAAAGTGCATTATTTTTGGTGACTAAAAGATTTATCTTCATGTAGTTTCATTATCTTTCCAGTTATGGGATATCTAAGAAATTTATTAAATGAATCCCAAAGGGAAACAATTAAATATAAAGTGTATCCAGTCACAGCTTATTAAAAACATTGTATGCCACTGAATATTAAGATCTTTCAAACAAGCTGTGAGCTTGACCCCCATGCACCATATATAGGTAACCTGCACATAGTACTCATTAGTGAAAGAGTTAAACATCTTTCTTCACTTGGTATTTTCCTTCCCTGCTTTATCTGGTGTCTCTGTACCCTCTTGCATCTTTGTGTGCTGATCCGTGTATCATATTTTTGATTCATCGTCTCTGCGGCCTGTCAGCTTAGTTAAGAGATTTCCAAATCTTGCAGCCTGTGCTGACAGGGGGCAGCTGCCAACAGTCCCCTGATCCTTCCCCAAGGAACACTGCTGAGATTTAATTTTCATTCAAAGGGTGCAGTCTGAAATCCATGTCAGGTCCCCTAAGTCATCTCAGAACCCAGAAAGGACCCCTGTCTGGGGGATTATATTTCAGTGCACTCCACTCCTCCAAGATTCCTTGGGAGTTCAACTGCTGTCATATACCTGATTTGAACTACATTCCCTTTTCATCTTTTCCACAGAAGTGAACACCAGTATCTGTTAGAATAATTGAAACCAATGAATTGTAAATCTGTATTCATTTTAAAGCCACATTGTCTTGGACTCACTGCTGTACAGCAGAAGGCAGCATGAGATTTAGAAAGAAATAGGTAATCTACTTGGAAAGGAGACCAGTTTAACTACTTATCACAGCTACATCAAACTATCTGTGGCACATGGCACCTCCTTCAGAAACTATCTGTAGTCTCTTCTACAGTGACTACGTGCAAAAATGTGGATTGTCCAAGTTCTGATCTGTTTTGAAGTGAGAAAGAGTGTAAACAAAGTGGTACTAAAGCATTGAGGTGAGAATTAATGTACTTAAAGATAACATTAATTTGAACCTTGATTTAAATTATTCTGTGCGGCAAAATGCACGCGTTTGGATGGGAACTTGAATATCCAATTCTGCATTCTGCATGTCTATATGAAGTAATGGAAAGAATAAAAACTGTCAGGAGGTGAATATTGACTAGCAAAAATACATGTTGATAAAGCATCTAAACTTAAAAACTGAGTTCCATTCGGTCCATCTGACATCATTAAACTGGTAATAAACAATGAATTACTCTGGCTTTTGTTTCTGTCCATTCCTGCATTTTAAGACATCTTGTCTTCTAGGTCTGAAAACCTCAGGAGATTTCACTACTGGTCTCACTGCTTTCCACTGAGAATTTGTGGCTTGGTTGTCATGGAGACATCGTATTTCTCCAAGAATTGCTCATATTGATCCGTGGACAGGCGTAAATGGCCAGGCGAATGTGAGGAGTAAAGGGGGTTGGGCAGTACTATAAAATGACCAGAGGTTATGGGTCGGAAATAAGCTCATGGCAAACACTTAGGTAAAGAGAAAGAAACAGTTTCATTTTGTTTCAGGATTTCGTTTTTGCACTTTATGCCATTGTCTTCTTTCACTATAGACTGAAAGAAACTTGTTAGTCACTTGTCATGTCAGATCTTTGGTGCTTGTCCTGACACAGCTGTCAGCCTTCCAGCTCTGTGCAGTTCAGGGACACACAACAAAGAGCTAGGAACATGAATTATTTATTGCTCCTTGTGCGGATGAAATTCTGTGATAAGAAATTAAGACACTTCTGACAGAAGTGCTTGTTTGAAAGGAAAGATTTGGTGGCAGAATACATTCACTTAAAACTTACTAGTTACTTTTAGTAGCAAACATTGAAACAATAATATGACGTTCAGTTGGGTATGATTTTCTCTAGTGTTTCTCAGATGCTTTAACTTCGAAATGGATCTTGGAATTTGAGAGTGCCTGTGAGGTCAGAATTTGATTTGGCAAACCTCTGACTTTAGAAGTTCTGTCTCACATATTCAAAGTCTCAGCAAACTTACAAAATGGTTTTTGTTAAAGAGTTGTATATATGTGTGTTTTGCAGAATCTGTTGCACTTCACTTACCATATGTTGATATATGTGCAAAAGTGATGTTAAGAAATATGTTGACTTTATTTTCTCTTCTGATGGGAAAAAGGTGAAAGTATGAAAATATATCTGCAAGGAATTCCAACTATTTCTAGAAAGGGTTATTTATGGCAACTTCTACCAGAATCAGTACGGCTTTAGATATATAGAGAGGCCATTAACAGACATATCTGTGTACTGTGTTTTCTAATGGTGAAAGGTGTGGTATCTAACCTTGACATTAGACTGAGAGTTATTTTCAAAGTGATCTTAATTTTCTAAAATCACGTAAAGCATACTTTGCTTATTTTACTTTCACACTTTCTACATGTCTGCACATGTTCTCACTGCTCCAGATGTGGGCCTCCAGGAGTCATGGAAAGAAAGTATATACTCAGATAGATGGCAGGAATCCATTTGACTACCAAGACCCCAATCTGAGATTTACCTGTGATTTCTTGTATTCAGCGTGTGATCCGAAGTACTCTTAGATAGGAAATGAAACCCCTCAACCTGCACTTTTCTCTTGGATAATTCACAGAAAACACTTTTCACATGTGATGGACACAAGTAAATATCAGACTGCAGTTTCTTGTCTAAGTGAAATAGATTTTAGTTTCTCCCTCCATGTGCCTACAAGCTGCCATTATCTGTGATAGTGGTTCATGTCTATTTTAGCCCCCTCACAGCGGAGATGCAGGGTTTCTCTCCCAGATGCCTAATAGTAGGTTTATCACTGCCATTTTCCCCACATGCTGAGGACTACTTGTGTTTGATATGCAAAGCCTTGACTTTTCAAACTTGTCTCTGCTCTGGCCTTGAACATAATAATCAGATAAGAATTGTAACAGTCTTTTGTAGAACTTAACTTTTAATCATATCAAACCCCTGTAAAGAATTCACTATCACTTACAATGCTTCTTCAGTATAAATAAATATTCTCTGCACTGTTTTCCATTTTATCAGCCAAATTTTCCACATTTAGAGAAATTGAGAAAGAGGCTGAAACTGACCAATCTTAGATGTCTGAGTTAGAGTTCTAGGTCTGAGGTACTCACCCAAGTTTTCTTGTGTAAACAATGGTGGAAAATTCACCCCCCTAGAAGGCAGATCACTCTATTCAAAGGCAGTTGTTTAAGATAAGTTTTAAGGGGATTGAAAATGCTCTGAATTTTGTCAGTCAAAATCTGAGAGGAATGCAGCATGACTTCACCCAACTCGAAATGTCTTAGCTTCTACATGTGCTGCAGTCCCACTAAAGAGGCTTCTGCAAGCATAGATCTTATGAGAAAAATAAATAGATTGGAGCTGAAGTCAGGAGGAACAATGTAGGCACAGATGCCCCTTGCCTCTTATTTCCCCCAGCACAGATACTGCAGCAGCCTAGGCAGTAGTTTCTTATTTTCCTTGGTAACACAGGGAAATTGAACAGCTCAAAAACAAGCAAACAAAGAAACAAAAAACAGTTGAAAGCTGTAGATTGAAATTATAAATGGATTTTCTGTCTTTTGGATGAAAACCATGTAAATGGTGAGAATACTATATACTTATGGCCTTCAGTAGCCAGGAAGTCTGGCTGACTCAACTGGTCCCTTCTGCAGCTCATGATCTCTCCCATACCTTCATTGCAAAAACATTGTACATATTAAGTTTTTCCTTCTTCATTCAGGACAGAATGTAATTCTGGTCATATAACAGTTAACAGTGAAAATTCAAGCAGTTTTCACAGTCTGGCATAGCTGCATGTCCTAGGTAGACCTTGGCACAGAGCTGAGAGAGATCTCTGCTCCTGAAATACAATCTGGTAGAGACAGAACTGCAGCGAATAGAAATGAGAATGTGAGGATGTATCAAGAAGAACAGACTCTTATTAGCCACAGTGTGCTTAACGTACAACACTAAAATTGTGTCTATCTTGTCATCAGCCAAGTTATAATTACTCTCTTGAATATTCAGTTACCAGCTCCAAGTTCCTTCCATGCACTGGAGTGTACGTTATTTAAATCAGCACTACGTCACTTATATCTATATTGTTCAGTACACTGGCAGACTGAAAAAGGAAATATTCAGTAAATTGCCAAGTATGCAGCACCCCAGAAAAGCATGATTTTCTTTTTCTGTGTTTGAATTATCATCAATAGTAGATAGCACTGATTCAGGAATGGAGTGCTGGAGGCTGTAGATGATGATGCGTGAAGCAGGAGAAAGCTGCAGTGTAGGGGCAAGCCACTGATCTCGGGCACTGACAGCCCATACTGCTCATCAACGGTGTATAAAATATTAGTGGCTAGGAGTAAGTCCAGAAATTAAGTCCATAAGAATTTCACTCCAGTGGATGTAGTGTCACATCCTGTCAGCATTCAGGGTTACTAGTACTATGACTCATTGGTTGGTTGGTTGGTTTGGTTTGGTTTTACCTAGTAAATCAAACTGTAAAACCAGAAGACTACATAGTGGACATTAGGAAAATATGTATCTGTGTGTATGACATAGATGGGCAGGGAGATGATAGATGATATGATAAACTGAGAAGACAGCCATTAGATTGGAAAGAATATTGGGAAACTATTTAAGCAGTGTTTCTAATAGAAGGAATATTTTAAATTCAGGTGGTAAATATTATCATACATTAAATGGGAAAAAATCATGAAGCTAAAAACTGATGATTGAGATTGCTCTTCTGTTGAATTCTAATCAACTGTGACAGAATTAAACTATAATGCCTTAATATAACTTCACTTCTGTTTACAGCTATTATAGGATTATTTCTGTTGAAAGGATATATATATAATTTGAAAATGGTATTATCAGAGGAAACATAAATAATCTACTATTAACTTTAAACAGAAATTGTCTTTCTGCTGATCCACTGGAAAGTGTTCGGTTAAGAAGAAAAAAAAAAAAAAAAGAAAAGAAAAGAAAAAAAAGAACAAAGAAAAAGAAGGAGGAGAGGAGGACTGTTCAGCAGAAAAGTTCTGGGGACGGCTATAAATTCTCTTAAATTATTTTGGTTCCACATTGCCTCTTGTAATACAGCAATTATGATGCGAATAGAATAGAATAGAATAGAATAGAATAGAATAGAATAGAATAGAATAGAATAGAATAGTTTTCTAGAGGTAGATTTGTGCTCTTTTTTAATACTAGTGTGTTGATGCTAAAAGTCTTAATTCCATTACAAAAGTTATAGATTATTACTCTATAAAAAGATTGTCAAATAAGTTAATTTTTAAAAACAAAGTCTGCTTATTACTTCCAACTGTACAGTCATTAAGCCAGACGAATACATTTCTTTCTTTTCCAGACGACATGAAGGCACATCCATGGATATCTAAGGTGTGCTCCTGTAAGGTGTGTTAGAAAACTCTGCTTAGCTGAAAAAATGAGAAGATCCACAAGAACAGCCAAGAAATAGGACATACGTGGCATGGACATGGAACAGCTTGTTGTAGCTATTATTGTATACCTTTAACACTTCATTTTCAGAAGAAATATCTTCCATAAGATCAGCTACTTTTTGCTGATTTATTGACTTCATTTCACACTTCCATCACATATAGATATACTTTTATTCAATTTAATTTTAGTAGTTCTAACATAGAAAATATCAAGTCCTTATTTTTAGACATTTTTCACTAGTTTAAGTAGTGATTCCAAATCTTACAACATTGATTGACTATAAAACCCTTGCCTCAATTTGAATGTTCTTTTGTGTACAACTAATTTAAATAATCTAATTTAACTTTTTCTCTCTCCTTGCCTCTGTTATTACCAATAGCATTTTAACACTAAGCAAAAGCAAATGAATTTGACAAAAAAAAATCAAAAATTTTCTTTGATTTAAAGGAAAAACATATAGTTTGAATTAAACATGGAATATTTAGAAACAATAAAATATAAATTTTGTGTGCACAGGACAGCATGGGAAATTGATTTTAAATCTGGTCTCGTCTAGCATGTAAATTTTCCTTTTATAAACACTGCCAGCACTGTCATCTGAAGAAATGTGGTGCCAGTATGAAGATGGAGAAGCCCATCATTGTCCTCTTCTCAAGTGATGCACTTTGTTGTATTGCTATTTGTGCTCATGAGGAAAAGCAGCTACACATTTTTGTCCTTTAAAAAAAAATCATTATGTTTGGAAAATATTTGCAGTTTATTAGACTCGTATATCACCTACAGTTCTGAGGGATTTATGCTGGTTTGACAAAGAACAGCCACACCAAGCAGTAAGCTTGCTTTCTGTATTACCAATTGTAGGAGGGCTAATGAAGCCAATTGGACTTGTGGATGTGTTCTTCTGGATCTGTATCTTATGGTGGAAATTATCGCCTGATATTATTCTTCTTAACTGTCATCTTAGCCATAATATGCCTTAACTAGGAAAGTGAGGATTTCTTCAGTGTGAAAAGATTCTCTGAATCTCTCTCCTACCTGTGGGGAAATGTCATGGCTGCAGGAGTGACAAAAGCAGGTTGTTGTTGCCATACTGTGGCTTGAATTTGGTTAAATGTGAAACAGACATGATTTATTTTTTCCTTTTTATATCCCATGAGTCTGTATATCTAAGCCATAATGTATGGTAGTGAGGTCTTCAGAAATGTTGAGTTGAAGGACATTAGAAGAGTAGTATTTCAGTTGTCATTCAGCTAAAGTATATGCCATTAAAATAGGCTGCAGCCCAGGCAAGATAAAGATATTTAATGTTCTTTTTCTGGAATTGTACATACCATGCAGAAAATGACATCTTTTACAGAAAAGTCAATGTGTTTTACACATTTTGTATTTTTCAGGAACAGCTTTCCTTATTCTTAGAAAGTCATTTTCCTATGTAAACCATATCTTTTGTTTATACAGGCTTGTATTTAAATTACGGTGACTAAACAATCTAGATGTTGGGTGGTATGGCTTCATTCTTTCACTTACTGTGCTGGGTGTCTGGAGTAATTTCATTGGGTTATTTATACTTGTGTAACACAAGATCTGCACAGCTGAGAGCAGCACATGCCTTCAGCTGACATACATCCTCTTAAATTTCATGGTTAAATCAGAGACGAAAATATCGAGAAGGTAAAAATAAAATTACAACTATAACTACAACTACAAGAACTTAGCCACAGTACAAGAATCTTGCAGACGGTAAACCAAATGGACTATAAAGCATGGACCTTGCTATCTCCTTGCCACACATCCTTGTCAACAGTCACCTTTATTTTGCTGCAGTAATCTTCCATTGGCATTGAAAAGTCCATTTTCCTTCACTACAAACATTACTGTTTTGCATCAGCATCTGCTCACTTGGGCCAGCTCTGTTCTTAATGCAAGGGTAACAAATCTCCTTACAACTATTTCTGCTAGATATTTTAAAAACTGCTTCTTCAAAGTGGTCTTATAGCTCAAGGAATTGGCATTGTCCATAACGCCCAGAACTGCTGTGGTAGCAATTACATTTGTGCAACACAATATTTGATTGCTTGTCTTTAATTCTGCAAAGCAGTGCACATCAGCAGACTGCCAATACAGACAGCCCTTTGGAATGATTTGTGCAGTGATGATTGGTGTTTGGCACATGCTTATGCGTGCTTTGTGCTAATTATAATTACAGTATCAGTAAGGTAAGTGTTCTGGATCTGGCTGGGGTGGAGTTAACTTTCCCCACAGCAGCCCATATAGTGCTGTGCTCTGCACTTGTAGCTACAACAGCGTTGATATCGCTGGCTTTTGCTGAGCAGTGCTGGCACAGCACCAACCCTGTCTCTCCGACCCGCCCGCCCCAAAGACCAGTAGGCTGGGGGTGGGCAAGAGGTGGGGAGGGGCACAGCCAGGACAGCTGGCCTAAAGGGGTATGCCATACCATATGATGTAATGCTCAGCAATAAAATAGGGGGGGGCAGAAGGAGTAAGGAGGAACTCCTGTTATGAAAGTGTTCCCAAGTCATCCCGAGTGTACTGGGGCCTGCTTTCTAAGAACCAGCTGAACATCCCTTACAGGTGGGAAGCAGAGAATAATTTTTCTCCTTTTGCTTCCAGGTGGCCTTTGAATTTCTTTTCATTCATTAAACTGCTCCTTATCTCAACCGACAAGCTTTTTGTTCATTTCATCGTATTTTCTCCCCCTGTCCTTCTGAGGAGGGGGAGTGAGAGAGCGGCATGGTGGTGCTTAGCTGCCCAGCTGCTGTTGAGTCACCACAGTAAGGCAGGAAGGGTTTTTATTGGGTAAAACGAATGTATTTCCCAGGTGGTCTGGATGTCTTTCAAATAACCAACTATATACTATATGCTCAAGATGAACTCTTGCTTAGAACAATCGTTTTGTATCAAAGTGATGATTTTAGAGCTGTGTAAAAAAATACATATCAACCTCCTGCAATTGTTTCTTATAAGCCATAATAACTGAAGAAACATTTCATACTTCATTAGTATGAAACTAGTCTGTTCGTGCTTGTGGAGACTGATTTTACAACAAAGTTGTGAGGTAATTATGAATATATTTTTCTATTGCGTTACACTGAAGGAATCCTGCCAAAAGAAGTCATAGACTAATACTTTAGAGTACTTGTCTAATTTTTAGATATGGGATAAAAAATTCATAAATGCCTGCATTGGTTAGGGAGCAAGGTCTTTTCTTTTTCTTCCTCCAGAAGACATGGGGTCTTTTAAATCTTATAACTCAAGTTGTCATTTCATAGTGTTTTAAGCAGTATTAGGACATCCTGTCACTAAACAGAGCAGTTTCTCCCCACTCCAGCCATATGCTTTTATGTTTCCTCACTTATGTTTGCACTAGTGCTCGTATGACCAAGCCATGTCAACCAAAACACTGGTCTCAGTGCAAGGAGCAGGGGAGCAACAAGCAGCCCAGGACAGGAAGATGGGTGAGGTACAGACACCATGTAAGTGGGGGGCAACCCGCAATTACATCAGCATTATCTCAGCACAAAATTGGAGCTTTAGGATGCATTATGAAGGGGTCTTTCTTGAAAACAGATGTTTGTCTTTCAAATCCTATAGGCATTTCTACAGTTTTGCTCACAATTCATTATATTATCAAATAAATAAATAAATGGAAGTTACTGGTTCTTTAGTACAAGCACAAGCCCAAACTCTTTGACGTGTCTTTGCTTTGAGGGATTTTGAGTTTTTCAAATGATTCATGCTTGTTAAATGATCACTGACAGAGATTCCTGCCTGGAAACTTCCCCTAAATATTGAACTGTTCATTTATGGCTCCAAATACAAACCATTATATTTTGAAATCTCTTATGCTATTTACATAGTTTCCTTTTATATATATATATATATATTGTTTACATTTAATATAATATATATTT
>VXAA01002192.1:221389-258071 GCA_013399115.1 Anseranas semipalmata | reverse complement strand
ATATATATATATAGTTGAACAATGCTCTTCCCCAGTCCAATGTAAGATTGCCTGAAAGTAAATTGGCATATAACTTGAAATATTTATATGAGATTCAGTGTTCCTGTTTTAAAATAAATAAATAAATGAGACACTTTAACAAGACCACTGTGTGACAGGGCTACAAGCCCCAAATAGCGCCAGGAATCTAGCAAGGGAAATGATTTTGCAAATCTGACTGAGCTAAAATTGTTGAAAATTCTGAAAAGAATGGGACAAAGTGTAATAAACAGCATTGCTTCTCCCCGGCTTTCTTCTCCTTTTGAAAGAACGTGTTCTCGGAAGGAGTACTTGGGGCGCGAGCTGGAAACAAATCTCGAAATCACTGCCAATGCAGAATAGCTAGCAAGCACGCACACTCCTGTGGGTTTTGTGAAGACAAAGTCCTGCTCCTCACAATGTATACTTCTGTTGAATTTTGCAGGTCATTCTTCTTGCATGAGAAAAGGATGCAGAGGAATTTCAAGGACTGGTCTTCCCCTTTTTCCTTCCTCATAGAATAGCCAGCCTGAACTGATAGGCAAAGCGCTTAGAATTATTACTAGAGACTGAGTTGGATTACCATTTGAATTCATAGATCCCCAAGGTGATACTTCAGCAATATTGTTTTAGAAGTAATACTGAACTTGGATGCAACAACAACAACAACAACAAAATAAAATAAAAATAATTCACACAATAACCCAGGATTGTCTTACTGGGGACCTTGGGAAGTTTGTTTCTTGAATGACACCTGCTGGAAAGTCTAAAGTGCATTCAGGAGCTGTGCTGCAGGACAAAGACACCTCACATAAACATTACCTTCCCCATATTCTGAAGAATATGAGAGTCCTGTATATGGTATGATCGGTAAGTACAAATATAGACGACGAGGTGAAGCAGTGCAAGTTACTAAACAATATTAAACATTAGGAAGCTTAAACATCTGCTGTTTTTTTCAGGGTGGACTGTACACGTGATGAAATTGTTACACAGTACCACTTTAATTGCACTTGTCTTTTTCTTTCATGTAGTTCTAGAAAGAGTAGCTGAAGAAGATAGCTATGCAGCCTGAGTTTTCATTAAGTGTCTCACAAACTTAGGGTTAAGAGCTGTTTTTCTTCCTCTGGCAATGCTCTTAATAAGATAGCCATGAAAAATAGCATGACTGGAGTAAGTAATATATGTAGTTTAATTAAGTACATTGCTCCCTTTATTTTTATAGCAACTGAGAGAATTTTTTAATTTATTTTTAGCATTTGAAAGCTTAATACTCAGCAGAAAAATATTAGCAATATCAGCACTAGTAAAATAACTGTATTTTTCTTATCTATTCTCAAATTTCACCTAAATAATTTGTAAATTTGTTACGAAGGATCTGGGGAAATTGTACTCTAAATCATTATGAATTTCCCACACAGAAACTTAAGGTGATAAAAAATTCTATTCAGTTTCATGACTTTTTTTTCCCTACAATCACACCGGCAAACAGACTTACAGATCTGCCCAGTAAAATGCAACAAACATATTTTTGTTGTTTGTTATGGTTTATAGTCTTCCTGCCATGTAGATGGCAGCAGCACTCAAGCCTTGAAATTCACACCAGCTTTTTCTTGAGATTATTCCATAACTCCATGTTTAAGAATATTATTGTTAGAAATGAACTGAAAGCATGATTATTTTTAAGATGGATATGAGATTGGTTACATATACCTTTAAAGAAGCCTGTAATGTCATAATATCAGTCTTTAAAAGGCAATGTGTTATATCTGTCTGTATGAATGTAGATGTCACTGTTTGTGCATCATGATGTATTTTCTTTCTGTAAATTAAATTGCTAGTATTTTTTCTACTGTGTTAGGTTTCAGGACACACATGCTATTTCTGAAGGTCTTTCTGTTAAGATTTACTATAATAATCCCGATATATATTTCCCTGCAGAATGAGAAGCAGCTAGCAGGTGCTTGGGCAGGAAAGCTGTTGGCTGTGAGCATCCTTGTCGATGATACAAAAAGGAAGTACAGAGAAAGGTAATGGAATGCACAGTCTAGGATTTTGTGCTATGGGCTCTGCTAATCGTAGTACTTTATAAAAAAAAATATTATGAATTATCCTGAAAGGATACATTCTGAGGGTCCAAATATCTTTAATTGTATGGAATTGTCTGCACTCTAACATTTGCTTTGGCTAAGAAGTAGAGAAAGGTTTTGAAAGAGAAGCAACAAAACTGAGACCCAGAATCAAAGCTGTCTTGCAGCCTCAGTCTCTTTGCAACATCAGCTGAAACCTCAGGGAAGCTTCGTGGGATCTTCTTCAGGCCCTGGGAGATAAAAGCAGGTGTTAGACATATGACTGGAAGTATTCATTGACAGGGGCACAGAGGAAAAACTACCACCAAAAACAACAACAACAAAATAGTTATGTTAGTTCATTGAGCTAGGAAATACTCTTTAAATGCTGGAGGAAAAAGGTAGTGTTTGAGTAAGCTGTAACATGAAGTAGTAGATAAGCACTAACTCCCCCAGTGTTTCTTAACCAGTAGCAGCTGAAGTAAGAGGGAGATTAACTACCTAGTTGACAGCATTTGTCACTTCATAGGTTCTTGGCTACCAGTGGCATAAGCAGCAGTTAGTACAGGGAACAAAATTAGTCTATAAGCTTTTCAGAGTAGCATACACAGTTTTGTTCTGCACCTGTTTGCTGTTCCTGACCCTTGTTCACACTACAGAATAGAAGTAAAAATAACAAAAGAAGCACTAAAAGAAAACCATTACATACTATGACCATTTTGGAGGGCACAGTCCTCTCTTGAGTAAAGTTTTCTGCTACAGGTGATTTTAAAGCATCCGTACTACCTCCACATCCTGCAACCTGGAGTACTCCTGGCAGTGCAAATCAGACCCTATCTGACAAGCTGGGTATTAATCCATACTGAGCACAGAATCAGCAAAGGTAAATGCGAAAGTGGGCTTAACCATCCTCATCCATGCAGAAGTGTCACTGCTGAAGGTTTTGGCTGGTCTGTTCGAGCCTTGTACAGAAGCTGGGAGAGAAACAGGAGCCCATATGCCTCCAGTGCCCTTGTTATACAGGGTGAAGCAGGGAACCTTGACCCAGTGGATCACCCAGCCATTTGTAGTCAGGCAGCTGTTCTCCAGAGGACAGAATTCCACACTGGAGAGTCCATAATAGCTTCAGGCTGCACTCGATGGATGATGTGTCCCCAAACAGGCTTCTAAAGCATAATGGAGCTACAGCCAAAAAGCTATTACAGATGTCATGATACGTATCCTGGAGTGATGGCATTCCTGCTGCTTACCTGGTGCTTCAGGTAAAGGACTAACAAAGCAAAAGTATGAATTTGTCGCTTATAAAATTTGTGATGTCAGTAGAAGTAGAATTAATGATAGTGAGAAAAGAGCAGGAATAGGACACTTGCCCCATCTAAACACTGGGACAGCCAGCTTTCCATATCTCCTGCATGCCACTGAGTATGATGCTACACCTGCTACATGGGACAGTGCTAATGGGAAATCGCTTCACCTCTTAAACCTCTTCCAGATAAACACAAGCCTAGAACGAACGTGTTTTAACTAGGTAAGGGGTATGGTTGGGGATTTAGGGTTTTTTACTTCACTATATATCATTCATGAAATGAATGTCATGGATTCCATTGCTGTGAGCAAATATTTGCCAGAAAGCTGCTTTATGGTCCCCCAGCTCCACATGTGGGGTTGTTTGTGTGTGTGTGTGTTTTTGTCTTGAATATATTCAAAATGATGCTTGAGTAATAAAAATATCTTTTCATCTTTCCATCATGCTGGCAATACATTCATTGTAGCTATGGCATTGTTCTGTGCCTTGCATCAACACAAAAAAAATGTATTTAAATTCAAATTTCAGAGTTTATATAGGTGCTGATTTTGCACAACCTATAATGAACACATTTTTTTTAAGTTCCTGGAAGCTTAAAATATATTCCTGTTTCTTAGTACTTTGTCTATAGAATAGAAATAGTGACAGGGCCCTACCTCAGAGAAGTTTTATATGGGTATGTGTGGGTGGTCACTGCATTCTGTCAGTAAAATACACAACAAAAACTACACAGGAAAAAGTTGATAAATTTTCATTATGCCTACCCAAACTTTTTAGGCTTTTTAGGTATCAGCAAAACTAACTGAGCAATAATGCGATAGCGACTCTGATAAATACCAAATATGTCTTTCCTTAGCGATATTTTTGCAGAATCAACTTGGAGTATAACTGCTCTTTAGGAACTTGAGATTTGCAACAGTAAGATTTCAAACTTCTAAAGAAGTTGTACGATTTTAATGGATTGGATACTGAGAAAAACATCAGAGACGACACCATAAGGGAAGATTCATTCCAGCGACTGTTTCTTATATTTGTTGCTTTCATTAAAAGGAGTGACAGCCAATGAATCACTGGGTGGTCTTCTGGTCTGACAGTTTGGGAATCATCTGAGCAATTAACAGGCAGTCAGCCAAATGCAGTGGCTAGTGATTAAATTACAGAGGTTCTTTGGTGGTTTCTCTTAAGAAATCTCTGGGAAGAGTTCGGTGGATCCACCATCTATCATATGATGAACATGTGTCTTGTTATGTTTACTTGCTTATTCAACTTAATAGAGAATATTATGTCACTCGAGAAGTATTGATATTTGAAAGACTTTTCATGCTTTTGGTTTCTGCTATGCTAAGTGTGTGCATGAGGAAAATTTAGGATACTGTTAGGGGTAAAGGGGTAAACCTTTATCTTTAAAATTCCTTTTGTAAGAGATTTCAAAGTCCTTTCCTCATGTCTTAAGTCAATCCCTGACTAACTCCATGAGTCCTTCACTGGACTAATTCTTGATTTCTCACTAGAAATGATCTTCTCTGTTATTTAAGTCCTTTAAGCAGATTATTATTGGTGTTAACTTCTTGCTTAGCCCACAAAGCCCGTAGCACCCTATGTTATTCCACTTTTTTACCATGCCTAAATCTGTAGATAGTCATTCGGTGTTTCTCCTATTTGTGTTTTGTTTTGTTTTTTTATTCCTTGTGTGTGTGACAAATCTATCACACTCTTCAAAGAATTTTGAGTTTTTTCTTTCTCCCATGACACCCAGTGGTTAAACTTCCATAAGGTGAGAACAAGGTAAAAGCAGCAATAAGGAAAAATAAAAATAAGTACTTTACTCTATCAGCAAGAGTAAATATTCTAGCATGGGGAAATTATGGTCACACCGACCTCCAAGCTGCACTCCAATCTTTTATGGTAATTCTGAACAGAGCTGCTGAAGGTAGATGTAGATGTCAATACACTAGGAAGAAAGTATTTCTGGGAATTTGCATAGGATACACATAGCCATAACCACAATCCTGCACGTGTTGGGCACAGTCCCCCACTACACTGAGCTTACACTTTGTATTCTTGGAAGAGAGATGGGACTATAAAATGAACCTCAGCAACATTAAGTTTTCCTAAATATTTAGCCCTTTTTCCTGGGGCTAGTCTTTCTGGAAAGTGCCCTTGCTGGCTAGCAGGAAGGGGAGGAGGTAGTTCTGTACATTTAAATGCTTTTACAGCTTCTGTACTAAAAGATACTGGGAATAGGAGGGAGGCTTGCATGACTTCCTTAGAGATAGATTCAGCTCCCTTGCACACAGAAGTTTTGCCAAGGTTTTGACAAAATGAGTCTCCACATTAGATGACATATCTTCTTGTCCAGCTTTCAGTCCTGGACCATGTCCTCCACCAGCTTTTACTCAGCCAAAGCTACCTTCAAAAGGGCTCAGGAGCACCAGCTGGTCAGCAGCAACCAGTGGGTTAATACAGCCTAGCTTCTGCTTCTCCCTAATGTTCAGGAGAGGATAATGAGGCAGGGATAGAGCCAGCAGGTCAATGAGATAACACAACTGGAAGGAGAGACTTGGGAAGCAGATGAGGAAGAGAGAGTGTTAGAGTCTTTATATTCAGGTATTATACAGTTGACAGAGTTGTCAGGGTTCATTTTCTAGCATTATAAGGACCATTTGATTTGCTAAAGCATAGGTGTGAGCAGTAAGCAAGATAAGAGAGAACACAAACAACTTGAAATTACTAATCTACCTGGCAAAATAGTCTGCCTTTTACTTTCCTATTATAGTCAATAGTGGACTGTGTTCTGTACTCTGTTATGCCAACTAAAGTGAAAAAGAAAGAACATAGGTACTCATGTTAAGATAAACAGTGACATCTCTCTAACAAATTCTAACCAGTGCTTGAGTAAGCATTGCTAGAAATCTCTCTCATACATTTGAATAGAATCTATTAATAAAATGAATGAGTAGAACTTAGACAAATATAGAGAGATAATACAGTAAAACAAATGGCCCTAATAAAGGATGCTGTTGTACTATACTGTTTTGAATACTATCATGAAAGCAGCTTACCTTTTTGCTGAATCTTTTCAATAATCCTGGGCTGTAAATGATGCAGCCATGTAAATAACTCTGACAGTTGCACCTTGACCACATAATATGAAAAATTGCTAGCTCTCCGTAATTGCATTGTCAAAAAATTCCTGACCAGTATGCAACCTCCTGTTACAGACAAGCAGAACAGAAAAATCTACACAGTCTGCAGCCTTCAGTATGCTATTCTTACTGTTATTATCAGCAATGACGATTATCTCTAAATGTTCAACAGTAAATCCAGGGGAATAAATGGAAACGTTTCTCCTAAGTGGTGTATAACAATACCTGACATTTGTATAGCACCTTTCATCTGTAAGAATCCCAAAGTGCTTTACAAAGTCTGCTGGGATCACTTCACCCACCACTGAAATGTAGCTATCTCCATGGTGCAATTCAGCTTCTATTCCACATGAACACCATTGCACAACAGTGTTTTTGAAAAAAGTGGCAACTAAGTGAAATGCATTGAACTGTTCTTGCGAAAGCTATCATAGGATCCTCAGTGACAGCCAGTGGTTAAAGCTTTGATTTGGAATCTAGAGCAAAAAACAGCAGCTGCTTAATTCCCTCTGCCTTCACAGGCTTCCTTCCCAGCACACACACACTCCTATTCTATCTCTGTTCTTCTCAGAACACTGTGCCTATGGTGAGACCACCAGCTCCAAGTATACTGCCAGGTTTGACCTTGCTTATCTCACCTATTACTAGCAATGACTATTGAATAAAATACTACTAATGAGTGCAGTTCTACTAATGAAATCACAGTAGTAAGCCTGAGTGCCTGCAGTTATCCTTAGAAAGTAAGTCATAATGAAAACAAACGCTTAAAACTTTATAGGAAAAAATGGGCATAACTAATCTAAGACTGGGCTTCTCTGACAACCTGTCTGTTTGAGCCTAACTCTGTGAAATTAAGTACTAATCTGTTTTTCTTCATGAAATGCTTACAATCTTCTTCACTGGGTACTCTCTTTATGTATGTACAAGAGTGGTTATGCCTGTGCCCTCACAATAAGGTGGCTAGAAATGGATGCTGTATCTGCACTGGTAAATTAGAGTAAGGGAACATTCTCAGGTATGGTAGCTCATATACCTGTATTGATAAATTAATGGGACAGTCTCCAAGTTCTTGACCTGCAAGAACTAACACAATCCCAATGACCAGGCCTGCTAGGAAGTGTTTGAACATGTCCATGCTCTTGTGGAAGGTAAAAGTATTTTTCACCCAACCTTTCCTTCAGGTCTTCCCCTGCCAGTTGGCTTTCTTGCCAGAACACAGTCCTAGGCCCATTTAATTTGCTATTTTGTATATATATACTCACCAAGAGTATGCACATAGAGTGTATGTTAAGTGTAGTAGCTGTGAATTCCTGGATGTGATAAAAGTCAGTATAAAAGTGGATTGTATTTTCTTCAAGAGAAACACATACTGTGCAGTATGAGTCATCTTGAAAGTGCTCTAAACGTATTAATTAAATTGTGGATCTGAAAATACATGTTCTTACTAGAGTTTTCTATTACATTTTCATCTCATAGAAGGATGGGAGCAAGCCAACGCAGGAGGTGTGAACCCTGCTGAATTTTGGAGAGCTTAGCTCCTGCAGTTGATACAGATATGATCCCTCCAACTTACGTTTATGTCTGTAATGCGTCACTTTAAAAAATCAAGGTCACACAGGGGTTCAATCCACTGCAGGGTTACTATTTTATCTTACATTTCATGTTCTCTATGGTCTTGGCCCTTCTTTGGCAGCATGGGAGTCAGTAAGTTCCTTTTCTTTTAAGCCTGGGGAAACATCGCACATGTCAGCTCTACAGGGTGGAGGAAAAAATTAGCTAAATAGACAGAACCATTTTACCCCTGAGAGTATGATGGTCTCTGCTCTTCCACAATTACAGACAAGGATGGCAATCAGCAGTGTTGTTTCAGAAGAAGTCATGGACTGTTGTATTTCCTTACTAGAACAAATGCAGGTAAGCCAATTCATAGAAGTTCTCACTCTGTACATAAATGTAGACAAAATATAAGTACTCTATTTGATAGAACACACTGCAGAAATGATAGATTTTATTCCTGATGTTATTATGTAAATAACAGATGAGAAAGTTATGCATGTTAAGTTACAGCTTTTACTTGGTAGCTATACAGAAACAAAAGGGAAAAACTGAAGTGATTGTAATATACCAAAACAAGTCACTTTAAATGTAACCCAAGCATAAAAACAGTTTATAAAGACATACTGTTGCTCTGAACTGAAATTTGAAAAGCTTTCGCTTTAAGTTTCTCTTCCCACATAAATTGTGAAAAAATAACATTTTCCAGCTCCTTAGGAGTTTTGTAAGTCCACTAAGGTTTGTGAATCAGTTGGACACTATAGTGGTGGGAGCTGTGTAAGCACGTAGGTAAATAGTATATCAGAGTTAGATGCTATCAACCATTCATTGCTATAAAAATAAGGGAAACATCATATTAACTACTTAAATGTAATTTTTCTTCTCTTGGGGAGCTTCATTATGCTTTTAAAATAGAGGTGAACTGCAGAGTGGAGCCTAAAGTAATGGTAATAGCCCTGAATCCACCATGAGATATTCTGAGCAGCATCTTAAGAAAGCATGGTGTGAAAACTCTATTGGAATTTGTCTTGCACACAAATCCAAAATGTTCTACTGCCAGAGAGACAAAAAGATACATGCTTATGATGAATGTTGTGTTTCTGAATATATGTTAGGATTTAATAGGGTTTTAAACGCAATAAAATTTAATGTTGTACATTTATATTAAAACACTGTATTGCTCCATCCCTGGAGGTGTTCAGGGCTGGGTTGGATGGGGCCCTGGGCAACCTGATCTAGTGGGTGGCATCCCTGCCAATGGCAGGGGGGTTGGAACTGGATGATCTTTAAGGTCCCTTCCAACCCAAGCCATTCTATGACTCTGTGATTTATTTGCTTTGAGCCCACTGAAATGGATTCATTGATTATGGATGATTTCAGCTCAAGTCTTGTGTATGTATATATATATACATAAACATATACACATATATATATGAATATCTATTTATATATCAGCTATCGTATATTCTATATTGAGTCCTATTTTAAGACTGAAGGTGAAGATTGCAGTTACATTGTGAAGTGTCAGCTATAGGACTGCCGAAAGAATGGATGAGGCAATACTTAACTCTTTCCACCGCACGTATGTCTTACACACCAATCTTTATGTGTATTAGCCCATGTCCATTCACAATCAATAATATTGCCTCATGAAACTTCTGTATTTTTATATACACATATGTTTAACTCTCTTAAAGATATTTTAAAGATAAATGGGTCTAATTTTGGTCCTGACAATCAGAACAGAACAATAGGACTGATAGATTTGCCTCCACATTTGAAACGTTAACCTGTTACAAGGCAGGTCTTAGCAAACATGGCAACAAACAAAACCTAGGAGAATCTGACCACTTATTTTCCCTGTCTCCAAAGACTTCATGTTTGAGGCAGAAATTCATAATTCAGCTTTTTATATTTACTTATCCTCTGACCACCACCACTGCAGTATAAGCCATATCCTCCTTAAATTTTCCAAGTTTTTTTCCTTTAGTTGGCAGACAGTTGCTAATCACATGTATAATACCCTGAGCAAATTTCAGGCCATATGGGGATAGAATAGCTTCCTGCATATTCTACCCTTTTCCATCCTTACTGCTCCTGCTTTATATGTGAGACTGGTTTGCATTTGTGGATGAATGCTATGGGGTATGTTGTCTGTGATGAGAAGAGGGATCGTGTAACTGTTAAACCTTTAAATACAGATGATGAAGTTTAACAGAGGCTTTAAATTCACCCATTCAAAGACAACATTTACTACTACCTCTCCCTGCTTAGAAGTGCTCTGCAGAGAATCTGCTGACTATACACAACAAATTTTCCTTACACCAATCCTGGACAGAATATTTTGCAGTTTGCCTGGCAGACAGGACAGGGTGGCACACTGTCCTCTGAATGCTGCACTGGGTTTGCTGCCAGTCAGCGCTGTTGGGAGCACTCCTGAGACTGGATTTAGAGTTTTAAAGATTTGGCATATGGATTTTGATCTCTGAGTTGCCTTAACAAAAGGCGAATTCCATAACTTCCTCTGCAAGGTCTGTTTGACTTTGCTGGAAGAAGAATGCTTGTTCAAAGCTAGCCCAGCAATCATCATTCATCACATTGTCAGTTGCACTCAGATACCAAGGTACCTTCAACAAAAGTTTTGTATTGTAACCTCTTGGTTGGTTATTAAATCAGAGTTTCCCACAAAGTTGCAGTAGTCACAGGACACTTGTGATCTTTATGGGATTTATATTAACTCATAGAAATCTTTACAAGGTTGCCAGAAGGTGTAAAGAAACTAATGATTAGCTAGATTCTTCTTAGTAATTTAGAGATATTGACAAGTGCTAAGTTCAAGTTGCTGTTAGTGGTAAAGAGCATTAGCTGCAATGCTCGATTCCTGCTTTCCACAAGAATTAAGAAGGAAGTCTCCCACACTCAACACAATCTTACTTTTCATTATTGCATATTTTTAATGTGAAAAATATTGTTTTTATATCTGTCAAAATTAATTTGCTAATATTGTATGACAGCTGAATAGTTTATCACTGCAGCAATGAATTAATGGCTGCATATTCAAACTATTTGTCTGAAGAAACCATCTTTCAGCCTCTGTTATTTAATAAAAACTAGTAATACTGTCCTTCAATTGCTGGCTTTGACGCACTAAGTAGAAATGCATTCCTTTTTCCTTTCTGCTTTACACTACCACAGTAGGAATTCTGTGATTTGACTCACAGTACTCTGAAGCAACTGCTGAAATCTTCAGGTCCTGCCGAAGACAGAGTCATCAGCTATAAAGTGAGACCTGAGTCTAAAGCAGATGCAGTATTATCCTCAAAAATTACTGTAAGTAAAAACAGTTACATTAATTATCATTAATATTGGAAAGGCCTTTTAATCTAGTATGATATCAACTCATTTCAAAAGCAGTTAATATGACCCCATAACATATATGTAGGTTATCCTAAACTACAGATTTAGTCTTATTTTAGCATAGGAAAACAAGTTTTAAAATATTCAGACTTTGTTTAAACGGTCTTGTGTACAGTTCAGAAAAAGGTACATATTTGAGAACGTAATGTAATGACAGTACCACATGCACCTGTTCCCAGAGAAGGCTGTTTATTTAAGGTCTGAAGCAAGGTTCGATTTTGAAGAAAACTTGACAAGGACAATTTCTTACTTACCTTTACTAGCTGACAATGCACAATAATAATAATGATGGGTGGTAGCATTCCAAGCTTTCACTCACTTGAAACACCACAGAACAATTTATATGTATTTGTTCTTTGCTTTCACCCGAGTGTTTCACATCTGTAGGTGAGATTTCTAAAGAAGCCCAAGGAATAAGGCATTCACCTCTCAGAAAGTTACTGAAATGCATGAAGCTATGCTTGTTCATCCACAGCAATGCTGAGTTTTTCTGAGGCCCTGTGTTTAGGAGCGGGAAGACCACACTCCTGGCACTTCCTTGAATCACTCCTCTCTCTGCAGTATTCTCATATGCAATATTGGGCACTTTCTGCAAGTGTACATTAATTTCCCCTATCTGCTTACCTAGAAAGGCTCAGCCAAGCATCTAGAGCAGTTTCACTCTTGCCTGCCATCCCACTCTTCCTCCTTGTCCAGTATCTGGATGCTCATCCCCTTCTGCCACTTAGCTGCACCCACTTACCTGTGGATATCCAAGGGATATGAGAGGTGCTTTCCTGTGTGCTCTCCTTGAGCAGAGCAGAGCACTGCGAGGTACCAACACAGAACTGCTCCCCTGAAAACCTCATCAGTCACAGGAGAAAGATTCTCCTCTGATACCTGGCCCTGATCTGTTGGCAGTACTGGAAGGAGACACTTTATCCTTCCTCACACACATTCTCTCTGTCCCATCAGTCCTGAACTAAAATACAAGAGGATGATGTTTCCTGATCAGCTTTCTAATGGATATTCAAAATAGCTAACAAATAAAATGGACATCTATTTAGCTCTAGAAAATCTGTTCACAGGCCTTTTGGGTTGAAGCAAAATATACTTTTTGACTTGCCTGTAGAGTTCCCCAAGCTGAATCACACACTAATCCAAAACGCTGAAGTAAACATCTTTATAAGATCTGTCATTTCTGCATTCTTGTTAGAATAGTCCCATCATCTTCTGTGGAAAAGAATTCCGTGTCATAAGTTTATACCTTTAACCTTTAGCTGGACAAACTGCCCTGGACAGTCTTTAACTGGTTGCTTCTGTGAAGGAACAAAGATTTTCTGAGCTCCCTGACTCACACAAGTCACATTTGGCAGTAAGGTCCAGGATTTTAACATACTTTCCCACACTTTTCAGTTCGTGTTTTTGTGGTTTCCCATATCAGATGCTAAAATCTTTCCATGGATTGAACATTTTTGTAGGGCATACTTGTGTGCTCATCTGATTCACCTTCTGGTTTTGAGCTGTGGATCAGGTTTTCCATAAGGCCTTTTGAAAGACAGAGGTATCAGTTGAGAAAAACAGAGCAGGCAGCTTCCTGTAATCATCTATGCCATCATCTGTGCTGGATCATGGCAGCAGCTGATCAATAGAGGAGTATTTAAATATGTTAGAGCCTGAATCTGATATTCTACATGTTTAACTGCATAAACAGATCAATGGGACAGGATTGATCTCCATTGATATTTGGCAGTTTTCAAATACAATTAAACCACATTTGGAGTACTGAAAGCACTTGAAATAAACAACTGGGCACTATTTATAATTCAAAGAGCTACTAAAAAAAATTTAATAGATCAAGTAGTTGTTTCAACAATGCCAGTGTCAAGGGAAAAGTTGAAATCCATATACTGTATACAAATAGCAAACTGAAATTAATGGCAAACTGAAATTCAATGTGTTCCTTAGCACATATTATTATATACAAATATTTCAGTATTTATGATGATAAGGTTGTACAATTAAATTGGCATTAGCTGATGTATAAGAATGACTATGCCTGAGTGGAATCCGGTATTGGCATTATCTGAACAGAAGCAGCACAGATTCTACAAGAGTATAAATGGTGCCATTAATAACTGTTGTAATGTGACTAAGTTGCCAGTTTATAAATGAGATGCTGTTGACAAAATAGCAACTTTAGCTCTCTCACATCCCATAAAAGAGTAGAATGCAAGAGTTATACAGCCATTTTTTGGTTTTGCAGATCACTGTTGGCAGTAACTGCATTGTGTCTGACAGGGCTCCAGCAGTTCCCTGTGTTCCAGAGCTCTTCCATGATTTGATGCCTGGGATCTCCATTGTCCCTTCCGAGAGCCTAGCACCAGCTTGAGTTTAGGCTCAGGCAGATGGAGGTCATAAGATGGACCAGTACCAACAGGTTTTCTCCCTGGCTATTTCAACAGAGTCACACCAAAGTTGACCAGAAGAACATTCCTTTCGGAGAATAAGATATACTGGACATTCTGGTCTCCCTCTGGGCAGTTTTACACAGCAATACAGAATCAGTCATCGCGAAACCTAATGTAAGAGTTGTGGATTTGATCTAGAACATACAAGATGATTAGGAGGTTTACTTTTTAAAAAATTATTAGCAAAGAAAGGCTTACGGTTTAGAGCAATTTGAAATATGTAAAGGAAACATGGATCTCTAAGACTTCTCTCTGCTTTATGCTGATAACATTCTGAAACATGTCTAAACAGTATCAAAAGGTTTTCCTTTCCCAGATGCTCAAAAATAATCCCATTTGTTTGTGCTTATGCCCATAACATGAAAAGATGGGAAAGTGATTGTGACGTGTACCATTTTCCTAATCTAATGCCAGTGTATGCCAATATGTAAAAAAAATAAGGCTTTTTTATTATGAGGATAGAGAAGAGGAAAGTATAGCAAGCTCCTTTTGCCCTGGAAGAAGGAGTGGTTAAGTAACATAGAGAAAGTATGGATTCCCAATGTATATTTATCAGAGTTGGGACATTGCAGTTCTTGTCTCTTCAAGCCTCCCTAAGCTCCTCCTACTTTACAGAGGTTTCAGAACATGTGCATATGAATGTGTAACCTTTTACTGCAAGTACATACATATCATTCCCAACAGAACTGCTTTTCCTGTTAACAATACCAGAAATTCTCTTACCTAAGAGGCTACCACAGGGTAAGATTAAGAGGATACATTCAGTATTAAACTCTCCACTGTTCCAATGGCCATGAGTAAGCCCCTCAACCAATCTGTGTTGCACAGAGCAGCACAGTGAGAACTGTACAACAGAAATACTTTGCAGTTTACCTGAAGAGACATGGTGATGACTTATAGTGCACCCTGAATAATATTTCTTCTCTGTGCTTTATCTGGACCAATAAATGCTTATGCTTCTGGATGCAGGAAGAGCTGTTTGTTCTCCTCAGCTGACATCCCATTAAAAAGAAAATAAAGTAAACATATCAGAATTAGTCCCCTAAAGCTTCCATCAAGCCTTCTGCCATGAGCACTTCGGTCTTGTCTTTGTTTTTTTGCTTTTGCCAGCTTTTGGCACTCAAGGGCAATCTATCTTTGGGAGAGAGAATAACATCACTCTTCTTCCTCAGGATGTATGATCCAAGAACTAAAAATAGTGGCTATCCAGAACAACATCAGAGGGCCACATAATAAATAAGTAGCCAAAATTGTTGAAGAAAACCTCTTCAGGTGGTGAGCAGTGCCACCTGAAAAAAAAATATATAAAATCTTGCAGTGAGCAATTATGGGATAAATAATGAAAAGAAAATGTTACTTCCTAACCCTACCCAGTAGTGGTCAGTTTAAATCTTGAACCTGGGGCAGTTTTCCCAGGATAACTGTGAGAAATTATCTGACTTCTGATTATGCTTCCTAAAAGTAGTATTCTGGTTTTATTGTTCATCATCAAAAGGTAAAGAAAGAAAGAAACATCACCACAGAAAATACATGTAAGCACCTGAATTTTGCTGTAATGAGTGTCAAACAATGGGCTTTAGGACCTACTGGAAATGCAAACCCTCTAACAGCTTTCAGGCAAACCTTTGTTTTCAGCTGATCATTACTAGTTTTGACCTTTTAAATCCTCTGCTGCTAAGGGAGAATCTGGTCTTTACAGAAAAGCTGTTCTGTATTCCATTCATAGACAACGGAGAACTTAACTATATTTACTGGTATTTAACATATGGAGCATATTTGCCTGGAAGGTAGATGAAATCTCCCACATTTAAGATCAAATCAATTTGAATTTAAGGTCACATTTGCAGAAGTCAATGTTCCATAAAATCAAAGAAGAGCTTAATTCTACTATTTTTTTTTCTCCACCAATCAACTGTGCAGTTTCCCCTAACACAGTTCTGCAGCCTTCCTCCCTTCCTATCCTCGCTCACTGAAATATTCGTATGGGAGCCAGTGACATGACTCCGATCTTACCCATCTGAGTGAAGCTGTGAGTGTTTAGGCACAAGACAAACAGGAACTGTATTCTGCAAACTTCATATTTTTACTTCTCGCTCCCACAGTCTCCATCATATTGCTGAGACTACTCACACAAGTGTCTTGTCTGCTTAAAGAGAGGCGCTCAGAATCAAACTTTTTTTTTTTAAGATGAGATATACCCGGTTTGGACCATCTAGTTCATGTGATTCCAGGACTAAGAGAAAATAGTTTCGTGTGATTTCAAGGTGAAAGTGTGTGTATCTTCATTCATAAGCAAGTGCTGCTACTTCAAAGGAGAGGAGATTTGCAGGAATCAATGATCTGCAATATCTTTTTGCTTAAGGTGTAATTGCCGTCTAACAGCACTTAGGGACTTGGCTATTGGAGAGGTCTGGGAAACACAAGTCCAAAATACAACTTTCTGGTTGGGAGATTTCTAATATTGGAACATTGTCTTTGCACACTACTAACCCACAGCCTTTTCCCCTGAAAGTCTAAACAGGAGAGGAGAGAATAGGAGCTGCTCTTGATTTCCCCTTCTACTTTCCCTGTGAAAGTAAGATACAGCAGATCTGAAAATGGCATTTATGTTGTTAACAATAATATTTACTTACTGTTCTTTATTTTTAACTGAAAATATTGATTACTTAGTCTTGATGAAATCATGAAAACTTATAGACAAAGTGGAATGGAAAAAAGAAAATACAGTATTAAGTGCTTCCCCATGGCCTAAAAGAAGGACTTCTTCTAACAGAATGGAAACAAGATCAGAAAAAAATAGTACAGAAAACTGGGGAAAATTCACAAACATTTATTTATTGGATTTAAAAATGATATTATTCATGTTGTACATGGGATATTCCACTGAAATGTGTCTAGCAGCATTTTCTGTTCTGATGAAAAGTTGTCAGCCACTTAAGCAAATCATTTTGAAATAGAACAGGATAAAATATTTTTATCATCAGTACGTTACTAACTAATTCAGGGGAAAGTTAACAGAAGCATCTTGCTGGCTGCTACTATTTAGATCTTAGGTAAACATATGGCAAGTTGTGAACTCCTCTTTATATTTCATGTTGTTTATTGCTGAGTTGACAAATGACTCCTAACCTGTCCCTGCCTGCCAGGATTTGAACCTGTGTTTCCATACAGTCTATGAGACAAATTCACCTTGGATGTAAATGAACACAGTTCTACTGAAGTCAACTGAGTTGCTTTCTCTTGCACCAAGGCTTAATTTGATCCTGGATGTTTAGATCACTAAGCTATGCCCTCTGGCTTAGCAATTCTTCAGCTGAAAGATTACTTTCTGACTGTGAATGCCAATAGTCTTCTTACTCTAGTAGCTGAAAAAGTAATAAGTGCATATAAGGGTTTCATGAACTGCTTCACAGGTGAAGGGAGACAGCCTGTTCCATTCTGGAAGTGTCTCACCCTTCAAATGAAGAAGAGGAAGTCTGAGTGAATGAAAGGTTAGTGTATTTTTGTGACTTTTACATCAAAAACAAAAGAATTTGGACCGTTAGAGATGAGGGGGACTGTTGTAACTCGTTTCCATACAGCATTCATTCAGCTCTGAATCAACAGAGCTTGTAAACCTCTGACATATAGATTGACCCGAGGGGGAAGAAGGAAAGAAGGATGTAATTGTGCCAATTAATCTGGAAAGTCATCTGAGAGAACAGTGTCTTTAAAGAAAGCCTGATTCTGATCTTTGTTGGAGTAGTGTAAATCTGGAGTGATGTCACTGAAATCAAAAGAGCATCCTCTGCTTATTGCTTATAACCTGGATCAGAATTTGGCCTCAAATTGGTTATTCATCCTGGACTAGCTTTGGTAATTCTAATCACAGCTCTCTAAGGGGAACTTACATATGAGATAGTAATATTTTCAGTACATCGTTAAAAAATTAGTGAATTAACAGTGCTGTTTCACTGCTTTGGCATCTTGCTACAAAATTCACAAAATAGTTTGAATAAGGATTTGTGTAATACTTATCAGGAAGGGAAACAGAATCAGTAATGTGTACAGATCTGATTAGTAGGTTTATTCTAAGACTTGTTATATTCTACAGAGGAGTCAGGCCATCAGGAAGCAAAGTAACATGATCTCCAAAGCAGAATGGAGACAATGAGCCATCTATCATTTTGATCTACTGTACATTAAGAGATTAGCAAATCTGGGAAAAAGAAAAATTATAGAACAGAAGTATATTCTCCTTCTTGCTGAGAAATGGGGGCATTCTTAAGTCCTAGGGAGCTCTACAGCCAGAAAAGGAGCTCTTGCATTCCGCTCCCTTTGTTTGTGACTCCCATCCCATCGACGGAGAAGCAGAGCCAGCCTGTCTGCTCGCTCCTCCTGTGATATGGGCTGCAAGCCAAGGAGAGGGGTGCAGAATCCAGTCTGTCACCTTCGTATGTAGCTACAACACAGAGGAATGGGAGCAGGTAGCTTTCATCCTTCCAGCCCTACATCCTGATGCAGGATTTACCAGACTTAATGGAAGATGTGCTGATAGCAAACCTGTAGCTAACACATCATTTAAATAATCCCTGACTAATTGGTGAAATGACAATTCTAGGAGGTATTGAGTGAATTGGAAGGTGTGGAGTCCCACTGAAACGTAATACTGATTTGATGCCTTTAAATTTGCTAGAGGCTGTAACTAGCAATTCTATTCACCTATTTTCTTTTGCCAAGTTATTTATTATTGATCAGAAGTAGGTCTGGATGAGAGCTGTTAAAACAGAAATGCCAGATACTGGCTGGATCTGAATGCAGAAGCAAATGGTTGGAGGTGAACCTAACACAGATCTGGGTAGTAGTTGAGGCTGTTTAGATACATTTTTTTCCAAGTCTCTTTATTTTCTAACTTGCATGTTGCAGTTTCTGGGAATAGTCTCCACATAAGAGTAATTTTTCAAACATAACTCAGAACACAGTGTCTTAGCCTCAAGCCACTTCCAATGCCCTGATGACAATGGTAGCCTACTGAGGAAGGCTTTTGCCAGCTCGTGTACATCATTGCTGGAAATGCTAGAAAAAGAAGGCAGAATGAGTTGCTACCACATTTTGAGCAAGAGCAGCTCCATTTTTAAAATTATTTTGAAATGATAGTAACCTTTGAATCAGATGTTATGATGTTTAGTGTAGAGGAAAGGTTTGGGAATCTTAGCTCCTTGGCTGCCTTTCGCATAGTCACTTGTATGGGTTCATTTGCTTGGTCAGCCAGGAATCTAACATAAACTGCTATAACCAGAAATTTTCCACTCACTGCATTGAGAGTTAGTCCTAGCTGATCATACTGAAAGCTACTAAAATGGCATGAGTCTTTTAGACTCAATGGCTGCTGCCACTATTTCCCTGGCATGGCCAGACACAATGAGACATTAGGTCTGGATGTTCTAATCCACCTCTTTTCTTAGGAAAAATGCAGTTGGGAGATTTAAGATCTGACCCTGTAAATTCTATTTCACATGAGCAATCTCACTGCAGATTAAAGACTAATCATAGAAGGATTTGGAGGATTGGGCCCTTTGATTTCTCTTCATGCTAAGGCTCTTTTTTATCTGGATCATCCCACTGATTATCGTTCTCCATCTTTTGCATAGGGCTTTAGGAATAATTAGAAGGAAATAAGATTTTCTGACTTTAACTTAATCAGTAACATGTACATTGAAAAGTTACATTTTTACATGACAAAGAATGCATCATCCAAAACAAATATCTCCAAGGTATTTGGACTTGCTTCTAATTGACAGCTTGGACATTATCACAATTGTGTGGTTGCTCTTTGTTCTGACTCACAGACACAGTGAACGTTTGATAAATGTTACCTTTTTAATTCTTGATAACATTATGAAAATGTTAAGAAATGTTACAGCAGATAACCTTTCTAGACCAAACAGCAGCATTAACCATGTGAAGTTAATAACTGACTACAGGACATTTACTTAATTTAACTTTAAAAAAAGTTTTGCTCACACTACTCAAACTTTCCCTTCATTTTTATCTCTTTTTCTCCAAGGCCACAGATAAGATTTTCCTCTTACTTACTGCAGGTCAGCTTTCCATGAGACTCGGGTCTGCCTACAACCAAAACCAAATATTTATGGGTATGTGGGTATGAAACACCATAATGATAAATGCATGATAGTACACCAGAGCAAAAGATTTAAAGACAACAGTGTTTGCTGTCTGAGTTGGACATTTACTTAGTCTGTGTAGCCAGGAGCAGGTACTTTGATATAAATCAGATGAAGTGTTTTTGAATGAATAAGTCTATACTCTGAAATATGACTTCAGGGATCAGGACATATGAGTGCACAGGTGTCATTTTGCAATGAAAGCTGCTAATGCTTTCTGTACGTGTCTAAAAACACTTTGTTTCAAGGTTGTGCTTCTGAGAGGATATAGCTCTGCAGGTTTCTTTAAAAAGAATGAAGTGCTAAATAATGGATTAAAGGCTAAAAAAGGATTTGAAAGGTCTTCACCGTATTCTTAGTACATTTCAGTTATTCATTTTACTCCTTAGAAACACACTTCCAGACTGTATTTAAATTTGAAGCATGTCATGGCATTGCATATTCTTAGACTGATCAGATAGGCTTGGAAAATTTGATATTTAGCCTTTATCAATTAGTACACAGAAACTTGTTTTGACAAATAAAATTGCTTGTAGTTTGGGTCGCTTTAGTTTTTTACTGGCTTCACGTATATGTATTTATATATGGATATCTATCCTTATATAATCTCTGCCAAACTCCTCATCCAGTGAAGCAGATGCTTAATTTTAAGCACATGAGTAATCACACTAGTTTTATTCCTAAACTCTTTGCCAAACTGAGGACATAGTGGGCTTTCATGAAACTCACAATTAGTCCTGCAAAAATGTAAACATATTCCTTGTTCTATGCACATCAGTAATTAATGTGACTACCAGTGTTTAAATTAGATGCTTTAGCTGGATATGAACCTAAGCAGAAAACATCTAACTTTTGTCATTAATGACAGCACAGATCAGGTCCTTTCTCTCACTGCTTCTCACAGGAATTCACATGGGAATCTGACAGTCAAAGCACGAGTTTCACCTGAGCGTTTGTGAATGGGGCCTTGTTACTATGAAGTGCTCTGTAGATGGAGCACGAGCTTGTTTTATACAGGGGGAGGCTAGTTTTGAGACTGAAAAACCATCACTTCAGTTTAAAAAAAAGAATGATTTTTCTGCAGTGTTTGTCTACTACTACTTATATTAGTGGAAACCTCAGTAGTGCAGCAACAAGAAAGTGATAGTTGGTTTGTTAATTGAATTTATTAATAGTGTTGTCTTCTGTAATCCTCATCAGCAATGTACTGACTTTTTGCTCAGCTTCCTCACACTGCAATAGCAAGGATTAAAAGTGCCAGTCAATGCTACTTATCCTTTCAGATTGTTACCATTTTATGCTGTTGTGTGAAAATGTTTTAACTTACCAAGGAAGCATTTTATTTCCAGGAATGATTACTTGATTTCCATAATTAAATATATGAGAGAAACACGCTTGACTATTGTTGCTAAAGCTATACTTTGAAGAAATAATTTTTTTAAGTCCTGATGAAAATCTATTCTATTTTTCAATCAGATATTAGAGTCAGAGTCTCTGCCTTAAAACAAACATTATTATACTAATTTCTTAGGTTGTTCTGTAAGCCCACTGCCATTCTTGCAACATGACCTGAATGACACCATTCAACTGTTTAAATTTTTGTAAAGTTCAAAGTACAACAGAGACAGGAGAGCTGGATGAGATGGTAGTTTTATTATCTAGAAGCCAGTTACTATCTGTTCTTATTTCCAGTGTTAAAGTCCTTAGCCTTTTCAGCTGTAGTTTCTTGATTTTACTTGGCACTATTTATATCTTAACCTGAAAAACTAAACAATTTCCTTTTGTTTAACAGAGTTCTGTTTTACATTGTACACACATCTATGGCATCACTGGAAATGTGCTTGATTGCGGTGACGTATTATGTCTGTTGAAGTGAACATCAAAGGATCATTTAATCACTTGTAATGTTTTCTCCTTTTCTAGGCCAGGGTTTTGTAAGGGTAGAGTTCTGCTAATGCACACTTCTGCCGGGAAGCTTCCCAAGGTGGGGCACAAAAGATGCTAAGTGGCAGGAGGAGGATGAGTAGAAGCCATTAACATTACCCCAGCAAGGTCAGATTTGATGTTTCCTTTGTTTGTAGTATCCAAATTAAGAAGATGCTTCTGTGCTCTCAGTGTAGCTTCTACGTAAACATACTCCTGGGTAATCTCAGGCTGGTCACTTCTCCTTACTATTAGCTACCCATTAACAAGCTGATTGAAAAGGACCCAGAGCAGCTTACACAAAGTGCTGACTATTTTCCAGGAAGACCAAATTTCTCGTCAGCTTCATCAACACTTCAGACTATCAATATACAGAATAAAACACTCTGGTTCTGAAAGGCTATGATCATAGGAGAAACCTTTGCAATCTTTCTTTTTTAACTGCAAACATGTTTGGAAAAAAAAAAAAAAAAAAAGGTGTTATCTTGCTCTTTTTTTTTTTTTTCCTGAAGCCAGTATTACCAGCCATTTTACTTGTACTTTACTATTATTATCTAGGTGATGGCTGTGACATGTTGATCATATATGGCAGTGAGAAAATTGATTTCCCTCAACAGAAATGCTTCCAATTTTCCCTGGGCCATAATTTTATGTCCACAACAAAATAAAAGGGTCATTTTCCTTAAGATGAGGGAATTGAAATCTTTGATAAAAGCCATGGTAAATGTTGTACTTTTGATTGCAGAAACTGCAGTTTTCACAAACATCTCTCCTGTCTGTTCTGTTTGTATGTGGGTTTCTGGGGAGTAAGTGGAGGTGAGAGAAGGAGAGAGAGAAAGGAGGCAAAAAAACAGCTTTGGGAAAGACTGAGGTTGCTTTAAGAAGTTCTGAAAATCTGCAAGTTCTTCTTGAACACTAACATTTGTTTCGCTGGGAAACTTTAGGACTTTATTGGTGGCTTTCAGACAAGCTTCTCCTTTTCAAAAATGACTCTAGTCAAAGCCACACTTCTCAACCAGCTGTTTTTAGATTTGATTGCCTTTCTGGTAGGATTTTAAACAAGAGTGTTGGAAAATGTTGATATAAATAAATCGTAAAAATAATAATAATAATAAGAAACTATAATCATAGTACAAAAACTAAAAAGAAAATGAAATAAAATACTAAAATCCTTTAATATTTTTTTTTTTTTTTCCGAAAGAGGATCTCTCCTACCCTTAAACAATTCCATAGCTATATTTATTAGATTACCATTTCTGGCAAAGTAAAAACTATTGGCTGATGAGACTAAAAGCTACTTACCGCTGATTCTTCTGTCAAACAATTTCTTTGAACATACAATAGAAATTTGTGGAAATGTTTTTTCTTCTTTGACTCTTTACATGGAAGTCTAGGAAGTTGACTGGACAGTTTAACATTTTTTTTCAGA
Organism: Anseranas semipalmata; assembly: GCA_013399115.1. Lineage (NCBI taxonomy): Eukaryota > Metazoa > Chordata > Aves > Anseriformes > Anseranatidae > Anseranas > Anseranas semipalmata. Next base: position 234,595 of record VXAA01002192.1, on the reverse strand, counting down.
ATGTTTTTATATAAGTTGGATTTGTTCAGCACTCTGGACAAAATTTATGCTGAATCCTTAAATACTCAGGAAATCCTGAAAACTGACCTTTTAGTACTCCACTACATCGATCTTTCATGTCCACAGTCACATGTGTCAGTGTAACACAAGTGATGATGTCTCACTAGAAGGTTTTTTCTCTATAAAACTACACTGATACCTCACTTCTACAAGATGAAAGATGCTCATAATTGGCCTCGTCTCAGTTTGGTTTGTGGAGTGGCAGGGGAGTTGTACCCAGTCAAAGTTGTGTTTCCAGAGTTTACAATGAAGGATTGTTTGAACAAGAAACAAAGCATGAACAACGCTTTCCCTGTGAGTCAGATCCAAGTCTAGTGCCCAGAACCAGATATAAAGAATAGCCATTATTTTGACTGAAACACAGCATCAGATACCTACAAAGTTTTCTCTTGCTCTCATATAAGTGAGGGAGAGTTTACTCAGTTTGATTATTGATGGTTTATATTTGGCTACATTTTTTTCATACATTTATGATACTCCACCTCTTCAAAAACTGGTGAAAAACGAAGTGGATGATATCCTTTAAATCAGACGTTTTGCAGGCTTTCCTTTGCTTACTGATAGAGACAATGTGTGTAGGAATCCAGCATATAAGGACCACAGGAGTGCAAAGGTTAATTAAGATGCTGGGGTGCTGCTAACATCTAAAAAGAATAGTGGCTTGAAAGTCTGACCCATCCTTGCATGTTATATATGTATTATTTGCAACATCCAGAAGCTGTGCATTTGACAGAAAAGTTAATCTTGTGATCTCTTTGCTTATTTCATCTGTAATCAGAGGGGAGAGAGATGGAGGTGAGTTCAGACCGGTAGTTGTGTTCATTTCACCAGGGACATAAACAGGAGGCAGTAAGTCATGAAACAAGTCATGAAACAAGAAAAAAATTCATGGCAGCTTTTTTGAGACAGTAATTTTCACAGTACCAAGAAAAGTAACTGCTCTTGCTTTTTGTCTTGGAAGGTACTTTCTGATTAATAGCCTATTAATAAAATCATATTTCTCATCATTTTCTTGAACATCAGGGTATTAGATTGCAGCAAATACTGAAGAAGAAGAAAGGCTGTATCTTTTACATAGCTAGTGATTGAAGGGCTTGGTTATAAGAGGACTTTTGCATTCTGTCTTCTATGCATGGTATATTAGAGCATAGATGTGACCAGTTGTGAGAGTTTGGGTTTCTGCTGCTGATTTTTGCTTTTTTTATTGAGGCACAGCACAGAGGATCCCCTGTGCATTTTCACATGCTGAACTAGTGGAGAAAATACAGAGTCGAGTGAAGTACATCTTATGGGAGAAAAGAGTTCTGCACCGTGTTTAGAAGTGTTGGGAAAGAGTCACCATTAGAAATGGAAAGAGCATGTGCAATCAAAAGCAAGCATCACTTTCTGGTGGAGTTAGCAAAAGAGAAAAGTAGATGGGTTTAATATGACATCACATCTCAACAAACAGAGAGGAAGCATAAAAATGAGGCATCTGAGAGGTAGAAACAGATGCTAGAATGAGGCCTTTCTTTTTCTTCCTAGAATAGGCATACTCTTGAGCTCTCCTCTTAACTATTACTTCAGGAAATAGTGTAAAAAAGGAAAAGTTCAGCTCTGAGGTGACACTGATACCAGCAGTGACAATATTGGTGACTGCAGCTGTTGTTGCTCAGAGAGAGGAAGGACTCAAACCCACTGAAATGTTCCTGAATAGCCAGTGGCAGCCAGATTTGATTCCAGCTGAACTCAGAGACTGACAAACGTGTTGTATGTGCACAGTGTTTTGCCTCTCTTGGTTAACCATCTGGAAATGTGAATTGGAAATGTGAATTGTGGTACACTGAGAGCAATCACCCATTACAGCTGAGAGTGGATGATGGGAAATGAGATGGGAAAAGGGAGCAGACAGTGTCTGCTGGGATTCTGAAATTGGCCAGAAAAAGAGCACACAGGAGCCAGGGATGCTTGGAAATCTTAGGGTTACATGATTATGCATAGTCCACACTCTCTATCCTCCTATTCCCCAAACTTTTTAAGGGAGACTCCTGCAACATCTTTTCTTGCTGTGTAAATGCAAAGCATTTGGGGATAGCTTATAGCCTTGTGAAGTGGTTTTCAGTACTGTGCAGGCTAGGTTCTAGCATCAGTCACATCTGAGCAATTCTGTTCACTTCAGCAAATCTGGGAGAATCCACTTTCCCTCACAGACATTTTTCCATCATCAGAATAAGAAATACTATTTATTAAGGATAAAATCCACACCTACATAGTGATAGTTTGAGAATTCCATGAGCAGACACAACAGATGCTGCCTTTCTAACATTTGCAGAGATTTTCAGCTTTTCAAGAGTGGCAGAAAATGGCAGATCTTAGCTGCTTTTCACCAAAACCTGAGCTAGACAGCACCCAAAACAGAAACATTTCCACTTGGGATTTAAGTAATTCTTAGACCCTTGCAGTTTTCTGTACAGAGGTGGATTTGACCCAGAAAGTTATGATAAGTGAGAGGTTAGTCATAAAACAAGTAGATGTAAAAAAAACACCCTTTTGTTATATAAATTTGATAACATGAAAGTTTTGTGTATTGAATCACAGTTTTGCTTATAGCTTAGATTTTCATGGACATATTTACAAAAAAAAAAAAATCAGCTGATATGATAGATTTTTTTCCCAAATTCTTTTCATTTCCAAGGCTTAATTTTCTAAATGAAACTTATCTAGTAATAAATAATATATTTAGAAAAAGAGAGCTGTATATTATTTCTGGATATGTAACTGTGGCTGTTGCCAAGGTACTCTCTGCTTTTGGAAATTAAGACCTGAAAATCAAACATAGCATATGCAAAAATAAACTCCCCCACAAGGGTATTTCTGCAAGTTTTTGTCTAACTAGAACATAAATCATTCAAAACAGAAACAAGGAATGGGATTTTCTACTTCCCTGTCTGATATTCAGTTCTTCTAGATCTATTTCTTGGTGCACAGTTTGCCACCAAGAGAAACAAAACTTCAGGCAACACAACAGCTACCGTGAACAATGCTCGGGAAGTGGATGACACAGCTGAGCCAGGCATCAAGAAAAAACATCAGAAAATATTAGAAAGATTACGGCAAAGCTTATGGGGCCTGTTTCCAGATCTCTTGCATGGATATACTTTACTGCAGTAGAGACCGTTGAGAGAAGAAGATAAGGAAAGGACATGAAAAAAACATCCAACATCTTCTGAGGGGGACATCTGAGAGAGATATGAACACCATTTTTAATTTACTTCACATCTTTCTTGGTTTCGTTGTTAGTAGCACTACTCCAGAAGCCCTCTTCAGCTCTCCTCACCTTTCCTGCCTGTTCTGACTCACAGAAGGAGTACTCAGAGCATCCCTCATTTGAAGGGGTCTCATTCCTGGATGGGTCTGAGCTCAGAAATAATTAATAAAATCTTAAAGCGCCTAAATCCCCGAGGATCCTAATATATACATGACATATGGCATTATCAAATGCAGCCTTGTCAGTGGAATATGACAACCAGCTTGTGACTGGGAAAGGTGGCTTTACACTCTGTACAGCTGTCCCACTGTGATGCTTCCTGGCACTGAATTTCTAGCAGCACTGTTCTTATTTGCATCCTGGATGCAATAATTTTTCTAATAATTATGAGGAGAGCATAGTCTATCTGTGGCATGGGTCCCCTCCCTCTCATCCTTCTGTTGGAAGATTTGGAGCATCGTGGATCTACATACTAAGTGTGGACCAATGTAGTGTGGATCATGGTCTTGTAAATAATTTCCTTTGTACCTCAGCTAATCTTATCTATTAGGTTACTAAGCCCTTCCTGCTGATGGACGAGTGTAAATGGGACATAATGGAAGAGAAAATTTAACCCCATAGCAGTAATAATGTTATACCTATATCACTGTATCGTGTTATAGTGCTACAGACCATGTTCTGTTTCCTGTTTATCTACAGTGTAGAATTTGGTACCTTTTGTAAGAATAAGGCTTTATTTCTTTCATGACTTTTAACTGGTTCCTCTTGCTTTCTCTCCTCAGCCATCTCATGCAGCCATATCTCATAATTCTGTAGTATCAGATCTGGTGAAATATTACTGCATATTATTCCTACAGATTGCAGATAGAGGCAGTGTACTGGGGGCAAGTAAAATGTCAGATTCTTGCTTAAGGAGCTTATGGTGGTGGTCCTACCATCACGTACATAGGTACAAATTTTTATACACGAGATGAGTCTGATTGTTTAGTCCTCACCTAAATTCACAGCTAGAGATTGGAACAAAAGGACAACTGCAAAGGCTAAAGCAAAGTCCTCTACCTTTCTTTTTTAATAAGTAACAGAGTTCAGTGACTATTATAAGTGATTTGGCACCTCAACATGCAATAGGTCCAGAGTGAGATTTTTCAAAACCACTACACATCTAATTTGCATTGATTGAAGATCCCATGAGGCACCTAAATACCTCTGGACAACCTTACTGTGCCAATTCATAAAGCTCACAAAACTTCTTCTTTCACACATTATGCACACTCTTGATTTTTACCTTGTGAAACACTACAAATTCCCGTTCCCTTGGTTAAGAGGTTAATTGTACTTGTAAAGAATTTTGAGCTATTAAGGGAAACGTCTCTAAGCAGTGCTTTCTTTTTCTTGTAGTATTCAATGCAGTTCTCTGCAGCCATCCTGCTGCAGAGCATGCGGATCGGATTCAGATCAAGACAGTGTGATGCAAGCAGCTGAATTTCCTAACCGACCTTCGGCTCCCTTGCTCCATTGCAATATGCAGCTTTCTCTTCTGCTAAGTAAAACTCACAAAGAAGGGCCAAGTGAAAAGTGATTTTTTCACTCTTTTGCAGAAACAACAAAAAGGTTGCTTCTTTATCCAAGAAATTCTTTTTGCTCATCTCTACTGGAGACTGAATTGTTTATTGTATTGACTGCACATCATTTGGGCTGGGTTTTTACAAATATGACAATTTATCTGTATCAAGGATTTGAGGGGGGGAGGGCTGTTTTGATACATTAAATACCTTTGCAATCATTTTTTTCTTTCTTTTTTTTAAGCACTAAATCTCAGCATGACTGTATCCTGCAGTGGAAAATTACTATCCATTCAGAAATGTGCCTTGTTGCATTACAGCCGTATATTTGAAGACTCAAAGCTCTATCTGCAGCACAAAGGCATGCTCAACAAATGACTTAGCATCTTTGTTCCTTTATCGCAACACTTTATGGCAGCATTTTCTACTTGTTATAATCAAGGTATGCTTGTGAAATTAATCTTTTGCTCTTTAGCTTATATAATAATTATGCATCTTCATTAAAATGGGATATTACAGTTGATATCTATCTGAATTTGTTTCTAGTAGTGTATGAATAAGTCTCTGAATGAATGAATGAACGAACGAATGAATGAATGAATGAATGTTTTTACAGCAACAGATGACAAAATTTACCATGTCCTATCTCTCTATCAAAAAGATTGCCTGAAACAATATTTACAATGAGTTGTTTTTTTAGACCAAATGCAGACAGGTACATTCCTCGTCAGCTCTGCATGCGAGATGCGAAAGGTAAGAGGATCCAGCTACAACTACCCTTTTTGGGGGGTGATTGTCAAGAATTTCTCTCTCAATATGCACTTGGATCCACATTAGAAGCAGTCGGAGGCTTTTAAGGGTAGAAAATCTCAGGACAGTGTACAAAATCAGAGTCAGGGTCGTGACCTTGACTATTGATCCAGCCTCTCTTATTTCCACAGCTTGCTGAGGCTTGTTCTTCCAACCTGCTGGTGTACATTAGAGCAGAAATCCATAACATGGCCATGTTCATCCAAGCACAGGAAGAAACTAAATTAAATGTTAAAAAACAATCTGAGGCTAGAGTTGGAGACAATTCATCATGATCCTAGACGTCAGGCAGGTAGGATGACCAAGAGTTCCTCAGCCAATAGACCCCAAACAGAATATGGAGGGACCTCACTGCCTCATTTGTCAGGTACAGAGCAGACAGTCGGAAAAACACCGAGGGAAAAAAAGTCTACCGAAGGTCAGTGTTTTAATTTCCAACTGTGCACAAAAAAATCATCTTTTGGAATGCAACCTGTAATTGAGGATTAGGGGAGAAAGGGAGGGAGATAAAAAATTACCTGAAGTTAATGTATTAGCAGTCAAAATTAGGAGGAAATAAAACTTTGCATGGAAGAAGTGTACTAAAAATTGAGTCCAGCTGAGTTCTTACAACTCCAGAGCTTAAGTTCAGGTGAGAGAATTTGACCACCAACTTTGGTAACCTACTAAAATCAGCAGTCAGTCTCTTTTTTCACTTTCAAAAGGTATCTCAGTGGAGTGCTAACCTTTCTTCTTGATGAAAGGGGTTTAAAGGTATATAATCTGTGATGCAGAGAATGAACTCAGCATGTTTAATAAGAGAGAGATTCTGTGGGCTGGTTGAACTGTTTAGAAACTGCCCTTTGCTGCTTCTCAAGCTGATCTTATTTGTACTGGACACAGAACACATGTCCCTTATATACTCATCCAAAACATGGAACCCAAAGGATACTTCCCAAATGGCTTTTTTTTTTTTTTTTTTTCTGCTGGGAACTACAGAACATACATACCTTGAAAGTACTGTGCAAATATTACAGTGACTGAAAATAGTCACAAACCCCACTGCAGTCAGCACAGCTGCTGTTCTAATTTAGCTAGCTGGTAAAAGGAAGAACTTGCCAGTTTTGTGAACATGAATTACATTTCCTGTTGTGGTTGAATTGTGTTCTCTCTCAACACATTGATAAGCAAGTATCTGAGCTGAAAATAGTCTACTGCCCTTTAATTTTATTCCTAAATTATGTTACATTATTTGTGCGTTATCAGCATGCGCTGTTAAACCCCATCATACTGAATGCCAATCTGATGGAACATAATAAGACATAACACAGTTTGACAGCTAAGATTTAAAGAAGAAATCCTATCTCTCACTATCTAAATAGCAAAGGGCTCCCATTCAGACACGTACAGATTCTTAGTGGATATCTTGACAGAACAGTTCGCCTGAGCTTTCTTGGAATGGTTCTCCAGTAGAGACTGCAGTTTGTACATTTATGAGCATAAAACAAAATGCACTTTAACTTATTTTTAAATTCATGCTGAATAATTTCTGAACTGCCTTTTTAATTTGTAGTACTGCAAGCAAGATTATGTTAGAAATATGAGTGAACTGATGGAATTTTGTTCCCAAGACTTCTTTTATCAAGTACTCTGCAATATCTGAATCAAAGAATGCATTCTAACAAGGCACTTTACAAACTGAGCTGTTTTCCAGTTAACAAAGGTGGGAAAGATTTGACATATCTTTGGTACAGGAGTTTGCTGAATACAAATTCCTGGAGGCTGTGCATCATACTTTGGTCTGGTTTCTTGCCTAGCTCATTCCAGTTAGCCCAGGGTGACTGTAATTCCATTTTCCTGCATTATTAACACTTGCCATTCACACAGACATAACCAAGTACTTGGCAGTCTACATTTAGCTAGAAGATCTGTATCCTACTGCTAAGGGTTTATGTTTTGCCATATTCTTCAAAAATGTTTCAGTTTTTGGATTGTTATGTTCGTCCATCATTAGCGTAATTTTTATCACCAAAAGCTTACAGTTAATGTTGTATACCAGTAATTTCAAAGCAAAGGAAAAATATGGATATTTATCAATATGTACATATCAAGGCAAGAATACATTATGTTCACCACTTAAAAAATTGAAACATTTCAAATTGTATGTCTTATTTGGAAAGTTTGACTTGAATATATCTGAGTTTCATGAGTAATTTTTTAAATTGTAAAACTATTTGAAAGTAGTCAAGTTGAAGGGAACTTCAGTACTAGAGAAAAGATTCATCTGCTTCCCAAAGCAGATTTCCTTTTCTGAAAATAGGGGATCAACTTTATACCTGGCAGAATCAAGTATGTTGTGTACTTCTACTGTCACTGAATTCCAGAGATACCCCTGATCCAAACTGAATAATTTAATTGCATGTCAAGCCTCTGATAATCTCTGTCCAGATGGTAAGGTGTAGCAAGGTTAGTGCCCATCCAAAACACCACTCTGAGAGAGGAGATGACAGCATGCCACCTCCTTGCAATGCCTACTGCCCCCACCTCTGCTCACGCTTATCCTAGTCAGCACGTACACACAAGTACTCATCATCCAATAAACCTGAATCCTTCAAAAGAGAAGAAACAAACAGCAAAGCCATTCTCAGCTCAACTAGGTAGGATCTGTCCTTGTGGCATTTTTGTAGCATGCTATGGGACAGGTTTTTGTCTTCATGCTCTCTGATTTGCAGAGACTATGGGTTTTATTAGAGGAGAAGAAGATATTGTTATGTTGCAGGCATTTCAATATTAAAGTGAAGCAGTGGGAATAGAAAAAGGAGCTCCAGGAGGCAAGTTGCCATAGGAAGAAAGGGGTCACTGGAGGTGCTTCCCACCTGCAGTAATAATGCTCTATGATTGCTCCCTGCAAGCAGCCTGGCCCTGTGCCTGCATGTGTTGTGAGCCATAATCTGTGAGTTCTCTCACAAATGTAAGATACTGCATAGATGGTTGTTAATAATAGTAATAAATATCACCTAGCAAGAATTGGAAATTTGTTGATACGGAATTCTTTGTGTTTCCTGTCTGTTAATAGCAAGAATTTGTTAGTTTTCCAGAAGAGAATGAGAGGTTCCTGCTCTTGGATCACTGTGTATTGCAGGAGTGTTGAGAGCTCTTCCTTCTACAGCTCACTCTTTATTCTTACCTCTGTGCTAACCAAAGATGGGCCTCACCTGATGTCCTTGGGTAGTTGTTCCTATGACTCTCCCTGAAGGCACTGCATTGCACTTGCTGCTACCTTCCAGTGCCCATGAGAAGCCCCTGCAGGCTTTTTGGCCTGGTACTACACAGCAACTAGATTTGGCTGAAAGGGGGAGTCAGAAGTTCTGATGTATGGGAAATAGTTTTGCAAGAGAGTCAAAGACAAAGACAAATAGGAAGGGAAGACCTTAGAGGGTTTCCAGTTCAGTAAGAGGACTCATTTATACATCAGGTGCCATTGCCTTAATTTTCAGCTGTTTTTGTTCAGGTCAGATACATGTGGGGACTGAGGACATTGTCTCTCTATTTGCTCTTAGAAATACCATATGTATTTTTATACCCCATTAAAATGTAATAATACTCTGTGCCAGGTAATGCAGTACTTCCAATCTCAAGCTTGGATTCGCATGATAATATTTATCTTTCTAGTTTTCTAACAATCAAATAACAGAACACCACAGGCAGGGTCAGGGATATTCTCTCAGGGAAATGCAAGCAAATTTGGACAAATCCAGCAAACCTTTGAAATATTAATTTGCCATAGTACATTAGTAGTTCGAATGTAGTTGTTTGTGTTGTTAATGATGATTTCTATTGTTATATATTACTGCTGTATATGACTGAGAAATAAGATGTAGAAGAAGCAGAACTCTGACAGAAATTGTAGCTGAGAGACTATTGAATAGCACAAACACTGGCTGGTGACCTCCTAGTGCAATAATAAACTAGTATTTAAAAAAAAATCTGGAACATATAAGTGTTTCTGAGAAATTTGTCTGCAAATGCTGGCCCTAGACATAGGTTAGAGGAATAAAAATGGAACACCATTGGCACATGGCAGGTCATTTTGCACTGACTTTGTGGTTACTGTTAAATCATATAGGTCTAAATTTTTGTAGTCTCAATCTAGTGTTTATAACTATTCAATATGAAAGATTTTGCAATGTTATCTACGCAGTCTTAGGGTAATTCCAGTTGGGTTTGCTTTCCCTAGGCCAAGTGATCCTACAGGTTGTTTTGCTCAGCCCTGAAATAGGAAAATAATACCTGAATGACACGGGCACTGGTTAGCTAAATGTGAGTTGAACACTCAGAACTAGACTGTACATTTTACTTCACCATATAAAGACTCTTGGACATTGTTATTCGATCATACAGATTTCTACAGACTGACATACCATAAAAGAACATTTTCCCATTTCATTTGGAATTGGTATTCTTAATTTTTATACCCTGTCAACATCTAAAAAAATCTGAAAACAGTTTTGTGGTCCAGTAGTTAGAATGAAAGTCTCCAAAGACATGTAATTTTAATTGTTTGCTTAACTTAGCTGCAAAATTTAATTCACCTTAATATTGTGCTTGAGCCCACGCTTCCTTCCCTGCTGCTTAGGTAACGAGGAAGAGTGTATCTGATAATTTGCCTCCTTGGAGTCCTAGTATTTTATTTCTTCAGTGAAGGAAAGTGGCCATCAGAATGTAGGAGTGCTGCCTTATAATCAGAACAGGGTTTAAAAGGAGGACCCTAATTCATTGTGGGTTAGTTGAAAGTCTCTTTAGGAGCTATAATCTAGCAGAACTCAATGATATTTTGCAGTGAAAAAAATACTAACAAAAGTAATGTTTGATTCTTTTTTTTATGGTATAGCACAGTTTTCATTGTCGTTTTTAAAACATCACAGAGGAGTTAAAGGACCATGACAGATAAATGCAGTCTTTAAAGCTACTCATGCATTCTTAATGGACAGCTTGTTAATTTGAGGTCTAGGTCATGAATTTGAATGCCATTCACTAAACACCTCTTTGTCAACAAAAGCTAGTTTTCCCTTTGGGTAAATTGTAACTCATTAATTGTAATTAAATTAAACATATGCGACAACTAGAAAACCCAGGGTGCATTCAGTGAGGAACACTAGTATAGCAGTCCATGGCTGAGTTCTGGGACGTTCAGGTTTTTTGCAAGTGAGAGAAAATAAAAGTCTGTAGTTTTAATAATAAACAGATTCAATAAAGAGGGCAAGAAGTAAATATCTTGCCCATTTAATTATTTTTTATTAATTTTCCATTGTATACTAATATACCAAAAAATTTAACATTGAAAGTCAGGGTTTCTTGTTTTGCAGATTTAAGCCAACAGTCATGATATTCAAGATATTTCGCACCCTGTAAATCAACCCTAAGAAAATGTAAACAATTTTCAGTCTGTATTTATGTTTATAGTAGTGATTAAACTGTTTTAACAGCAGAGGCCTTTGTACTTGGAATCTCTGTATAATCCATCCTCAGGTCCTGAGTTAAATCAGTTTGGTTGTCAAAGATGAGTCCCTAATGGGCAATGGTCCACATCACAAAGCCATCATGTAATTGCCACTATTTGGCATATTTGGCAGTTCCTATTAGGAGAGGCCCAGGCCTGAGCCTGCACACTGAAGCGTTACATCATCACAGATTGGACACCATGAAACAAGAATTGGGATGAAAAAGATATAATGGTTTGTACTTTTTTTTTTTCAGCAAAAATGTGGATACAGTTTTTTATTCAGATTCGCAGGCTTTAGCCACTTTTCTGCACATTGACAATTTCTCTAAGTATTTGATTTTCAGTTTTTTATCATTTCCTTTTTTTTTTTCAAGAACTATTTTTTTCTTTCCAATTAATTTGCTAGAATTGTTATAAATTCATTAAACATTTGTGATGTTTTGGGGGGAAGGAATGTTTTTATTAGAATGTTTAGTTCACTTTAACATGAAAAGATACAGTTGGCTGAGTACCAGTGTACTAAAGTCTGATACATGAGGAGAGAGCAAGCCATGGTGCCTACAGACACTGAAACTGCAGTTGTGATTCAAACAATAAGTGGTTAACTTAGAAGACTGAGGACATTCAGAAACAGTAGATAACTGACTGTGTATTATTTGTTCAGCTGAGATATGAGCTTATAAAAATTCAGTTAACATGCTCTCTGCAGTTTCCTAGCTGCAACCCTATTGGGAGCATGTCTCTATTTAAAACATGTGTGTTGTTTACCATCACTATTTGTATCAAAATCCCCACTGTGAATACTCAGGTGACAAATATTAAAGTGGGGAACCTTGTATAAGCAGGAGTGCTAGGCCTCTTTGAATATGTATGGAGAATGTTAAATGGAGTATGGGGTGAAGACATACCTCACCTCTCCCTGATGTTATGGTTTACTTATGAGAAACCTAATAATGTGTGTTATTAATGAACACCACAGTATTGCAGATGAATGAGCTCTACATGAAAACTAATCCATGAACTCCTGCATCTAAGGCTTCTTTCACATTACTAACTTATCCTACCTTCATCATTGACCCAGTCCTGGGGAGAAGTGTCTCATCAGCAATAAAAACATAACATTTCCAAAAATTCTGACTCAAAGAGGCAGTTTGACTAACAGACTGCCAGCACTGTAAAAAGTGTTTGGATCTCTCCCTGTTGTACAAAATGCAAGCTACTGTGCAAATGATATGAGTACATGGGAAATGCAAACTCCCAAAGAAAGATGAGAAGCAGAGGGAAACAGGAAGATAAGTATCAGATTTGTTTCCTTCACTGGCTTTAAAAACCTAATCTTGAAAAAGAAAAAAAAAGCCATTGCCTGGGAGCTAAGCAAGCCTTAATGCGCATGCTGGCTTTGTCACTATTTATTCTTGAGGTCTTGGAATAAATAAACCCACCTACCACAGGGAGTTACTCTTCCCTACTTCCAGCACAACATAGAAGTGCTTAGATAATACAGGAATGATGGCTACAAGATTAGGAACGATCCTTATGGTTGCATTGTCCACCTTTCATTTAGCTCCTGTAACAGAGCTCAGCATTAACTACTTATTCTTCATTTCTTCTTTTGTTTTCTGCTTACTACCTATTCATATCAAAACCCTTTTATGAGAACTAGCTCTTTAAGATCTGGAAACCTCTGTTTTACTAACAGACAAACGGAAGCTGCATGGGATTGTATAAATGCCAGCCTCATAAACAACCTGTGAAATTCTTTGTTCTGCCCTCTCTGTGGTTAGCTAATCTTTTCCTTTCTCCATCAGCGATCCGTGTCCTGTTGGCTCAACACTATCATCTGTCTTACACGTTGTATTTGTTGTGATTGAGTAATGATCAGGAGGTGGCATACCTGTTTTGCTTTCCTAGGTGTTATGGGCTCCTCCTTATAAAGTGCATTGTTGTTATGGAGTACACAGCTGCTTGCTTTGATCATCATATTTTTTTTTCTCTGCTTTGCTACTTCATGAAGAAAAAACCTGCTTTCTGAGCCCTGACTTTTG